>OZ010581.1:73290640-73353140 GCA_963932145.1 Acanthosepion lycidas | reverse complement strand
TCCTGATCTGGCAGCTTGGCTTCAGTCACTTTCCCACCACTATAAGGCTGCCTCTCTGTGCCTTTTCTATAAATACATTTGTGGTAAGTGTTTCTATGTGCTCTTCACTATGTTACCTAGATATTCTGAATTTAAGCACAGTACTAGACTGACATTGAAATCTCATCAATTGACAATTGAGCTGGCTAGATGTAACTGTAAGTTCTATGCTAACAGTTTCTTCTCTCTCACTTCTCACTTGTGGAACTCCCTTCTGGCTTCATGCTTCCCAGCCAACATTAATCTGCAAGAATTTAAATGCAATGCTAATCATTATCTACTGTCCTCCTGAATGCTCTTTTCTCTTTCTACTCATTACTAATGTTTCTGTTCCTAATTCCTCTACACCCTGTAACCCATTGCATGTTAGTGGCTGTACTATCTTGCTTGGGGTGACACTGATTAAAAAAAGAAAAGAAAAAAAAGAAGTTGTTAGCAGGCCAGACTGCTCTCTAGCTCAGTGAGTCCCAAACATTTTTCACTGGGCCACATTTTCGGAATGAAAATACATTTAAAAATAAAAAAACAGAGAGAGGGATAAAGGGAGATAACCGTGGATTCAAAGTCAGAAGATTATCATTGATAACTCTCTCCTCTGATTTGCAGACCCTAGTCACTATATTCTTAATACTTGATATAATGCAAAAATGTCACAATGATAAAATCAGTCAGTAATTATTTATAACTATTTATACTGGAAATTTTGAAATTATATTTAATTTGGGCATGTGAATTTTTTAAACTGTTTCTAAATCTTTGATTCTCTTTCAATTATCTCATCTTACCTGCTATCCTTGTTCACCATGCCTAGGAGGTGTGCCAAACAATTTGGGAACAACTGCTCTCACTGAAAACGTGTAGAAGGACAATTCTGATTTCAAAATCAGTTTGGTGGTGGTTTTGCAATTTTTAAAAACTACTTGCTACAGAAAGTAGACTATCAATGTCTACTATGGTGATGTCATGGGCTCTATACTCCATGGGGGATGTCTGCAGGACTTAATAGCAATAGTCTGAACAGATTTTGATGATGATAGTTGGGACTGTAACTTCAGAAATACATTAGTAAATTGGTATTTACTTGACTTGATTGACCTTGCAAAGGCATTAATCTGACAAAGCCCTAGAACCACATGCAATGGTACATCAGTGGCACACTGAAATTTATTATTATTAATATTTATGCTGATAACAAATTTTCATTTAAATGAATTTGTAATAATTCCTTATTAGATGCATCTGTTTGAATACCAAGAATGTTTAAGACAAGGAGTTCATTGCGTCTTCTAAATGGATAAATATGGTACAAATGATTGCTACATTTGTAATCTGATTTAAACAAATGACAAAGCATGAATAAATATAGATATTGAGCAGAGAAATCAACACTGCTTAGTGACTAGAAGTTTCACACTTCATGATTGAAGTAGTTCAGTATAGCATAAATAATTTGATTTAAAAAAAAGCACAGTGCATTGACAGCTGTAGACAATGTGGGAACAGAAATCAGCACTGTCTGGTGACTGGCAGGTCCGCACCACATGATGGAAAGTGTACAATATAGCATAAATTGTTGCTTTCTGTGCAGTCTGAAACAAATCTATAGATATAGTGTGTGTGGGCATAGAAGTCAACACTGCATGGAGACAAGCAGTTTCACACATCATGATTGAAGTGGTTCAATGTAGCAAAAATTATTTCAATGTTTTATATTTTAAGAATTTATTTTTGTTGAAGTTTTTCCTATAGTTTTGTTACTATGTATTTTACAAACATAGTATATTCTAAGAGAAAAAAGATTGAATAATTAAATGCTGGAATGTTAAAATCAAAATCAACAAAGGTAAATATGTCAGCAAAAGAAAAAGAAATGCTGATGAGGTTGCAATGTTGCCACTTCTGAAAAATGATAATGGTAGGTTTGCTTATCGACCAATTCACACTTCTCCCTAGTCTTTTGAGCAGGAGTAGAGAGATATCTTTTGTTTTTTGTTTCAGATTAGGTTTCTCATTCCTTCTAAAGTCTACTTCAACACTATTGACCAGTTCATACTTCTCTCTAGTCTTTTGAACAGAAGTTCAGTTTTATCCCTTGTTTGCAGTTTAGGATTGGATTTCCAGTTCTTTCTATGGTTTTCTCATTTTCTTTCACTCCCATTAGACCCTTGCATCTTAGTGGCACTATCACTTTGCTTGGAGTGAATTGATTAAAAAAAACTTTACAAATTTAAAAAAGGATAGCTTGTAGAAGGATTTCATCTGTTTTTGCAGTTGTTAATAACCATTGTCTAAAATGGAGGTAGTTGACAGCTTGTAAAAAAGAAAACAAAGGAATGCTACTGCTGCTAAAAATCATTTTAAGAAGGCATTGGGTACATAATAGCCACCTCATCCCTCCAGCTCTCATGGTCTTGGCAGAACATGCTCCAGCACCAGAATAACCTGCTGGAGGTCTTGGCAGATGACATCCTCCCAGTGCTTATACAATCTGCCACTTGGTTAAATCAGAAATCTTAAGAGAAATTACTTTTTTCCTTTCCTATTAATTTAATTTACAAGATGTCTATTTTTTCATCCATATCAAATAAAAATTGGAGGGTTTCTGAGAAAATTACTTTTTAACAGGGAAATTAAAACTCTTCTTTTATCTCACAAAAATAGACAAGGCTTACTGCAGTATCATGTTTAAACACTATACAATCACCGGAGTTAAGCAACATCAAGCCTGCTGTTAAGAGAATGTATTTTTATGAAAGAAACTTCTCTGAGTTTTTGGTCATTTAGATCAAAGACTTCAAATGACTCTTTGATGTGGTTGGATGACCTTACAAAATAAAGGCCTTTCATCCAGATATTCTTTTTATTGATTAATGCCAAAATTAAGGAATTTGGTTGACAAAGTCATTCGTTGAAGAAATCTGGTTCAGAGCTCACTGTTTCATGGGACATATGCCAAAACCCAGCAACCCCCAACTGAAGTTATTTTGAAGTATTTCTAACTTCTTAGCAGTAAGGCTTTATGTGTGTTCCATGTTGGCCATTGACCAAATCACTAAAATTAAAATAAAACATTTTTTTATTTACAATAAAATTTTGTTTGTCTTCCTCTCATTCCATTTGCTTTTCTTTATCTTATATCTTTTGTTACACATGTGACACTGGCCAATACCTAGATGGATGAATGTTTGGGAATATCAAGTGTTGTAAGTTTGGGGATGTGCAAGTGGTATAGTGAATAATAGCTTGGAATTTAAAATCGGAGAGCCAAGTTCCAATTCCAGTTGGGTTTATTATATTCACTTACTCGCAACTACCCTCAGGAAAAGTATGGATCCACTTCTTCTCCCCTAGCTATGGGTTAATTTGTAGGACTTGTATTAGTAAGTTATTATTATCTCCCTAAAAAGTTCTTACATACTAAAAACATTTTCTTGTTTTAAATAATCTGCAAAAGGTTGATAAGACATAAAAAACAAATCAATCAATCAAACAAGATCTTATGATTATATTTGACTAGCAGTATAGCCTGGCATTACCCAGGGATGTAACAGTAAGAGATAGATCAAGTATCGACCATCATAAAGACTGAAAAATAAAATTTACAAAGATTATTGTTTAAGGTTGATGGACACGCATGTCTTAATTAGTTTTTTTTTGTTTTGTTTTTTTTTTTTGTTTTTTTTATGAATTGGTCAAACCCAAACTCAAACAAAAACATTGTTTTCAATCGTTATGAGTCTACCGATTGAATAGAATTTTATTATAAACAATTGTCTTGTAAATGGAATTTTAAAAGCATTCTGAATGTAAAAATAAAGAAAAAAGTGTGCAAGACAATAAGACACACTACCTGCCAAAATAAAAAGTGAAGTTTTGTTGAAATCGGTTGAAAAATGTAGGAAATCCGATCCCATATATAAACGAACACACACACACACAAACAACCTGGGTTTTATAATAAGTATAACTCGATATGAGTTGTCCCCCTTTCATTCTCGTGATGCCTCTTAATCACGTTTTCAAATTGATTTTATGCAAAAACAATTGTGTTTTTCCAATTTTTGGTGCTGTCAGAAACACCGCAAGGTAATTTTACGTAGTCCTGTGAAGTTTTGTTGAAAACGGTTGAAAAAATGTAGGAAATCCGATCCAATATATAAAAGTACAGACACACACACACACACAATCAGTGTTTTATAATAAGTAAGATTATCATTCACAAAAATATATCTTTTATAATAAGACAGGCATAAATCTATATCTAACTATTTATATTTCCATATATGAAAATAAGTAAAATAAGTGGTTGCTGATTTCCAAGTATGCAATGTTGGCTAGCTGATCCCTGTTGCAGATGCCTGCTCAGGTAACTGTGTTTTTAACACCCACATAATCAGTATCTGGTTTATACTGCAATTGTGCTGAGTGAACCCTAGTTACAGTTTCTGGGAGAGAGTGCATAATCTGGCATGATCAACAGTTTGGGACAAGGCCAGTATAAAACCAAACACTCGGTCATGATGACTTGTAACTTCATGCTAGCACAACTTTCAACTACTTGCAAACAGTTTCAACTACCCTATTTCACTCATGACGTTTGGCATGGTTTTCAAGCATTTCCCATTTTGTTCTGCTTACTGGGATAATTACTTGAATTAATTCATTTTCTTCATAAATCAACCATGGTAGCATCTATTCTTACTTTTTCCACTCCCGAGAGAGTCCAAAAGTTTCTCTGCATCTTTGTAGGAGACAAATTATTTTCCATCCATCAACCTCTCCCTCACAGATGAAACGTTGCAAGTCTTTCACTGTTCTATCACTATTTCCACAGAAAGTACTCAGATGAACTACATTCCTTAGTTCCACCAGTTCTAACCTTCATGGCTAAGACCCAGTACACATTGTAGTGAACCACTCTGATTCCCTTCGTATTTGATTTGTGAGAAGTAAGTTCCACTTGAGCAGATTCTGCCCACAAACTACTGTTCTGTGGAACCCAAAGTCAAGAGGACGTTTTTCCTGATCACTACAATCTAAGCCTGTTCAAGTCTATGGTTAACTCCTATCTTGACCATCTATCTGCATAAACTATCCTTCTTATTCTTTAATCCTCTACCTCGAGTGGCTCTCGGGCCTTGTAAAGGGTGAATCTCACTGTAAAACAAATATAATGTCTATTGGGTTACATATTCAAGAAATCCTAATAAAGAAACTGCACCAGAGAGTACATTTTTTTAATTGACATTTCTCAAATATACTGGCCGATATAAAAACACACTGTTTGAAGTAAAACTATAAAATGGGACATCCATTTCAAATATGAGCATCTACTAATAATAACATTAGATATTTTTTATAATCAATTCACCCCAAACAAGGTAATAATGCCAGTGCATCACTCAAGGCTGCTGAGAGTGAAAGAGAATGAGAAGACTTTAAAAGGATCTAGAAACTCAATCCTAAACCAAAAACAAGAATTAAACCTCTACTCATGTACTAGGAAGGAGTGTGAACCAGATGATAGCTGAATCTCTCTGCTTATATATATATATATATATATATATATATATATACTAAACACATGCTGACTTTTTAAAATTTGTATATACTTTTAAATCATACAGATTGTTAATCATTTCATCCCAAGCAAGGCAATAAAGCCACTAAGATGCAAGAGTTGAATGTGAGAGAATATGAGAAAAAGAAAAGACTATTAAGGAGGGAGACCAATTAAAGAACAGGAATTAAGAAGACAGGATATAATAATAAACATTGCATTTAACTTTTTGAAGATCAAAGTTGACTGGAAAGCAAGAAAGCTGGAAGAGAGTTCCACAAGCAAGAAATGTGAGCGAAGAAACTATCAGCAGAGAATTTACGGTTATATTTCGCCATTACAGCTGTAAAATGAAGAGACCATATTGAAATGTCCATAAGAGTGATGGACGTAGTGTGATGGGAAAATTGTCATTATTTTATATTTTTAATTTTGCACATTACATTTGATTTTGTTAACTACACAGTATAGTAGGGTCTGTGAGAAAAAGAGCACCATGACACCACCAGAAATTTGGAAACGGCATGTTGTACTGTTTGGCATTGATGCCAGAAGCTCCAATACAAAGATTTCAGAGTGTTTGGGTATCAATCTTAGAACAGAGCATAGGATTTAGAAAGAGTTGGATGAGTCTAATGATGATTACAAAGGTGCGGCAGCTCAGAAAACTCACTCTGATTGTTCTAATAAAAAAAGAACTCCCAAATTTGTTGGTGTGGGTCTCAGACTTAATACAGAGGCCTATGTCATGAGCTTTGTGGGGCACAGTTGAGCAAGAGACCAACAAAACTCCTTGTAATACCAAAGATGAACTGAAGGCAAGGATTATGGTAGCATTCACCAATTTAAATTGTCTTTGTTTACGTTAGGATATGATACAGAGCAGACATGGACATTTCAATAATTGGCAGAAAATGTGTGTTCAAAAGGTACTATTCAGGCTTTGTTTGGCCAGAAATTCTAAGTGGCTGAATGGTTAGGCATGTCAGATCCAATGACAGTTCTCCATAAGAGTGATGGTTTAAATTCTGCTGGAGGACATATATTTTTCTGACAAGATTTCTCAAATATTCAACCTGGTAGATGTAGTTGGATAAAAAATTCTGTTCAATTAAAAAACAGAGCTTCTACTTAAATATGAGTATCCATCAAAAATAACATTTAAACAAAATAAATTAAAAATAACAATATGTTATTTCCTAAAAATAAATTGTCTTTGTTTATATTAAGATACAATACAGTACAGATATGGATGTTTTGAGAATCAGCAGAGAGTGTGTGTTCAAAAGGCACTATTTGGGCTTTGTTTGAGTGGAAGTCCTACATGACTTAGCTGTTAGGCACATCAGAACCAATGACAGTTACTCATTAGGGGGGATGCAGGTTTGAATCCTGCAGGAGGACACATACTTTTCTAACAAGATTTCTCAAATCATCAGGCCGGTAGATAAAAAATACTGTTTAATTAAAAAACAGAGCTTCTACTCAAATATGATTATCCATCAAAAATAACATTTTAACAAAATAAATTAAAAATTACATTGATATATATATATATATATATATATATATATATATATATATATATATATATATAACTAAAGCAAAAGCAAAAAGAAAATCACTAAGAAGGAAAAAAAAAAAGGAATGTAAAATAGAATAGACAAATAAAAATAAAAATCAAACAGAAATGTATATGATTTTCCTATAAATGTGACAAGACCAAATTAAAATTTATCTTCTTCTTTGTCAGACATTAATTTATTTAATGTTATGTGACTCTTTGCGCATGGCTGCCTGTAACATAAGCTGATATGAAATGGAGGCTGTTGACTTTTCATTACATTTATTTTTTATTCCTATTTTATTCATATTCCTTTTCAAGTTATAATTATTTCCTGTTTTTTACTTTAGGTTTCTGCTGTTTGAACTGTCTTTCTTATAACATTGTTTCCTGGTAATGTAAACTGAATCAATTTGAAGTGGGTAGGCTATCTTTACCCTTTTTTATAGTTAAGCCACTTTATCAAAAGACAATTTTAGTAGATAACACTAAAATATTATATAGAAGCCAATACAAAGAAAGACTCAAAATTCTAGAAGCTGTTGTAGTACAAGGGAAACAACCAATATTAAAAGACAACTTTCTCCATATGGGGATCATATATTGAAGTGTGTATGAATAAGAAAAGAAAAAAAAAGAAAATTCACATAAAAATCTAGTTTGACCAATATAAATGATGTCACCTTGAGTGACTTGAAATTGATTCCTGAAATTGGGTGAATGCCAGAATTAACTAAAAACAGTTACACAGACAACCAAATTCTTGAAATTAAATGTAGCAACATTCAAAAGTACTTGTGGGGGGGGTGACAAAGATAAATATGAACTTTAATAAATTTACTGATTATATAAAACAAGTAATTTGGAAATTTGGAAAAGTTAATAAAAAATTGGATAGACAGAATATTGTCAAGATTATTCAACCAAACATGTTTCAAAGAATTCTGCTGCCTAAATATGCACACACACACACACACACAAACACACACACGCACATATATGTAAGATTACTAACAACTTGTTCAAGGACACTTGTCTGCTAGGGGATGGCTGTCTAATAGCTGTTGCAGATGCCTTCTCAAGAACATTTGTGTTTACAGACCCTACCTGTAGTTTATACTGCAAGTAAACTGGGCAGACCTTAGTTACAGTTTCTGGAAGTGAGCCCATTTTTTGATCAACAGTCTTTGAACAAGTCCAGTATGCTTTAAATGCCCAGCCACATCAAGAAGTCACCTTGCTATGGTGAGATTTGAAAGTTAGAAACCTGAATGTTCTAATCACTAGACCATGCACCCACATTATATATATATATATATATATATATATATATATATATATAAAGATAAAGATAAAAAATCTTGTTAATTATGAGTCTTTCTTCCTATATATATATATATATATATATATATATATATATATACACATATATATATATATATATATATATATATATATATAGGAAGAAGGACTCAAAATTAACCAGATTTATTATCTTCTTTCTTTCTTTCTTTCTTTCTTTCTTTCTTTCTTTCTTTCTTTCTTTCTGCTTTTCCCCTTCATTCTAACAAATACCTGTGGGTGAATGGGGACAGTGAATAAATGTACTTCCCTATACCATAGCGACAGCAGTGGACAGATGCTTGATCTTTGATTTCATACATGTCAACTCCATGGCAGATCACATTACCACAAAGAGATGCTGAGGTGCCAAAGTTAAAGCATCATCAGCTGGAAGAGAGTAGCAGAAAGAGACGATGTCAACTCCTGCACTTTATCTGCCCCATGGAGCAGTAAAGTCAGTAATCAAAGGAAACTGTGGATTTAACCAGTCTTATTTTATCGATGAACTAAGGACATATCTTAAACATCAACTTCAATGTCTATAAGCAGATGGCTTAACAGACAATGAACATTGAAATTATCTATGTATTTGAACATTCTGTAGCTATGGAATTAATATTCAGATCCAGTCTTTTTATATGAACATATCGACATATTGACTCTGAAGCACAGATAAGTAACATATGAATTCTATTGACATGATTGAAATTCCTGTATTAAATGCCACATACAATGCATGACCATCAAAAAAAAACTCTTTCTTTCCATTTTTTTCAGTTCTCACATTTCTATGTCATTGTATTAAACCCTAGTAAACTGGAAGAAAGTCCATATTCTGTTTACTGTCGTTCTTTTACTGATTATTGTATTTTGTGTGTCTTGTTCCTATCCTGTAAACATCCTTTACTTATAGGAACCCAGGAAACCATACCCTGAGTCAAATCTTATGTTTCAGATTAAATATAATTTTAATTTGTGTCTGAGACTTTGGCCGTGACATAAATTTTGGGTCTCATCCATGACAGTATATATATATATATATATATATATATATATATATATAATTATTTATTCAAAAATATGATTCCAACATGCTACATAAGAGTTCTCATGTTTATGTAGCATGTTGGAATCATATTTTTAAATAAATAATTATATTTATGCTCTACTTTTGTATCGAGCACTATTTTTTAAAAATAATAACAAAAATACTAAAGAACTTTGGATTATTTACCTAACCGGTTCTTTCCTATTTTCTATATATTTTCACACACACACACACACACACACACACACACACACACACACACACATATATATATATATATATATATATATATATATACATATGTGTCAGCAATTATCTTTTTCTTTTCTTTTTCAATATTGTCTTTTCTACAGGTTAAATCTGAGAAATTTTCATATATATATATATATATATATATATATATATATATAATGATTTTAAGCAATTCCTTCATTAATTGATTCCTTTGTTATCAAACATACATAAGGAAGATTTATAAATTTATTTCTTTAATTAATTTATATGTTTTCTTAATTATTTATATATTAAAGAATACATGTCTGGATTCAATGAGTTTAAGTATTGTCCAAATATTTTTGATTGCTAGATATAATATCTAGATCTAGATATGTCATTCCTCCTGGTTGTAGCTCCCTTATACACCATGGGACATGATTTAGGGATTACCCCCAAATTGTTTGCCAAACAGCTTCTCTTAATGCCTGAATGATGGTTTAAGGACGCATGGCACAGCGGATAAAGGTGTTGGTTAGATCCAGTCACAGGACCCAAAGAGTGTGAGTTCAATACCTGGTTAAGGCAGTGGAGAATTTTCAAAGGGAAATTAACAGGAAATAACTGATAACTGACATCCATTAAACATGTCACTTGGAACTAGAACAATCTACCCCAATGAGCGAAATGAAGGGTTCAGTTCGACATTCCAACTACCTGAAGGAGAAAAAAAATTGTAATAAATATGGTGAAAAAGATGAGGATAATAGTCCGAATAATGTAAATAATGTACATAATGCCTCATCTCAGAAATATAAACAGATATTACTGAATCCTTCTCAAATGAAAATCTCTCATAACCTTTCATATGAATTTCACACTCATGTGCATATACAAAAGGATATCTCTATACACACATAATGAAATCAACTAAAACATATACCAAAACACATATTTAACAAAATGTTTTAAATTTAGCATTTTGTCATACCCTCTCCTTCATGCACATGTGTAATCACATTAATATAAACATCACTTTAGTTCGATGAAGTCCTAAAGGACAAAATGTGTCACATGAAAAAAAAATCTTCACTCAATCATTTCTATGTGCCTTGTCCTTTCAGGATGTAGGCAATCATGTCTCTCCACGTCCTCTATCCCTTGCAGCTCTCAACAAGTTCCTTCTCCAGACTACGTTCTGTCATTCACTTGCTTAAGCCCGCTAGGTATGGCATTCATTGTTTTCCCTTGTCTTGCTTTCTCTCTATTTGCCCTATGAGTATCAGATTCTTTAGGCCTTCCTTCCTCATTATGTGTCCCAGGAGCCTCTTCCTCATATTAAGTATAAGCCTCCTCCTTGTTTACATCCTCTCTAAGACCACATCGTTGCTCACACAATCAGTCCATATCCTTAACATCCTTCTGTAGAGCCACATGTCCATCGCCTCGAGTCTCTTCTTCATCTTTGAGGAAATTGTCCAACATTTGCTCCTGTAAAGAAGGACAGATGTCACATAACAGCCCAGTATTCTTTTCTTCATTACCAAAGAAATTGTCCTATTTCACAATACTCTGCCCAGCTTTTGGAATGCATCCTTTGGCCATCCTAATACCTTCCTAATACACGTGTACAAAAAAGGATGCCTATACATATGCACTTTCACTTGCCCCTTTCTTATTTTTTCTATTTAGTTTGCTCAGGCAATAAAACATAATTTATGCAATTGTTTGTATATTCATTCTTAATCTCGTGTTTGAAGAAATTTCCATGCATTCACTATGAATTAATATTCCTCCACCACATAACTACATCCAATCAACACAAAATTTGTCACTTCAGCAAAATAGTAATCCTGCTACAGGGTCAGGATTTTTTCTCTCATGTCTATGGCATATCAAAATTTAAGATCAAAAGAACAAGACATTAACCAAATTTTTCTATCCACCCAATACAAGGAGCAAGAACCACTCAAGGTAGATGGTTACTGAATGAGGCAATTCTCAGGAAGAAGTTGTCTCAGTGGAACTTACTTTTTACCAACAGCTTATGAAGAGAATGAGGATGATTCAACCCTGTGTACATGGCAGTTTGAATCTTAGATGTAAAGGTCTGAACTAAGGAATGGAGCTCATCAAGACATTTGCCAAGGAAATAGCAATAGAATAGTGAGAAGCTTGCAATGTTTGTCTCTGAGGAAAGAGATTTTAGGATTTAAAATGATTCTGTCTATATCTCTGAGATGAAGTATTATGATTATTTACATTATTTACACTGTTATCCTCATCTTCATTGCTATATTCACATGGCGCAGGGGATAAAGGTGTTGGTTATATCCAATGATTAGACCCAAAGAGTTGTGAGTTCAATACCAGGCTACAGCAGTGGCAAACCAAAAATACTTTGAGAGTTGAGTTAAAGGGAAAATAACTGAGATATCTGGAAGAGGCATGACACATGGAACTAGAACAATCTACTCCTAGAGATGAAATAAAGGGTTCAGTTTGAAATTCCAATCACCTGAAGAAGACCGAAGTTTAAAATGGCTGAAACATTGTAAATATGGCAATGAAGATGAGGATAACAGTCTGGATAATGTAAATAATGTAAATTAAAATAATTCATTACCCACAAGCTCACATAGACATTTTTTAACTCTGTCAAGGCTGGAATGTGATCATTGGTCATCAAGAGCCACTCAAGGTAGATGGTTACTGGATAAGTTTGTTGAAAGTAGATAAGGTTTCGCTATGGACTTGAAGAGGTTAAAATTGTAGTGATTGAGGAAGCATTCTCTTGGGAGTCTATTCCACAAAGTAGCAGTTTTCAGGAAGGAGATCTCTAAGTAAAACTTACTTTTTATGTTTGGTATATGAAGGGAATAAGGATGATTTGACTCTGCGTACGTGACAGTGTAAGTCTTAGATATAAAGGTCTGAACTGATAGAACTAAGGAATGGAGTTTATCTGAACATTTACTATGGAAATAGTGAGAAGCTTGCAAAGTTTTGTCTGTTCAAAAAGTATTTTGTAGGGTGGAAAATGGTTTCTCTCCCACAAGGCCACACAGATGCTTTTGAGTTCTATCAAGGCTGGAAAGTGAAGATTTAGCAGCAACAGCTTAGACACAGTAGCAATATTCAAAGACCTTAAAGATATTAATTTCTGTCTGAATTTTTTGGATGAGGAGTTATCATTATTTACACTATTTACATGCAGACTCTTGCCTGGTTTCCTCATTTTATTTTAGTTTTAAATTTGAAAAATATTCTGATGTATTTTAACCACATTTCTTGTAATTTAATATATTCTTGATTCCAAAAGAAAACTTGAAACTCTTCAATATATTTAAGTGAAATTTGAACTTTGTAAAATTATAATTTGGCCTAATGGAAAAAGAAAAAGAAGGCATCCATTTAAACTGACACTAAGACTACATTTTATTTTAATCATTTCACTCCAAGCAAAGCAGGAATGACACTAGTACCCAGGAGTGTTACAGAAAGTTCAAGTGAGAGAAAAGACTGAGTATAGGGAGGATTGAGGAGAGGACAAAATATGAATGGGATTCAAGAAGATAGATGTCGATTGATGCTGCATTTAAGGTTTTGAAGATTTTAGTTATCAGGGAAGCAAATAAATAGAAAGGAGTTCCACAGGTGGGAAGTGCGAGAAAAGAAACTGTTGGAGTAGAAGTGGTGGTTGCATTTAACTATTTCAACTGTAAAAGGGTAGGATCTAGTAGAATGCTTAAATTTATGTAGTCAGGGCACCAGAAAAAAATTATGCCAAGTCAGGATTGATTAGATTACAGATCATTCTTTGGATTTTGTCTAGAACCTTGAGATCAATAGCAGGAGCACCAGACCAGATATGGCACCAGTATTCAATGCACAGATGAATGGTAAATGGGGTAAACTCACATGTTTAATTATCCTAGTATGTTGTGACTATTTTTCTTATGGGTCATATTTTCTTCATTTCAAAAAAACTTAAAATTTTCTTGAAATTTTGCAAAATTATACTTTGTCCTTATAGCTTAGATATATGAGATGAAAAAGAAAAAGCAGGCATCTATTTAAACTGACATCATGCAAATATGGGGTAAATTCAGATATTTGTTTACTTGAATAACTAGTACTTATCTTCACATTTATATGGTACAAGATCATGTTTAAAGTTAGAATCCTATTCATACACTGAATTAGAACAAAAATTGTTCAATTCCACCTGCACTTTCTTTCTGGGATGCTGCATGCATCAAGGACTCAAACCTAATAATAAACCCATCTTATTTCAGTAGAAGAGGTGTTGCCTATGGGGAGGATTCCCTGAAAGTGGATTTTAGATAATATGTGCTTTTAGTCTCTTAAAGGGATAGTTAAAAAAAATATTTAATGCCCCAAAACCCAAAATAATTTAGCTTATTAATTATTATTATTATTATTATTATTATTATTATTATTATTATTTCATAATTGCTTTAAGAACCTTTTGTTATAAATTTTGTATCATATGCATATGGTGGAGTAATGTATGGCGGCTCGGATTGAGGAAAAGGAGAGCTCAGTTTGAATTCTAGTCAAATCCATTACTTGTTAATACTCTTGGGAAAGGTATGGAAACTCTTCTTCTCCCCCCAGCTATGGGTAAATAGCAGGACAGACCAGGTTCTTTAGCACTGGATGGCAACTAGTCTACCACAGAAAGAAATGGCAACCTAATACAGGATAAAGTCTACCTCGTCAGTCATGTATCGAAAGATACATGATCACCTAAGCGTGTATTACATATGGCACATAACTGACTGAATGCATGAATTATTATTGAGCATTTGGCATTAGGATCACCAGTACCAAGTAATCCATTTTCATTAATAGGTATACAAATAGCATTCTGAGCAGAGAATATATTTACAGGTTAATCTACAGGATAGAGTAGTAGTTGTATGACCAACATACTAATTAGATTCTTATGCCTCATAAATATATTTTGAACACAATTGTATGCCTTCAACTACAGATAAAATGTATTGCTGGCCATTGTTGCATAGCTTTTCTCTTGTACCTGGTCCTGGGCAACAGTGTCAGTTTGACAATAAAGTTACATTCTTCTCTCTCGTCAAGTGATTGCTAGTTTTTTTTGAGTTCAAAAATACAATTCTCCAATGTTCAAGAAAATTCTCAGATGACATTATTGCTTGATATAGGTTTTTGATGAAAAATTTTAAGACTGGGTGAGTAAGATATTACTCATATATTTATCACATACTTGTGGAGATATACACCTATGTTGATAGCTGTTTCATCATTGAGTATATTTATTGTGCTTTTCTTTTCCTGTGATAAATCTACTGTAATAAGAGAACAGATGTTAGTTTTTGATCAACTCTCATGTAAGCTTTGAGGACTTTGATATTTGTAATGAAGTCCTTCCAGGGCACATTGAAAATGATCCAGAGACCATGTTAATAAAAATATTTGAGGAGGCATAGATAACAGTGGAAATAAAAGTCTGGATCCAACTCAATAAAAAGGGTAGAAAGCACAACTCTGTATTGATCTGTCTTTCTGAAAGCATCTTGTTTGCTCTATACAAATTTGTACAGTTTACCAAAGGCTTTATTTTACTTTACAAGTTTGTCTTCTTTTTGTTTGTACAGCGAGTAAGAAAAAGATATTGCAAGAAGTTTCCTTTCTAGATGATTGCATAGTAACAAGCCCCAAACATTTTTGTAAATAAATAAAAAAATGTTTCTCTTCTTTATTAGACTATTATACCATATGCTTATTTCGGCTCTAGATCAAAATTTTCTTGAAATGTGTATTTATAATCTAATTTCTAAATTCTTGATGTTTTGTACTCAACTTTACAGCAGAGCTGTACCGAAAGGTATTTCTGGAAAAAAAACCACATTACCATAAATATTATAAACCAGTGAAACTAATTACATTTCTCTTAAGCATTGTTCAGCAGTGAATAAAGCTCCTGAATTTACACAGGTTCCATTCTGTCTTGTGGTTTAAAGTAATTAACTTTATATTGATTAATCTGATTCTATTTGTTAATAAGAAACTTGTATTATTTTTTTTCCATATTATTTTATGAAGCAAACCTCATAAAGTGGCATATGTTATTGACTTCTGGACAAGAGAAATTTTTTTAATTCTTTTATAGCTTTTGCATAAGACTTTGCAACTGAATGCAAAGAGATTAACTGAATAAGGTTATTTTGCCTATCTTTTGTAAAAAACTTCTTTTTTTTTTTTAAATGGATGTTTCCAATTATAAATAAAAAATAGTCAACAATAATAATTTTACTTTTTTTAATGGGAATTTAAATAAGCACCATATATTTCATTTGATATCTTTTCAAGTTTAGCCAGTTAATTTAAAAAAAAAAAGAAAAAAATTCCTCCAAAAAAGGTTTTTCACTGAAGTAAAGTTAACTAAATTCTGCAAAATTCTTTGATCCTTTTCACTGATTCCATTAATGAAAGAATTGTCAGTAACTTTCGCTGTTTCCTGATTTAATCAACAATGTTACAAACTCTTTGAACAAAGTTATTGATGACAGGATATTGAAGTCAATCAAGTTATAGAGATTCCAGATATTTAGTTATAAAAAATAATATTAGGTTGGTGCAAAAATAATGACATAATAATGTCGCTTTTTGACGTCAAAAACTATGTCAAAAAATGACATTATTACGTCATTATTTTTGCACCAACCTCATAAAAGCATATTTTTCCAATGAGTAATATATAGGGATGTAAAATCTTTTAATAATGAATTTGGTGTCTGGTGCCATTTTGAGAAAATTTGGAAATGATGGTTGATTCTGTTTAGCAGCATATCAGCCTCTATGTGTTTTATTTAATGCTGAAATCTAAATATTTTGAACATGATTTTATGGCTTCAACTAAATATATTTTGAACACAATTGTATGCCTTCAACTACAGATAAAATGTATTGCTGGCCATTGTTGCATAGCTTTTCTCTTGTACCTGGTCCTGGGCAACAGTGTCAGTTTGACAATAAAGTTACATTCTTCTCTCTCGTCAAGTGATCGCTAGTTGTTTTGAGTTCAAAAATAAAATAACTTCAACACAGGGAATTTTAAACTTAACTATTTTATTAATGTCATTGTCATCTACATTTTCTAATTTTCTATCTATTTAGTGGGGTCCCTCCCTCATTGGGGAGCCATTTCAGACATGAAAGAAAACACATCTACCTTGCTTGACATGTAACTCACTGAAAAACCTTTCTATATCTCTATCATTCTCATGCTGACTTGCCCAATCAGAATCAACTTCCTTATTTTTCTTCCATCTGAGCTCAAGCAGTCGGAGCTGCAATACACTTCCTCTAAAAAAATAATAGTCTACTAAAGTATTATTTAACAGCATTTTTTTATATAAAAATCTATTATTGGTATTTTTAATATAAAAACTTATTTTCTACTTTCATAATGCTTTGTTTTGGTTTGGGGGTTTATCATCTGCCATAACCAGTGCTACCACCCTGGGGCAGAATGAACCTGGGAACAACAACAGTTAAGAGATGGTTCCACACTCCTCAAAATCTCCAATCTCTGAATCAGAGGCATTGCCACTGGATGTAGTAATATTAGAAAATAAAAGATGGATTTAATCTGCAGGTGGAATGAATTGTCAGAAACACACTTCAAACCTGTAATTTCTAGATTTTTGGACAGTTTATCATTTTTTTTTTAATTATATATAGCAGAAGACAATATGTGGGCATGTGTGTATGTGTCTGTATATGACAAGCTTCAAGAAAAGGTATGTATAAAACCAGATGTTGGCACAATTTTTATATAAGAATTACCAAGGCTACAGTTTTTCCATGAGCACATATACATCAACAAAAACCTAATAAAATCTACTTTAAAAAAATATGTACTTTTAGGCAAATCTAAACATTATAATACAATATAAATTAACAAAATATGCAAAAAAATGACTGATTTTTTACTAAAGTTAACAAGCAAATTGTTTTGCAATATCCAGCAATATGAACTCTGAACAATCAGAAATGTGAGGCTCACTCTGGCAAGGAGGTTCCCAACTAGCATCCAGTTTGCAGACAAAAATTAAGTGGGTTGTAACTGAATACATTTTCCCAGAAGTTCACGGTATACCAATGAGTATTTATTCAGCACAGTATCCACACTGGAATCAGAAGCCAATCAGGACTCACAGAATAGGCTTGCCTGGGTATCAGAATGGAATCTCCCAGGCTGCCATATAAGCCACCTATCAACTTGACAATGTGAACATCTCTGCCAGTCAGACTCAACTTCCATTACAGTCAAGTACTGTCTGTTGCTATTACCAAATTCTACACTTGCTCAGTAAGGCTCAGCTTCTATTACAGTCGAGTATTATCGTTTGCCCAAACTCTACAAATTTTAAATTTCTAGCAAGCTCAACTTTCCTGATCTATATTACTTCTCTTGTAAGGACATTATTATTATAAATAAATAAAAATAAAATAATAATAATCACAATTATAAATAAAATAAAATAAAACAATAATATTTAAACCTTCTTTAAAATAAATCAAGTAAAGAATAAAAATAATAAAAAGCATGCAACAAAACTGTTGCTGCTGGAAATACAGACATCCTGCCAAAAGATGTTGAATTCAGTCTCTTTGCCATGAACCCTCAGACAGTCAACACGTGTCCAACTTATCTATGACATGGCGTGTAATAATATGAAATAACTTCTTCCTTTCATTACATGTACCATGAAGCATTTGTAACCAAAAATACACACACCAATACACATAAAAAATAAATTGTATATGAATGTACAATTTACCATACATTCACTGTTATCCCTTTATCTGTTTTATTTCTGTGTTGTATGTTTTTATATTTCCCATGAACATGAGGCTATTTCTGCTGCTATGATATGAGTGACCCCACATGACTTTGGTAACCCGTCATGTATAAAATCCAACTACATCATTTGATGACTCCCAATATGTATAAAAAACAACTACATCATTTAGTGTCCACCGACATACAAAGAAAACATCTTATTCACCAGACAATTTGGTAAAAAAAATCACCCTCCAAACAAACTGAAAGAAACTGCTGAACACTCTTCAAAACAACCACTTCAATAAATACAACCATAAAAAAATCCACAACACGCCTCAGGAAGAGAGTTTATTTAAAAAAAACATAAAAAATGGCTATTTATACCTTAAATAGACAGCCATCACTATCAATCAGCTCTACTAATTTGGTAAGGATATGATGTAGGGACATTATTATTATAAATAAATAAAAATAAAATATAAAATAATAGTAATGAATATTATAAATAAAATAAAACAGTAACATGAAAATGTTGTATAAAATAAATTAAATAAATAATAAAAATAATACATTCTCCCAGCATGCAACAAAAACTGTTCCTGTTGGAAATATGGACATCCTGCCAAAAGATGTTGAATTCAATGTCTTCACTATGAACCTTTGGACAGGAAACACATGTCACAAATTCTCTCCGGGACATTGCTTGTAATAATATGGAGTAGCTTCTCCCTTTTATAACATGCAACCATAAAACACTTATGAACAAAAATACACACAGTAGAACACATAAAAATAAATATATTGTATCATATGAATGCAAACGTTATCAATGCTTTCACTGTTATCCTTTGTCTACTTTGCTTCTGCAATGTATGTTTTTATTTCCCGTGAACATGAGGCTATTTCTGCTACTATGATGTTAGTGACCCCACATCATTTTGGTAAACCTGACATGTATAAATAACAAACTATTCACCACATCATTTTGGTGACAACTAACATGCATAAGAAAAACTAATTATTCACCCATGATCTACCTGAGAGAATACATCAATCTCTTGTGAATATGTATGCAGATGTTACAATGGTATTTGGGTACACCTCCAAAAATCCATATGTCCAGAGCCTGGCAGCTGACCTATCCGCTGATCTAGATTTAACAATTCAATGGAGGTGTGGTTGAGAGATAAACACATTGGTCACCTTCAATACATCAAAGACCAAAATAGTAATGTTTCATCATCACTGGGCTACTTTTGAATTTCTGTCTATCTCAATGAAGATGTGCTCTCTCAAGGAGACCCCTTTGCCTTAAGTGCCTGTTGGGACTTAATCTTATCCCAAACTTCACATGGAACTCATATATACAGAGTAAGGCAAAAGACATGCACCATAAGCATTAATTAATCATATTTTAAATGTTTTGTTTTGATATTTTCTTATTTTACAGAAACAATTTTGACGAAGTAAGATAGCTGAAAAACTAACAAAGGTTGTTTATTCAGACGCACCCAAGAAAAACAAGAAACTTAAAGAAAGAATTAAATATGAATGCAATAAAATGACAGAAGAAACTCTCCAACATGTTAATGAATCAGACAGGCACAAGCTTAAAATGTGTTTTGAAAAAGGAGGAGGACATTTTGAACAGCACGTATGACAAATAAATAACTAGAAAATAAAATTTTCATGTGTAATTATAATTTTTATTGTGTGCAAATTTTGCCTGCCCCTGTACAATCCATTGCTAAATATGCTGGATTAATAGTGAGTTCCCTACACCACTCCAGTAAATACCTATCACCTCCTGCTTTGCTCTACTGTTTCAAGAGCCACATCATGTCAAAAATGGAGGACCACTGCTCTATCTAGGCTGGTTCTGCCTAGTCTTCACTTCCTAGTCTTGATAGAGCCCAAAAGCATTGTAGATGATGAATTCTTTCCACCATACAGCCCCTTCCCCACAGACAACATTGCAAGCATCTCGCTACTCTAACGCTATTTACAGGGAAAATGTTAAAATATGCTAGATACCTTAATTCCTCCAACTCTAGCCTTCCTAGTAAAAATCTGTCATGCCATGTACACAGAGGTGAACCACCCTCATTCCCTTTGTATTGCTTTAGTAAGGGTTAAGTTCCACTTGGATCTCTTCCTATAAACTGCTGCTATGTGGAACAGAATCCAAGGAGGATACTTTCCAGATCACTACAATTTTAGCCTCTTCAAGTCTAGGATAAACCGTTATCTTTTTTTTTTTTTTTAAAGTAAAGTTCACCCTGTACAAGGTCAAGGGGCCACTTAAGTAAGAGGGTTACATTAAGAGGCAGTTTATGTGGATGTGAGGGGAAGATAATGGTTAACTCTAGACCTGAAGAGATTAAGATTTTAATGATCTTGGGAGTTGCTTCCACAGAGCAGTGGTTCACAGGATTTAGCTGTTCAAGTGGGACTTACTTCTTACTGATGGAATACAAAGGAGATGTGGGTGATTTGCTACAATGTAAATGGAATGGCAGTTCCTAGCCATGATGGTTAGAACTGGTGGAAGCAAGGAATGTATTTCAACTGAACATTTTCCATGGAAGTAGTAGCTATAGAGTAGTGGGAGGCTTGCCACATCCTGCCTATAAGAGAGAGAGAGAGAGGTTAGAGGGTGGAAAATAATTTGTCATCCACAAGGACTTGGAGATGCTTTTAAAATCTATCAAGACTGGATACTCAGTTATTTCTGAAGTTTTAGAAGTTTATGTGGATATGATATAAGTATTTTATGTTGTAGTTTTGTTGAAATTATATTATATTACAGTGTAACTCGGATATAAGAGAAACCCGGATATAAGAGAGATTGTCTCTGGTCCCAAATTAGAGCCTGTGTTAATGTAAACAAAATAGACCAAACCCGGATATAAGAGAAACCCGGATATAAGATACTTCTTCTGCAGTCCCGACAACTCTCTTATATCCGGGTTACACTGTATATAATATATGAAATTATATTTATATATTTTATAATTCAGTTTTATTTAAGAAATTGTAGGATATTATCTGGATTAATGTCATGGAGAATTCATTCATCTTGGTTGTTTGATATTGTTTAGCTGCATATAAACTCCTCTAAGGGTTTTGATTAATGCTGAAATCTAAATATTTTGAACACATTTTTATGGCTTCAACTAAACATGCTTTGAATGCAATTGTATGCATTCAACAGATAAAATGTATTGGTGGTTATTTTACAAGTTTTTTTTTTTATAAAAATGTATTGCTGGTATTTTTGCTATTAAAATGTATTTTTATACTTTCATAGTATTTTTGTTTGGGAGGTTCACTATTTACCCAAAGCTAGGACCCTAACAGGTGCTACTACCCTGGATCAAGGTGGGCCTGGGAACAACAGTAATTAAAAAGTGGTTCCATGCTCTTCAAATCTGCCAAACTCCCGATCATAAGCTGATCCAATCAGATTTAGTTTATCATCATACCCAGTGCTTTTCTGGAAATACAATTGCAGGATTATTTTCTTCCTCAAGAAGCCATTGCTATTAAGAAAAGTTATGCTGAGTCAGGTGATTTAATTCAAAATTTATAGAATATTTAACTAGTCAAGTCAGACAAGATTATATCATTTTTACATATCACCTGATCTTCCTGCTCACATATCCTCCATTTGCGCCACCTTCCCAACAAGACTGTACATCCCTCCACTATATTATTGTATTATTTTTTAAAACTATTTTTAAAGTTTAATTTTACATTTTCTAGTAGTTCAACACAAGAATATAGTTGTTGAGTATACAACAAGTTGTGGCATAGAGGGTTGCTACACAAACTCTCAAGCTATTGAATCACAAGAAGAGTCTTTTAATTATCAAGTATTTCCTTACAGGTAGGTCACTGAGAGTAGTTATTAATGGCCAGTCCTTTGAGGCCCAAGTGATCAAAGCAAACATTCCTCAAGGCTTGCTTACATACCCTACTTAAAATAAAAATTGTGAAAAAAATAAATCTCAGCTTAACACTCTTTATACTTCACATAAATATTCTGCCTAAGGGTATACTCTGATCAGTTGCGAATATCTACGTTGATGTTACAATGGTATATGGGTGCCCTTCCAAAATGCTAAATGACCAGATCTTGGCAGCTGATCTCTCCACTGAACAAGCTTTAATAGATCAGTGTAGAACAAACTGACTGGTCACATTCAATACCTCAAAAACCAAACTAGTTACATTCCATCATCACGAAGCAGACCCTGAATTTTCACCTGTTGCGGTGAACAGGTGCTCTCACATATAGGCCCCATGCCCTGAGCATGTATTGAGGATTAAATTCAGCGGAAGACATACATTGCTAAAATTGCTGGAAAAATGGTCAGCTCCCTATACAGCTCTAATAAGTATAAGACTCCTCCTACTATACTATACCTTTACAAGAGCCAGATAAGGCTGAAAATTGAGAACAGCTGCCATATATGGACATGAGCTGCCCCGTCTTCACTTCACTAGTTCTAACCTTCATGTCTAAGGCCTGCCATGCTCCACACATTGTAGTGAACTACCCTCATTCCTTTTGTATTCAATGGGTGAAATGTAAGTTCCACTTGAGCAGCTTCTTCTCCTGAACCACTACTTTGTGGAATCAACTCCCAAGAGGTTGTTTCTTCAATCACTACAGTCTTAACCTGCTCAAGTCAAGAGTTAAACCACATATCCCTGCGCCTCTTACTCTGCAGTTTTATTTTAAGTGGGCAGCCTGTTTCTCCCTTATATTTCTTACCTCAGCTGCATGGGATGGTGTATTTTCATTTATTTATTTATTAGACGCTGGAAAAATGGTCGGTTCCCTGTACTGCTTCACTTTCAGTAATTACCTGACACCTCCTGCTATCCTCTACCTTTTACAAGAGCCAAATCAGGTGGAAAATGGAGTACTGGTGCCATATATGGGTAGAAGCAGCCCAGTCTGCACTTTCTAGTCTTTGATAGAGTTCAAAAGTGTCATTGCCTCCTTGTAGGTGACAAATTATTTTCCACCTTGCAACACCTTTCTCAAAGATGAAACATTGCAAACTCCTTGCTTCTCTATTGCTATTTTTATGGAAAATGATCAGATGAACTATATTCCTTAGTTTCACCAGTTCTAACCTTCATGGTTAAGATGTGTCATGTCATGCATATTGTAGTGAACCACCCTCATTCTGTTTATATTTCATTGGTAAGAACTAAGTTCCACTTGATCAGCTTCTTCCTATGAACTACTGCTTTGTGGCCTGTTCAAGTCTAGGGGTCAACTTTTATAATCTCTACTCTTACTCTGTAATCCTCTCCTGGGCCTTGTACAGGATGAATATCATTGTCAAAAAAAAAAAGAAAAAAAGGCTACCAAATTCATCCACACAATTGCCAGATAGTATCACCTGGATGAAATTCATCTTCAGTTATTATCCCATTGAGCTATTAGTGTTTAGTTGATTGAGAAATCGAATGCAAAGAATAAACTTCTTTTTGGCATGTTCAGAAATGCAAATCACATGGAAAAGAAAGCTTAACTTTTTTTTGTTAAACTTCGTTAGCCTTGGTCAGAAACTTTGAAAATTCACTTGCACTGTCTTTATTTTCAAGACAGACATCGAATGGGTTTGATTTCTTATTCTCAAGTCAATCAAAATCACAGAGAAATAATTGGTCGTTGGTAATTTTAAGTCAGTTTCTTCTTTTCAGCTTTTCTAAAAATGTAAGCTATAAGTTAAAAACAAGAATAGATGTCAAAGAAAACAAAGATAAATAAGTTAAAAGTAAGAAACAGAAAATATAATCTCCAATCTGATTATTATGTCATAAAATATTCTTTATTCTCCAAAGTGAAAATACATCAATCAATAATTTCTCTGATTTGATTTGGCACAGACCTTTTTGATCGATTCTGCATATGAGTGATCAGATCTATATTTCTAATTGGTCTGATTGCTAATGTATACTATGTTCTGTTTTGTTTTATTTCAATTAGATACCTAATCTTATGCTGAAAGATTTAGTTGGTTGGTTGGTTGATTGGTTGGAAGCACATGTTCTTGCACCAACTGAATAGTCATTTAAGAATTCTAAACTTACTGCTTTTTGATGAAAAATATTTATGAGAAAAGATAAGTGCCAAACCTTAGTGTCTGTAAGGCAGAAAATGCTTGACTCCAAATGTTCTTGGGCATCCCTTGGGTAAAAGAAAAAAAGAAAATATTTATTATTTTATTCCATTGGCTACAATGACTTCAGGGAAGAAGAAAATCTAGATTTTTTCATAATGTTTCCCCCAAAATAAGATTATATATATATATATATATATATATATATATATATATATATAGATTGACAGACAAAATATATTCATAATATATTTTCCAGTGTTTCTCTCTCTTCTCTTGCTCTTGCTCTCTATACATACATACATACATACATACATATATATATATATATATATATATATATATATATATATATATATATATAAACACACACACACATATATATATATATATGAAGATATTAATATAGATATATGAATACATATATATGTATGTAGTATATATATATATATATATATGAAACATGAAGATATTAATATAGATATATGAATATATTATATATATATATAGACATATATATGAATATATATATGAAGATATTAATACAGATATAGAAATATAGAAATATATACATATATATATAAACACACAGATACACACACATGCACACACACACACACACACATATATATATATATATATATATATATATATATATATATTTGTAAGTTTATGCCTATATTCATAAAATAAATATTATAGAGGAATATATATGTTTATTTTATTTTCATGTAATATACTTTAACATTAATAAATATTAACATGCCCTAAATACAAGTTATATAAAAATAAAATACAATATTATAAAATTTTCTACAACTTTATATAAAATTCATGAGTAAAGATGGATGAGAATCAAAAAGAATGGCAAAAATATTTGACAATTTTGAAGAATTTTCATTTTGACATGAACCAGTGTCATCCAAAAATAATTTTAGTTTATTTAAACTTTGTTATCAAACTAAAACATTTCAACTTAAACTTGATTTTAACTCAAACTATATTGTTTTAGAAATTATATTATAACTAATTTCAATTCATTTTTTCATGATCTAAATATCCTACAATATTGTAAGAACAGGAAGTAAGCTGAAATAGTGCAGTCGTATATTAATTGTAAGGAGCTCATAGCACATGCCACTTTTAATGCATCTCCTAATAAATTATATTCATTTTTTTTTTTTATTAAAATGATTTTTTCCAAATCAAAATTATGATGGTTTGTAGTTTAATTTTAAGTTGTCTTCATGTTCATAAGTGTCATAAGTTTTGTCTGGAATTCTGATTTGAAAATTAGTTAAATATAACTTCAATAACAATCCAGTTAAAATGAAAATCAAGCTTTCAGAGGCTTTTAATATTACCCAGGTTTCAACTCAGTAGTTTTTATTCTCTGAATTAAAATTCTTTTTCTGATGATGCCGAACCACTGGCAACACATGTCATGGTAAAAATTATTTGTAAATTGTCTTTTACACATGCACACCCACTCACTCCCCCACATATATATATATATATATATATATATATATATAATTGTATATATTATATATATATAATTGTGTATTTAGGCAGCAATCCTTCTTTCATACATGCTTCATTAAAGATGACTGACAAGGTACTGTGATTAAGCTTTTTGTCAAATTTTTTTGAGTTTGTACAAGTGTCTTCTTTTCTGGACACAGTGTGTAAAAACTGTCCAAAAGTTCTTCATTTCTGAGTGCTTTCGGCTATACTTTTAGCCATTATCAAGGATTATTTTATTTTTACTTTTAACTGAATGTATGGGTTGTGTTATGTATCAGAGGGCACACATTTTTCTAACAAGATTTCTCAAATATTCAGGCCAGTAGATATAAATAAATAAATCTACTTTTCAATAAATAAATAAAAAACAGAGCATCTACCTCAAATATGAGGATCCATTAAAAATAACATTTAAAAAAATAAATTTTATATATATATATATATATATATATATATATATATATATATATATAATACATGAGCAAGTGTTGTAATGTGTAGCAGCTCAGAATGAGAAATTGGAGAGCTAAGTTCAAATTCCAGCCAAGTTTTTTTACATTCACTTACATGCAAACACCATTAGGGAAGGTATCTATTTTTTCTTCCCAGTGATGGGGGGAGAATGACAAAATGGGTTCTTTAGCCTTGGTTGCCAACCATTTTAGAGAAGGTGACTATAAAATCAACTGCTTCCCAGTAAGCTTCAGCCACTTGTGGGAATTTTTTTTAATCAATTCACCCCAATCAAGATGATAATACCCCTAACATGCAAGGGCTACTGAGAGTGAAAGAGAATGAGAAAACTTTAGAAGCAACTGGTTACCCAATCCTAAAATGGAAACAAGAGACAAACCTCTACTCCTATTCAAATGACTGTAGAGGAGCATGAACTGGTGATAGTTGAAATTATCGACTCCTTTTATGCATTAGACCATGAAAATGAACAGCGATTAAAATTTTGTAGTCAGGTGTGTTGCACATTCTGTGGTAAACAGAGAAAGCATTGACTAGCATGACTGAGTGAACCAACTTTCTTAGCAGCTGACCTAGCAATGGATTCAATATTGTCTTTCCACTTCATGTCAGTCAAGAATGTTAGCTTGAGAATGCACAATGAGTCACTCTCCTGGACGTTAGCATCAGCCATGCTGATAGAAGGCAGAAAGGTTTCTCAGATGATTAATAGAGGGCAGTTTTGTTTTGGAAGCATTAACATTAACAAGCCATTCTTTGCCCCAGTTAACAAAGTCAAACTCATTTATGACTTCAGCCACAAATTTGACCTTATTGAACAGATTTGTTATTGAGACAGAAGTAAATGGTTGTATAATTAGAAATTATATGAAATTGAGAGCTGATGCCATCAGGAAGTTTATTAATGAAAATGAAAAACAAAGTAAGACTAAGGATAGAACCTTGGGGAATATCCACATTAGTACAAAAGGATCTAGAAGAGTGGCCATTCAGGATGACTTTCATTTCAAGATCCAATAAGAAATGTTGAATCAGTTAAAAATTGAACTGGAGACACTATTACATATCAACTTGTGAAGAAAACCTGTATGCCAAACTCTTTCAAATGCTTTCAAGATGTCCAAAGGAACAGCCCAAGCTTCAATACCCTTATCTAAAGCTTGATATACTCTCTCTGCAATAATTTTTAATGCATCAGCAAATGGCTCTGAGAAACTAAAACCATATTGCATGTCTGAAAGAAAGCCCTATGACATGAGATACTTAACCAATTCAGCATTGATTAAAGCCTCTAGTAGTTTACCATAAGCAGGTAGAAGGCAAATAGGCTGATAGTTGAAAGGGTCGGATGGTTCACCTAGGTTCTTAAAGACTGGAACAACATATGAGGATTTCCATCAAGCAGGAAAGCAAGTAAGAAAAAGGCATTAATTATACAGTTTTGAGAAAATAGAAGCCAGTTCAAGAGCACACTTCTTAAGGACTATTAGAGGGATACCATCTGGTCCACATGCTTTGTGAGGATCAAGGTTAGAGCTGATAGCAGAGATTATAAAGGAGGTTATATGTACATTACTCAACAGAGATGGTTCTAAAGGAAAAGTCAGGTAAGTATTCTCTAGACAAGTCAAGAGTAGAGTTAAAGAAGAATTTATGGGCAAAACTTTCAGCTTTATCTGCAAAAGATGTTAACACCTCAAATTTATTGAAGAGAGGAGGAATAGAATATTTACTCTTATTTAATACACTCTTACAGAGCCTCCGGTAATCATGAGAACTAAATTTGTTAGATGCAATACAGTGACTCATTCTCTCAGCAAACAAAGACTTAGCTCCTTCAAGGACATGTTTGCATTTATCACATGCAGCCACAAATAGGCATCTGTTATGATCAGAACTGAGATGTTGGTATAGGTCTCTGTATTCAGTCCTTCAAAAATTGTGGTTGGTTCTGTACAAAGCTTTCACCACTATAATTAAATCATATGTGCAGGTTGTCTGGCTGTCAGTTCCTAGGAACTGAGTTGCTCATACATCAAATACAACAGGAGAGGCCACCATATACATAATTACCTCCCCTTGCTACACCAGTTTCTCTTGGATCTTCAGTTAGGTTTGGTTATCATTATGCCTCATGCACTTCATATGTAAACATATTGCCTCTGTCCTGTTTCATGTCATGTGGTAAGGTAATTATAACTGTTTGAACATTACTCAATGGCTTAGATTTTAAAAAGTTATCTATATTATCTAAATTTAGAATTCTATTTGGTCTTTAGATGCCTAAGCTTTACAGTAAAGATCTGTAGAAATTAAAATATTTTTGATATGCTATAGATAAGCATATGATTGTAAGAAAGAAATACAACAGCAGAAATAGATTCATGTGGTTTATTTCAACAGGAACGTGAGGGTTTGGGACAGCTCCCTTGTGGTAAAGTTCATAAGACGGCTTCGGATCTAGGTCGATCTCTCATAGTAGTTCACACATGTTGACGCTGGCACTCCCCTGCTGTGAACAGGTCTCTTCGGTGGCCACCTGTTGACTGCCTGTTGAACTTAAGTGTGACCCCTTTTATAGCGTTTTTCATGGCTTAACAGGCTCGAAAAATGAAGCGAGTATAATTAGGAGTGAAGCATTTTTATTGGACGAAAAATAGAGCACTTTAAATATTATTTTATTTTTCGACCGGAACTCGAGTGTCGGGAACATTTGTAAATGAAGATAATGTTCATTTTGTGACGGAGCTTTGTCCCGTTCACATCCGGTTCTCGCTCTTGAGTATTTGCCTGTAAATCAGCCGAGATATGACTTATTTTATTTTATAACAGATACACCCTAATATCTTTTGGCTATATTTCCTTTTGAGATTCAATATTCAATTTGAATATTTCCTATAGAAAAGCCAACTTGAATGTTTAAATAATTTTCCCAAAGTGTTGTCTTGATGGATTAACAATTTCAATTTTAGAAAAAGAATTTACGTGATTCCATCATTGATTCTGTTCACACTTTGATAACAGTCTGTGGCTGCCATGTAACTTATTATCCCAGTCAAAAATATTTCACATGCACTCTCATAATATTATTCAGGCTTATAATGGAGTTATAGATAATCTTTAGATGTGTACATGAAATAAACTTAAAAAATAAAAATAGACTGAAGGGCTTTAAAAATAAAAATACATTTGATAAACCCTAATATACAATAATATCAATAAAAATATAATGGAATCATAGATAGCCTTTAGTTGTGTACATGAAATAACCTTTGGAGTAAAGGTCTGCAAAAAATGAAAATACTTTTGATACACTAGAATATATAATCATAATAATATTAATAATATAATGGAGTCATAGGTAGTCTTTAGATGCATACAGGAAATAAGCTTTGGAGAAAAGGCCTGTCAAAAATGAAATTTTTTTGATTCGCCATAATATTAAGAATATATATTTCTCAGGTAAAGGCCGAAGCAAAATAGTTCAATCTTCTACCATAGGTAAGATGGCCGTTGCAATTATAATGGCTATTCATGCTGTGATGTTTGTTTTAATATTAGGAAATGGTTTAGGTCTCACAGATAATCAATTTTCAAGTTTCATTTCATGTATCTTCAGGTAATTTCATGTCACTTCATCTTTAAATATACTTCCTCCGTCCTGCTTCATGTCACATGGTGGGGTAATTATAACTTTCTAAAGATCTGAATGTTTTTAACGGCTTTAGCATTGGGCACTTTTTGAAATCTATTTAAATCTAGATTTCTATTTAATTTTTAGATGTGTATATGAAATAAGCTTTGTTGTAAAGGTCTGTAATAATGAAAGTACTTTTGATGAATACTTCTTTATTTATCTCTCAAATGAATGCCTAAGCAAAACAATTCAATTTTCTGACATGGGTAAGGTGGCTGTCACTGTTATAATGGCTATTCATGCTATGAAGATGTTGCCGTCAATATAAGGAAATGGATTAGCGTCCCACAGATAATGAATTTTTAAATTTCATATTCTTTTCTCAATGGTTTTTGCTACCAGTCAAAGATATCAAGACTTCAAAAACCTAATTATATTTAATGCTCTACAACTAAAATGTCCAGTTGCTTCTGAACGATAAGAAGATTGCCAAATTGCCAGAATACAGATAGTAAAAGAAGCAGGAGAGTATTTCAGACTAGCTGAGATAATCAGAAAAGCACATAAGCAATTGTAGAGGATTTGGGGGACATAGGATATGGTTGGGAGTCGGATAAAGAGGTCCATCTTGGGCATTAGGAAAGAAGAGCATTATAACAATGTTTAGAAATGAAACAGGATGTTTAGAGAGTAATGATAAGATAAAAAAACAAATGGAAAACGTTTATCAATAGAACATGTTCCACTTTTATTAAATCTTCAGAGATTGAATAAAAACAGATAAAAATTCTGGTATTTTCGGTTTTGTGTAGTTTAATTTTCATTGGTTAGCCATGTATCACATATGTTATTACTGCAGATAATTCTATATATATATATATAAATTTGTAAAAATTCTAATTTGTTTATATAATCATCGGATGATAATGTGTATTCGTAATTTTGCATGTGCATATGTCTATTAGAAGATGTTTTCACTTTCATTAAGACCAATTCTCATTGGTCAGTTGTGTATGTCGAGTAAATATCATATCCGTTGGTTTTATTATGTAATGATTTGGGAATGTTTTTATATATGTACTGTCTGTGTTAGATAGACATAAGTTAGATTCTTTAAAAATGGATTCAATAAAGCTTGGCAATGTAATATAATGTTTTAGACATGTTTTTATAGTTGCTAATAATGTTATTTTCAAGCTTTCAAAGAAATTTCTCCTTTAAGAATTACATTCTTTTTTAATTAGGGTAGCATTAGAAAAATCAAATTATGGCCAGTTTGGTTCCTGAGTAATACAAGAGAGTTTAAAAGATTGTCAAACCACAAATATCTTTTGCATTTGTAGATGCAGACTTTTAGATTACATGATGTCCCCAAACACTAGGGATTAATGAATGTAGATTATTTACTTAGTTTGGAAAATGAAATAATTTATTGTTATTTTTTTAATAGGTGTAGCAGTGTCAACTGCCACAACTTTTTGAATAGTGTTTAGGACTGGGTTTCTGGTCCCTTCTAAAGTCTACTTCAACTCTATACTTCTAATGTCAACCTAAACTCTGAAATTTTATATACTGTTTATTTATTTATTTTATTTTTTTCATCATTAGGAATAAATAGGTTCACATGTTGTCTGTTTCACACTTGTCACCAGTCTTTTGAACAGGGTTAGAGGTTTATCTCTTGCTTCCTGTTTAAGACTGGGTTTCTCGATCCTTTTAAAGTTTACTTCAACTTTATACTTCTAATATCTCTACCCAAACTCTGAAATTTTATTTACTATTTATATCCTTTTTATTTCCTCAATAAGAGTATATATGTTCAGCTATAGTCTAGTTCACACTTCTCCCTGGTCTTTTGAACAGGAGTAGAGGTTTATCCATTGTTTACTGCTTAGAATTGGGTTTCTGGTTCATTCTAAAGCCTTTTTCATTCTCTTTCATTCACAGTAGCTCCTTGTGTCTTTTTAGCATTATCACCTTGCTTAGTGTGAGTTTTTTTCATTGCAACAAGTCAGATTTACATTTTTATTAGGTTATATTTGAAGTAATTCAGATTTTTGGTCTATTAGGTTTTAATTTCAACAATCCAGATTTATGATCTATTAATTTTTCGTTGAAACAATTCAGATTTATGGTCTATTAGTTTTTCATTACAATTCAATTGACATCATATTAGGTTTTCATTGCAACAATTAATATTTATGGTCTATTAGGTTTTAATTGCAACAATTCAGTTTAATGGTCCATTACTTTTTCATTACATTTCAGATTTATGGTCTATTAGACTTTCATTGTAACAATTCAGATTTATGGTCTATTAGCTTTTAATTGCAACAGTTCAAATTTATGGTCTATTAGTTTTTCATTACAGCAATTCAAATTTACAGTCTATTAGGTTTTAATTGCAACAGTTCAAATTTATAGTCTATTAGTTTTCATTGCAACAATTCAGATTTATAGTATATTAGCTTTTAATTGCAATAGTTCAAATTCAGAGTCAATTATTTTTTTCATTGTAATAAGTCAGATCTATGTTTATAGCCATCAGTGAACAGAACAGATTAAAAATAAAAGTAATGGGTTAACTCTATGTGGTTAGATTTGAGCTTCAATTTACTTGCAAACTTTTGTCTCCATCATCATCTTTTGATCTCAGACTAGATCATAGTGTCTCCCCCATTTTCATGTTAATACACACAGTCCTATATACCTCCCATCATGTCTTCTTTCCTAATTCCCATGTTTCTGCTGATGACATCAGAGAAAATTAGGTTCTTGCTTCTCTTGTCAGGAAGTTGATCTCCAGAGGACAAGTGGTGAGATGACTTCCTTCCCCCCTTTATAACAGTGGGCTGAAAACTCTGCTTTCCTAACTTTGTTACAATGGAGACAGAGCCTAAGTTGTTGCACAGGAAAAAGGTTAGCTCACCATACAAGCCTTGTGTAGGTGCCATCTATTTTTTTATCAAGTTTGGCTGACACTGTCATTGTTTCATATCCACATAGGAGTATTTACTCAACTGTGGTCCTAAATATTTGTACCCTGAGCTCAATTCTAAGGTCAGAGATCCAGGTCTTATGTATGTCATCTGAGGTAGCCTGAGCTATATATTTCCTGACACTAAAATCAGAAAATTAAATATAAGAGAGGGAATAGTACCTATATCAAGGTTATTTGTGTAACAGCAAATGTAACACAAGTGGAATTCAAAATTGGTTCTGAGCCACTGATCATTATCTAATCTGCACAAAGAAATGAGTTAATGTATTGTCTAAAGCTTGTTCTTTAGTTTTATTCTATGCTGACTGTTTGAATAGCTGTGTTTAAAATATCAGGTATTGGGATAAAATAAATACAGGTGAGTGGTGAATAATTATTTAGAAGTAAGTGAGTCAGAGTGGCTTGCATCTGGTGCAAAGGAAAATAAGTTCCTTACCTCAATACATGACACATAGCAGTGGCGTTTTGTTCCTTGAAAATGGTATAAATCTTTCTCCCACACTTTAAATTATTCCAGAAGTGTATATTCTGTAACAATGGCTTTAATACAGCTTAGCATGGTTCAACCAATAGCAATTTGCATGCTGATTGATCAGACTGGAGGATACCATCTGTGTGACTGAAGACAAATTGAAAAATGCTAATTGGTCAGTTGGCCATGGTGTTGGCATGATAAAAGATGGCTGAAGCAATGAGAAGCAGCACAATTTTTATGTTGGTGGCATGTGCAGTAGTTCAAGAACGGCATCTTGAAAAGAAGCATTCAGTGTTGTACAAATGACATCAGAGGAATATAACCTTATTTAACTACAAGAGGATAAAGTTTGGCATCTAGGTCTCACCATTTTACTCTTGAACTAGCTAGATGTGATAGTTTTATCTTGCACTTTTCACCTGTGGAAATCCCTTCTGATTCATTGTTTCTCTGCTACCTGGAATCTTCAAAAATTTAAATGGAACATCAATGGCCATATTCTGTTTTCCTGAATACTGTTCTTTTATTGTCCTTTTTCTCACTTCTTCTCACTAAAGCCTCTTTATTGTTTTTCACTTCCTGAAATCCCCTGCATCCTAGTAGTGTTATCATCTTGCTTGCTTGAAATGATAAAAATAAAAAATTGAGATTTGTATTTTTGATTTTTCTACAAAAACTCATCTTTACAAGAGATAATCATTTTTTTCAAATTTTCTTTCATATTATTAAGCACTCCAGATTACAGATATAAACATATTTTTTTTTTTTAATTTTCTAAATTTTAAGAGTGGGGTACAGTTTGATATGTAAATTCTTTGTAAATTGATCCTTCTATACAACCTACCCAAAAATATACTCATAACATGTGATAAAGCATCATTACATCATTTCAGAATGTTGAAGTTTAAATTAAAAATTAAATTAAAAATGTAATATGTATATCATTTAAAGTGTATTTGTAAACATTTTCCTTTGTAGTTTTAAAATAATGATTACATTTAAGATTTAGAATAATTTCAAATCAGTCACACACTCTATAAATTAAAAGCATATTCTTACATTTTCCCTTTATTATTATTACTTATATGTTATCTATAGATGCATTGTGAGTAGATGAGAGGCAACATGGACAGTTCAAAGGAATAACTTTATCATTTTAAGAGAATAAAAAAGTCATGCGATTCATTTTAAAAGAATAAGCAAGTCATACCATTCATTTGAAAAGAATAACTGAGTCATGACATTCATTTGAAAAGAATAAGCAAGTCATACCATTCATTTGAAAAGAATAAGCAAGTCATACCATTCATTTGAAAAGAATAAGCAAGTCATATCATTCATTTGAAAAGAATAAGCAAGTCATACCATTCATTTGAAAAGAATAAGCAAGTCATATCATTCATTTGAAAAGAATAAGCAAGTTATACCATTCATTTGAAAAGAATAAGCAAGTCATACCATTCATTTGAAAAGAATAAGCAAGTCATACCATTCATTTGAAAAGAATAACTGAGTCATGACATGCATTTGAAAAGAATAAGCAAGTCATACCATTCATTTGAAAAGAATAAGCAAGTCATACCATTCATTTGAAAAGAATAAGCAAGTCATATCATTCATTTGAAAAGAATAAGCAAGTCATACCATTCATTTGAAAAGAATAAGCAAGTCATACCATTCATTTGAAAAGAATAAGCAAGTCATACCATTCATTTGAAAAGAATAAGCAAGTCATACCATTCATTTTAAAAGAATAACTGAGCCATGACATTTATTTTAAAATTAACTGAATCATATTTATTTTCAATTTTATAGTATAATTTAAAATTAATCAAAATGATTTCTATTTTAGTCTAACATTCCAATTAAGGTATTAATAATTATAACCAAGATTCGTTGTCAAGTTTTTTAAATTTTCATAGACTTGTATTTTGATTGGTTGTTAAAGGCGTTTCCCCTATTGAGGGGTCTTTGGTCGATTTGAACCTTTTAAACCCCTTTATCCTATATTCAACACTATCAGTTGATAAGACACCGGAAGTGTTTAAACAAAATGGCTATTTTTGTAGTGATGTTATAACATGTTTATGTTATAATTTTTGAATAAATTATATATATATATATATATATATATATCTGTTTGTATGTAAATATAAATATATATATATATATATATATATATATATATATATATATATATATATATATATTAATCAGATCACCAAAGCTACACGTGCATTTGGGAAGCTTTGTCATCATCTCTGGAATGAGGGCGGAATCAAAGTGGACAACAAAATACAGGGTGATGGAGCAGCTGTTTTGACCAGCTTAGAATCAGGGAGCCCATATCAATCAGCTGGATGTCTTCCAGAAAAGTTGTCTCCACACAATTTGTGGCTATACTTTTGACAATAGGGTATCCAGTGATGACGATCTCATAAAATGCAACATTGGTGGAATTGAGACTTCTCTGATACTGTCACAACTTTGCTGGATTGGTCATGTAGCAAGGATGAGTGACGACAAAATACTTAAGGTCCTCGTGTACAGCCAACTTGACAGTCGACAAGCGACTGTTGAATGTCTGTGGCTCAGGTATGAAAACAAGCTAAAGAGTAACCTCTCATCTGTCAATGTGCCTCATACTAACTTCATGTGAGTTTCCCCTGATAGAAATAACTGGAGATATTTGTGCAAAGGTAGTATCAGAAATTTTGAAATCTGTTATACAATGGCAAAAAGTGTCAGCAAATATTCCTGTAGCTTTGTTCCAATATCCTCACTGTTGCACAATATGTGGACTTGTATGCAGGTCACTAGCAGAACTGAAGTGTTCCATACAACACAAACATAAAAAATGAATGAGGGTATTGGATCCTCATACATCAAAATTGACGGAAGAGTTGATAAACATCATCATCATCATGTATCAGATGTATCAGATGTACAAATTGTGTAACAGCATGGGATAAGTGTCCATTCCACAAGATGTTTAATATCTAAAAAAAAAAACAAAAAAAACACTAAACTAATTGAGTTACTCTTTTTCAGGTTTTGAGATAGGATGTTTAGCCATCTTAACAACATTTGTCATAAGAATCACTGAAAAACCCTTTGTGTTATTCAGCTAGAAAAAGAACAGGTTAAAATCATTTAGTGTCAGCCCCACTATGTCTTTCCAACTAAGCAATGGTGAGACAAAAAATGATCATGCAGGCTTTCTATAATGGTACCAACAATCATACTCTGGCTTCCATCTTCAAAGTCCATTCAATCCTCAAGAGAAGTTTAAAAAAGAGAGAACAGTATAGAGGAAAACGGGATCAAGAGGTCACAACAGCAAGGAGAATGATTATTTCAACATAGAGCTAAATACATTCTTATTGTTCAAAGTAGAGTACAATATTGTTATAAAAACCTTAGAGAATTCCAGTAAGATATCTTTAATCATTTCTGAGATGCAACGGTTCAAAGTTTAATTTAACAATTGAACAATTTTGCTGTTACACAATTTGGACAATATTGCCGTTATGCCCGGTATATCTCATAGATGTTTTATTGAAATTGACTAACATGTCTTGTTGGTTTCATTTTCTAATATATTTTTGTTTAATTTTCTATTATATTTTTCCAGTTTGTAAAATACAAATTGTCAGCCATCAGGATTAAATTTTATGAAGAAGTTCATGATGTTTTTGTTTGATGTCTTTAAATCATTTTGTGTTATTATCAGTTAATATTATCAATTACAATATGAAAAAATTTATAAGCTTCATCCCAGCATTAGAAATTGAATAATACTAATTTAAATCATTTTTTTTATTATTATTATTATTAAATTTCCTTTCAGAAAAATATTCTTTTTTTTTTCTGAAGAATTCAACTCATCTTGAAAATCTTTATATGCTTATTAGCTAAAATCAGTCTTGGCACTCACAAGAACGTGTGCAGATGCCTTTCACCGTTCCCCCACACACATAGGCATAACATCATGTATTCTTATGGAAAACATCATTTTTCAGTTACTATACTCGCAAGCAAAATTTTTATATCATTTTGCACTCCAACATAAAAATCAAAATTTGCCATTTAGATCTCAGCCAGCCACCATTATTTGCTATATCCCTTCCTCTTTTCTAATACTGACTTTCTTTTTCAGACCTGAGGGGGTTATTTCTTTGAAACTGACTCAATTCCTTTCTATTTTTGGCTGCACATCTCAATTCAATACAATCATTCCATCCAATTTATCTGACACATTTTTTCTTTTTTACTCTAAAAGATTTCTCCAGAGTTCTTTTTGTATTTAACACCAAAGGATGTGCAGCTGGTGCAATGGGTAGTATCACTGAATGAGATATTAGAGATCTGAGTTCTAATTCTGATCAAACTGGTTACATTCACTTATGTGCAAATTTATTATTTTATTTTCTTCCTTTTAGCCTTTATTTTTATTTTCCTTCTTTTTTTTTCCTTCTTTTTTTTCTTTTTTATTTTCCTTCATGTTTTTTTCTTTCTTACATTGCCTCTTTTATTTATTAGTTACTCTTTTTATTCACCACCCCAACTTTTCTGCTAAAAAATCAATGAAAAGAAAAACAACCAATAAAAGTACAAAGGAAAAAGTGACTGGAGAAAGAAATATAAAAAAGAAAATCAAATACAGTGTTATGAATAATCAAGAGTGGTCTCTCCTGGTTTTATCACTCTCCTCTTTGAGAGAGCTATTTCTGTTTACTGGGACTGTAAAAGGACACTGTTCACGAACCTTGTATTCTCAGTTGAATAAAGCTTTCTTAAAGCCTACACCTGCATAATCTTGTCATTACACACAGATAGAAAAAGAAACAAAAACAAATAAAAAACAAGGAAAATAAATAGAAGAAATCAAATATTGATGGAGGAGGAGAAAAAAACGAGAAAGTGAATAGCAGTGGAGATTTTAAAAAATTCAAATACATTAAAGAACTAAAATGGTTGGATGCAAAAAAAATGATGAAAAACGCATTAAAATAAAACAAAAAGAATGAAAATAAATGAAAAAGCAACAATAAAAAATGAAAGAAAAAAGAAAAGCTTTGGTTAAGTTGCTGCCCATATAATATGAGGTATAGGTATGCAAGTTCAATCCTTTTTAGAAAATATTTCTATAGCTAGATTTCATACTGTTTGCTTTAATGATTAAAGAATTAATCAGTGTAGAACACTGTGTAAGCAGAAAATTGTAGAAAACTTGTTAGAAATTAATAATGAAAATAATTTCAAGTTAGTGTACTAATATTAAATTAAAATAAATCAAAATAATTTAAAAAATATAAGAAAAATGCAGAAAATCAAAAAATATAGAAAAATGAATTAAAGAATGAAAGAAAATGTAAAAAAATAGAAATCAAAAATTCTAAAGGAAAAAGAAATTGTGAGTGAAAAAGAAAAATAATCAAAAATGAAAGAAAAAGAAAAGTGAAAAGGAATAAAAAAGGGAAAAGAAGAGAAAAATAAATGGAAAATAAAAATGGAATAAAGGAAAAATTAAGAAATATAAAAGGAAAATAAAAGGAAAAATAAATGGCAGCTGAAGAAAACATAAAAGAAAAATAGATAAATGAAAATAGGAAAAACAAAAGAAAAAAGAAAATATAAAACTGAAGGAAGACAATAAGAAAATGAAAGCAGAACAGAAAAATTAAGTAGAAAGAAAAAGAAAGAAATGTAAATAGCAGAAAATGAAGAAGAAGAAAACTGGAAGAAATGTAAAAAAGAAGAAAAATGAAAGAAAATGAAAAAATAAGGGTTCATTGTATAATTAGAGAAAAGAATAAAATTGGAAAAATCCATATAAAAGCGACAAAAAATACAAGAAAATTAAATTCAAGGAAAAGAAAAGTGAAAAAAGAGGAAAATGAAATAAGAAGAAAGGAGATGGAAGAAAATTAATGGAAAATGTGTGGAAATAGATGTAAAATAAAGAAAAACAAATGAATGTTGAAATCAAGAAAAAATAGGAACATAGAAATAGATTAAGGAAATAAAGTGAAAATCAAAGAATATAATGGAAAATGGAAGATAAAATGGAAGAAAAAGAATGAAAGCAATGTGGGAAAAATCAAGATAAAATGAAGTAAGAAAATGTTAAGAAAATTGAAGAAAAATAAAAGTATAAAATGAGAGAAAACAGAATAAAATGAAAAGAAATAAAAGAAAAGGACACAAATGGAAGAAACAATTTAAAAGAAAAATGAAAGGAAAAGAAAAAAATCTGTGGATGAAAAAATATAATGTAAATGAAATATGAATATTGGAAAAAAAATCTTTATAACTAGAGATATTTTTCTTTTCCAGTCACAAGAAATTAACTGCATTCTAGTCATTTAAAGACAAGTTCTAACAACAAAATAAAAAAACAAACATAATAATTGTCTTTTTTTAACAGTAAAGTTCAACTTATACAAGACCCGAGGGCCACTCAAAGCAGAGGGTTACATTAAGCGGTAGTTTATATGGATAGTAGAGGAAGGCAATGGTGAATTCTAGACTTAAACACATTGATATTGTAATGATCAGAGAAATATCCTCTTGGGAGTCTGTTCCACAGAGCAGGGGTTCACAAGAAGAATTTGTTCACATGGAACTTACTTCTCACAGATGAAAATTGGAGGAAATGTGTGTGGTTTACTAGAATGTAAGTGGCATGATGGTTCCTAGCTGTGAAGCTTAAACCTGGCAGAATAAAGAAATGTAGTTTGTCTGAGAGCTTTCCATGGAAGTAGCAACAGAGCAGTGAGAGGCTTAACACGCCCAACCCTTGAGAGAGAAGTTGAAGGGTAGAAAATAATTTGTCACCAGTAAGGACTTGGAGATGCTTTTGAACTCTACCAAGACTGGAAAATGAGGACTGGATAGCAGTGCTCCATTTTCAGTCTGATCTGGCTTCTATAAAGGTAGACGATAGTATGAGGAGTCAAGTAATTACTGGAGCAGTACAGGGAGCTGTACATTGGTATACATGTCAGATATCATGGTTTTTCATGGAGTGCAACAAGAATGTGTTTTCTCACCAGATTTATTTAGCCTAGACAATGAGGTGATTTCTGAAGGATTATTGGTCCTACCAAGATTTATTATAAGTAACCTTAACAACATACACTATGCAGATGGTACTGGATTGGTGAGAGATTCAGAAGGAAAACTGAAAGAATTATTCAACAAAATAGTTGAAGAAAGCAAGAAAAAAAGGATTAAAACTATCAATTGTAGCAAGAAAGAATGCCTGGTGTTGAGTGAAAGGGACAACCGAAGATATGGACTACACAGTGGGGATATCAAAAATTGAAGGTGCATAGGAATAGCAAAAGAAAAACTGAATAAAGTACTGATAGATCCAAAATAATATTACAAATGAAAAAATGAGTACAGGACTACTATGTGATGTCTTGCTTCCTATATGTCAGTAGAACCTTGATAATTTCATCAAAAGTGAAAAGGAAATGTGATTAATATTCAAGTCGTAGATCTTGGGTATACAGGAAAAAGTAAGCTATTTTATTTTTCAACAGTGTGATTTAATAAAAAGAATTCATTGAACATCATATAATCAACCAAGTGATTGATTATTCAAAGGAATCGATAAAACAAATTGGCTTTTCTACAGATTAAAGAAAATATTTTCATGATATTGTGACTCAATATTGATTGAAAATGTTTCAACACTGACTTCATAGTTCCAAACTGATGTATTCAAATTTGTCATCCATCTCAAAAAATAACCTTGTAAATTCAATTAGAATGATGCAGTATATCCCTCCCTGGCTGCTCTTTCATAACTTGAATTTCAGAAGCAGTTTTCATATGATTTTCTTTCTGTTTTCACTTCAGCTGCTGAAAAAGAATATCAGGTTGCAACAAAAAAAAATCCCTTTCTGTTCATCAAACTCTTCTTTTCAACTGACTTCAACAACAATCTAAATCACAAACTACCTTTACAAAAATTAATAATAAGTGACACTTGTCCTTTTTTTCCTTTATAATGGGAGAGCTTTATGGAAGAAAGATTTATTCACCCATCTGTATTTCCCATTATGAGCATTTTTATATCTGTGATATTATAGCACCATAGTTCATGTAAAAAACAGAATAGCTGAAAGGGATAAAGAATGACAAACATGCTTTGTTCTCAGAGAGATTTTATACTAACAACACATACACAAAACTATAATATACATATATGCACACGTCCCATATATCTACACAGCAAAGTAGAGTGTAAGGAGGAACAAAAAGGAATGGTCTTACATATAATATGGATATACTCCTGTATCTGGAGAAGCCATGTTTAGGACTCCAGATTTAAATGGATTGAAATCAATTATGTCCCAGGTGATGACATATTCCATAAATGGGAAACAGTGAGTCTTGGTTTTTTCAAATTGATGACTGCGAGCTGGAATTTCCTTCTATATCTGGAAATGGACCATGGACATGTGGGGTGGCAGATTTAGCCTCTGCCTGGGCCACCCATGGCCAAGGCTAAAGAAAGCAACCTTTCCTTTCACTACTGTAAAACAAACTAGCTTTGACTGCTGTTTAAGTCCTTCTGCTTGGTCCTTCCCTCTTTCTGCTTTATAGTAACAATCTACCAAGGAAAATTCTCAGATCATTTGTAAACATTTACACAGATGATTCCGCATTTTATTGGTGCACCACCAAAAATCCAGATGACTAGAGCCTGGCAGCTGATCTCTACTCTGACCTAACTCTAACAGCTCAATCAAGGAAAAAAAAAAAAAACTTCCTTGCAGCTTTCTATTTGAATACCTTTTCTTTTCTTTTTTTAATCATTTCACCCCAAGCAAAGCTGGAATACCACTAGTAGAGAAAGTGGGAAGTGAAAGTGAAAGAAAGGACTGATTATAGGGAGAATTGATGAAAGGATAGAAAATGAATGGGATTCAAGAAGATAGAAGATGGTGAATGACATTGCATTTAAATTTTTGAAGATTGTAGTTATCAGGAAAGCAATGAAATGAAAGAGATTTCCACACGTAGAAAGTGTGAGAAAAGAAACTGTTGGAGTGGAAGTGGCATTTGCAGGGAAAAAAGCTTGCCAGAGGAGGTTGCCATAAAAATATTTGTAGAAAAGGCAGAAGGAAGTCATGTTATAAAGAGAAAGTCACTGAAGTTGAGATGACAAGTCAGGCCAAAAGCAGACTAGTAACTTTTCATCATTACTGAGCAAACTCTGAATTTTCTCTGGTCATGAGGAATGGATGCACTCTCAATGAGATTCTTTGCTTTGAATATCTATTCAAACACAAGTTATTCCCAAACATCAAGTGAAATATCTACAATGCATCACTAAAGATACTGGATACAGAGCAGTGACACTATGGTGATCAAATCTGTTTGAGTTACCTCCCCTCTTTATTGTAACTCTTCTACACTTATGACAGTAGAAAGAGACTAGATCCAAATCACTATTCTGAGTTTCTTGCAAATACAATCATCAGACAATGAGAACCACATATACTCAGACAATATTTCAAAAGTTCCCGCAGTCACCATCTCAGATTTGATGAAACTTCAGTAGGTGAGAGTTGTTATGTTGCTGGCCCAACAAAAAGTTAATCAATGATGGAAGACAGCAATAAACAAAATGAAATCTTGAGTAAAAAGATATATTGCCAAGTTTATTTTTTGTTAAAGAAAATACATCAACAAAAATAAGGTTACAGTGCACTTGGCAAAAAAATATCTCTGCATGTTCATGTAGAGGGTGGGAAGAGTGTTGTCCTGAGAAGGACAGTTTTGGTAGTTGTTGAAAAGTGTTGTCCCAAAAATGATAATTTTGTAATCACTGAAGAGCATTGTTCTGAAAAGGGCAGTCTTTTAGTCACTGAAGAATACAAATTATATATATATATATACATATATATATATATATATATATATATATATATATATATATATATATATATATATATATATATATATATATATATAAATGTAGGTAACTATACTTGTTTCGAAAAACCCTCAAATTTTTGATTTGCCAATAATTAAATCAATCCCGAGGGAAAAAATGGTTTTAAAAAAAGAAAGAGCTAGAACCATGAAAGTGTGTCGAAAAAAAACGCACAGATACAGGTTTAAAGCCCAAAGAAAAAACCCCGACACGAGTAAACAACTAACTAACAACTAACAAAAGAGCTCAATACAACCGTAGAGCAGACCTAGATAAACCTAGTGAGCCAGACAAAATTACCCAGTTTTCACCTAAGCAGATCATCAGGGAAAGCCAGCTTCCCCTGACGGATCGCTTAGGTGAAACCTGGGTAGGTTTATCTGGCTCACTAGGTTTATATATATATATATATATATATATATATATATATATATATAAAATGGTATTGGTTTGTGTCCCTTGTTTTGTTGTTAATGTTGTTTCCATTATTAGAGAGTTCAGTTAATAAAATAGTTTAAACGAGTGTTGTTGGTGTCATTATTAATGAAGATTTTATGAATCCACGTAAGTTATTATAAAACATGGCGCCAGAAGTGGTTAAGCTAACCTGAAGTTCTGAAAAAAGAAAAGAAAAAGAATTGAATATTGAGGTAAGAATCATCAGCTGCTAAAAAGTACATTTAAATTTATTACTTTAATTAAAAAGGACTTTTTAAATTACCATTCAAAAAAATGAAAGGGACTTAACATTTTCTAAAGATGGACATATTTGTTGAAAATAATATAAGAAATTGGTAAACACAAAAAAGAAAGAAGTATAATCTTTGAAAAGGAAATGTGTTTTATAAGAGCATTGCCCCTTGGTTTGTTGTTATTCTTGTTTCCTTTTTTAGAGAGTTCAGATAATCTCTATCTATAAAAGGCAGGATGTGTGTGTGTGTGTGTGCGTAATGAATGCACAGCCACAATTTTCGACGGATTTGCACCAAAATTTACAAGCACATGCTCCAAGTTAACAGGAAGGCCAAGACCGACTTTGAATTTTCCAACTCCCATCGATAGTGGAAATAATAGATTTTTTCATGCTTCTATGGCAGTTTTCATGTAGTTTGCAGCCATTTTCTACTGGCCAGAGTGAGAGCCTATAGCTGGCTGCCACGAATAGGCAAGAAAATTCTATTGGCCAGCATGAGAGCCAACAGCTGACTGACACGAATGTTAACTAGCATGCTAGCATGCAAAAAAAATCAATAGCTGCATTCGTCACAAGTGGGAAAAATTTAAATCTGCATTGCACTTTACTCCAATTGGTTCATTCGCTTGCTTAAACTCAACGTTGATTCTGATTCCGCAGGACTGGGTTGGGTGTGAAAAAGTATTTGTTGTTAACATTCTTTTTTCATTCGTTTTTTACAGTTACGAGTCCTTTTTTAAAGCTGATCATTTTGTGTTCATTTTGTTTAGTTCTTTTTTCGTAACTCATTTAATGTTTAGTATAGAGCTTAGAAAAAATTTGCAGTGTGAGATGGGCAAGAAGTAAGGCATGTAGCAACATCAGCACGGCAAAGAGCACTCCTTTAAAGGCAAGGAACGGCAAAATATTTTAAGTCAAGTGATAGCTATTGCTGTATGTCATACGATTTTTGAATGAAGCACGGGCAACGCCGGACATTGCTGCTGGTAGAAAATAGTTTAGACAGGTCATATATGTTGCTGTTAGTGTCTTTATTATGGAAGCTGTTATAAACCCACCTGAGTTATTAGAAAACTATAGTCAAACTAGAAAAATGCATCCATAGTTTAGAAGTTATGGCCTTTTGAAATGTGCTGTACCTTTCAATCAAACTTCATTCATATGTGCATGTATTGTATTTTGACCAGACAAATGGCAAAAACAGAAAATATATGTAATTCAAAAAAATATGTACTAAAAAATAAAAATAATTAGATTTACAAAATAAAATCTTGTGTTAAGTTTGGAGGTCATCGTTTGAAGTTGGGAGGGTGTTGGATAATGACAAACAAAAAACAAGTGTTAAATTGGTTGAGAAAATAGACAAACAAGAGAAGAGAATAAAATGAGATAGTAATTTTTTATATTTATCAAGAACTATTTTGTGTAGAGAATGTTCAACGGTCATTCCTGAAAGAAACTAAATTCAAGGAATGTTCTTACGATAGTCTCTGTAAAAGAAAAAGAAATGTTTGAATTTACTCTGTTAGTGAAAAAGTGAGTGAGGTGTCTTGTGAAATCTGTGTACATCTGTTCTCAGAACACCAAGTTTAACCCTCTACCTCAATACCAGCATAGTAAAAAAAAGAAAATAACTGGAAAAGGATTGTTGCTTTTGATAGAGTTTTCAATGCATGTGTGTCTGCCGAAAATATGTAACCTCTGTTGCAATGTGAGAGATGGGCACTGATTTAAGCATTCTATACTACATACCAAGCTAATAAACTAATAGAAGACAATGTCCTGCTTCCCCTTCTGATTCCAATGTACTGATAATGAGTCAGATATGGTGCTATGCCGATAAGATTCATAGATTATTCATAGTTGGATAAGAATGCTTTTTGAACAGAAAATCAACATCCTCTATCAAGTGCTCCAAAAAAATCATAAAAAAAAAATTCAGGATGTGGTATTACTAAGCACTTCAATTGCCTCAGTGTATAGATCAGTTATAGCAAATTTAGTATAGCTTGGATTTGAATTGCTACTCGTCACTCCACTCTACATACTGAAGATTACTTGCCTGATGATTTTCTCTGGAAATCATTTAAATATAGAATGCCAAGAAAATGTATCAATAAGGCCATTTGCTCTACACTACACATTTATAAGAATAGATGTTGTTGTTGGGCTTGAGTGCGTTGTTTGAAGTTGAGCATTAATATGAGCATCAATTGTATTTTGACCAGACAAATGGCAAAAAATGATAATGTAGCGACAGTGTTACCAATATTTAACTTTGGCTAGGAAAGGTGTGATTAAGGATAATGCATGGATGCAATGCAATTTATATTTGACCTAAATAGCACATAGTATAAAATACAAAATTGAACGGAATGATTTCAAAACATAACAATTGAAATTATTAGTGTTTGGTGTACAAGTATAAGAGCTGAAGGTGTGATAGAGTTATGTCTCTTAGATTTGGAAATATTTGTATTTGAGCTCATAAAATGAAAGTAATTATTAAACTGTAGTTTAGAAGAATAAAGTTCCTTTAGTATGTAAGGGAATGTGAATTGTAAACCTTGGTAAAAGTTCAGAAGAGATTTCAGAGTTTGTACTTGCGTGAATGTTGGTAATGGTCTTTAACGTCTGGCTACATTATCCAAGATGGGAGTTCTTGAAGATTGCATCTTGTTAGCAAGGAGAAATATGAATGAAAAGAAACAATATTTATTTATACAATAGTATAAAATGTGGCACAAGGCCTAAAAGGGGGATGGGGAAGGACGGTCATCTTCTGTCTTAAATCTAAACTTAGCTAGTCTCAGACATGGACCCAAACACACCAACAATGTCCCAATCACCAAAACAACACATTCACTCCTACCTTTCTTACTACGTCCACCATAATACCTCAAATTCTCTATGAAGTCCTAACTATTCCCCTTATGTACAAATATTGTTCGTGGGGGGAGGGTCATAAAATAACAATGAAAAGAAACACGAGGGAGCTTACACGTGTTTTGTTTTTATAAGATCGTGCATCACGTGGGAGGCTCAGAATGAAAACGCGGGAAATTTCATTCCTCGCGTGCAGGATATCTGATTGGTCAGAACTGACCAATCAGCGAGCTAGTTTTGAGTAGATCAACCAATGAATGCTTGTCTATGTACTGTGTTTATGTAATGTGGTGGTGATTACCAAAGTGGAAGAGTGCATTTTCCAATGGGGTATAACTGACAAATGTGGAAGATTCCACAATAATATATGGAATATATACAGAAACATATGTAATGAAAAATAAAAATAATTAAATTTACAAAATCTTGTCTTGGGTTTGGGGGTCATTGTTCAAAGTTGAGACAGTCTTGTGTTGACAAAAAAAAACAAAAAAACAAAAAAACACTACACGTGTTGAAATGATTAAGAAAATAGACAAACAATAGAATGTGATAAAATCAGATAGAAATTTTTATTCTATATGGAATTATTTCATGTGGAGAATGTTGAAGGATAGTTCCTCAAAGAAAGTATAAATTAAAGGAATGTTCTTATGATAGTCTTTGTAAAAAAAAAAAAAAAAAATGGTTGACCTTACTCTGTTGGTAAGTTAAAAAGTGAGTGAGGTGTCTTGTCTAAGTAATGTGCATTTGTTCTTGGAATGCTTAGTTTAGAATCCTACCTTGATCCCAGCATGGTGTGAAAGAGAACTAGTATCTTAGGACTTGTACTACACATGCTCCCAGTATTTTTTATTATTCTTTTTTTTTTTACGCATGCCTGAAAGCTGAAAAAGAATAGCTGCTGCTGCTGATAGGATTTTCAATGCCTACATATCAGGTGAAACCAGGTGTAGCATCTCCTACAATGTAAAAGAATACAATACTTTCTTATTTTTTTAATTTCTCTTTTTTCAAATAAATGTCTGAGAATTAAGAGCAGACATGCAAACATTCAAGCTCTCAACTTTCAAGTACTTATTTAGCATTAAGTACCGTGTATTTGTGTAAAACAAAATAATATTAGAAAGTATCTAGGCAATAAGTCGGCTTGAGATATTCTCAAAAGCTTCTTTTATCTGTTATTGTGTGCTACTTGAATAAATTTAGCACATTTTATTTTTAATTTTACGTCTATCTCTTGCAATCAGTAGTGATTAAAATGTTTTGGGGATTTTTTTTTTTTTTCCTTTGAGCCATTTTTATTAAATGTGAAGTGCAACATGGTATGTTTTTCTCTGTACAATGGATTAAAGAATGAATTCTAAAAAACATTCTGACATTGATATTTATACTATTTTGTAGGGTATTGAGAAAATCAATATCATTATTTATTTTTACCATAATGGTACAGCAGTTAAAATTAGTAAAAATTCTTGATTAACAACAATAATAAGATGATGATAAAGGTTAGTAAAAAAAAAAAAAAAAAAAAAACGTTTTTAACTTGCAGGAAATTACATTTCTATACATAAAGATCTGATTAGATAATTCCCCAAAAAAAGGATTTTTAATGAATTATCTAACCAGATAAATATATTGTTTTGGTTTTTTAATTACTTATTTTTAATATTTATTAAATCATTTTTTTTTTTTTTTTTTTTTGAAATAGACACAATGTTTTAACCACATACCTTCTGGCTATCTTCAGGTACCCATTGTTTTGACTGATATGAGATATCTATTGATTACTGTGATATCTATAAAAAAAAATCTATAATAATCACGATGAAAACAATAGTTAAAATAAATTACACTGGCTATTCTTTTTTCTCTATGTGCTATGTCCCTTCAAGAGATGTGATATCATGGTTCTCCACAACATCCTGTACTTTATAGCTGTTAGCAATATTTGTCTTTTTGTTATCTCTCCTAATACCTGTTCTGCCAACCATTAACACAAACTCATTAGATAGGTTATACCCTGCTTTCCTCTGTCCATCTTGACACCTACATGTCATGTGAGTATTAAAACTCCAAGCCTTCTTTTCTTATTCAAAATTTCACTTACCTCTTTTTGATTCCAAATAAAAGTGTCCTTTTTCTATCTATTTTTCCTAAAACTTCCTTGTTTTTCACATGTTCAGTTCATGGTATTTTCAACATCCTTATTTACCATCCCATGTCAGTTGCCTGAAGTCTCATCTTCATCTGTGATGAATATCCAGCATTCACTACCATCTAGGAGGACAGATATTATATAAGAGTTCAGTAATGTTTTTTTTTTTTCTAATGAAATTTTTCTGTTTCGTAATATTTTGCTTAGTTTTGTCCTAGCAAGACTAAAATGTCCTATCTCCCTATTATTTATCAGTATCTAGAGCATAAAGAGATGAGGTTGTGCCTTTCCCAAGGTCATTAGTGTGAAGTGGATACAAACTTATTTAGTCAAAATTTGAATTCTACCTACTACTTATATTTCTGTACTTCCCAAGCAAAAATACTTTCAAACTCCAAGTCCTGAATTCAACCAGAAGTGTCCGCTTCAACATTACAGCTCATATGACAAAAACTGACCGTAATTTCATCCAGTTCCATGCACCCACCTCTAGAATACTTCCTAAAAAATACCAAGGTTATAAAACCTTTTTTCTGGCCAATCAGAAAAAGCTCACATGGTTCTCACAGCAGGCTTTTCTGGTCTACTGACCCACTATAAAGCCAATGTTGCTTTCTTCTACGAAGGTAGATCCATCTTGTCTTGAATTAGCGACAGACCACTGGCATTCAAGCTTGAACTAATTGCTGCAGTCTACATGACTGCCCAGACCATCAGCAGCAACACCAATACACTTCCATCCACAGTGATGCCTTTGACCAGCAATGAAACTAGCAGCAGCAGAGATTAACTCTCAACTATACATGCATGTTGATTTTTTCCACATGTCTATCTTGACTACTACCTTGCATAATTCTCTGAACAAACTGTCACTCCCATGACTGATATACAATACCTGGGTATAAACAAACAATTGAATCTTGTATATTATGGGTAAAGAAAACCCTTTTTGCTTTTCTCATCCACATCTTATCTCCATTTCTTGTTATCTCCATTTCTTGTTATCTCCATTTCTTGTTATCTCCATTTCTTGCCACCATTACAGAACTTGTTAGGAAATGTGCTTTTCTTTGTATTAGGTTGGTGCAAAAATAATATCGTTTTCTCACATATGTTACTATGTGAGAAAACGACATTATTTTTGCACCAACCTAATATTTTATTAGTCTAGCAGTAGATGTTTATCTTGCATACCAAGAGCTTCTCTACCCTTACTGCTTGGGCATTTATATGGTCTATGCCTTAGCTATGCTAATTAGGAAGTCATCTATATATCACTACAGTCCTAATCACTTCACATTTTGGAAACACTAGTGTACACTTATTTTACCCTGTCATAAATTGAAACAAATGAAAATTACACAGAGCCGAGAGCTTTTCCCGCAAACATCATAATATTGTTATTAGGTTGGTGCAAAAATAATGTCGTTTTCTTACATGTTACTATGTGAGAAAACGACATTATTTTTGCACCAACCTAATATTATGAAATGTACCTTCCTTCATATTTTATTATTTTTTATTGCTCTATCCTTACTGCTTGGGAATTTTATATGGTCTATGCCAGGGTTGGCCAAACTGTGGCTTACAAGCCACATGCTGCTCTTTGACCTTTAATATACAGCACAAGGAAATATGTTGGCTGAGCTATTTTTTCCTTCACAGTTAATATAAAAGGTAGATAAGAAAAATTTCAAGCTTTTTAATTATTTCAGTTAGACATGTGCCATGTGTGATACATGCTTAGGCGATCATGTATCTTTCAATACATGACTGACAAGGCAGATTTTTTTCCACAGTAGGTTGTCATTTCTTTCTGCAGTAGACCAGTTGCCATCCAACGCTATAGAACCCGGTCTGTCCTGCTATTTATCCATAGATGGGGGGAGAAGAAGAGGATTCATACCTTTCCCAAGGGTATTAGCATATAAGTGAATGTAATGGATTTGACTGGAATTTGAACTCAGCTCTCCGATTCCTCAATCTGAGCCACTATCCATTACTCCACCATGCCTCCTTATTTAATGGGTAAAAATTGGGACCCCATTGGATTAAATTGTAATTTTAATGTTAATGTGTATGTTAGAAAAATGTATGTATAAATTTTATTCATGTCTTGCGGCTCTCAAACATCTATAGTTTATCGGAAGTGGCTCTTACATTAAGCGAGTTTGGCCAACCCTGATCTATACTTACAGTATCATTAATTATGTAACATTTAGCTAAATAGAAGGTGAATGCTAAAATCCAATAAAAGATAAAAACAAACACATTTACAAATAATCTCTATTTTTTTTTCAATAATCATGTCCCTTCAGGATATAAGTGATCATGGCTCTCCACACATTCCTTTTCTTTATTATCTGTGAACTACCTTGACCCTTCAGGATGTAAGTGATCATGATTCTTCACACATTCCTTTTCTTTATTATCTGTAAATTGTCATGTCTTCTTGGGAAGGATTATAAAAATTTTATTTGCTACCAAATCTAAGTAACCTGGTTAGTAGGAATAGCAAGTGATAACAGGCACAAATCACAAAATAAGACTCAACAATTGCATAAAATTTTAAAAGGAAAACATTTTTTACACAAATATGAAAAATGTACAAATACAAAGTTTGCACAAAAATTTCCTTTTGTGCACCTATTAAAGCAGAATAACAATTTCTGATAAAAAGATTCCCATTGAAAAATGGAAAAAATTACAGTTTGGGAAAAGACAAAAAAAAGAAAACAATCCAAGAAGGTAGTAGTAAAACAAAGGTGCAATCATCTTTGATAAAAAATGAAAACTCCTACTTTTACATGCCTGACAAGACATATAGTTGTAGTGGGGGTTGGCAAGTTGGGTGTTGCTGTATTATTTTCCCCATTGTTATTATTTGTTGACTGTAATGGGGTTGATGTTAATGACGGAAATTAAAATGCATAAAACGTACAATAATAACAACAATAAAAACATAAGAAGCATGTTGACATAAACAACAAGAATTTTTATTTTCTTTTTCTGATGGGAATTAAAGAATATTGGTTCGGTTTGTGTACAAAATGTTCTCAGTGTCTCTTTTGTTTAAAAGTCACTGCTTACTTGGTTTGGTTCCGAGAATTTCGTTTATGAGGATGGCATTTGAAATTGTCCGTTTTTGATCTTCATGGAGCACTGGCTAGACATGTGTTTCTGTACTGCTATTCTTCTACTGATTACTGCTACAAGTACCCTAATCTATGCTACTTTACTCACTGACTCTCTTGTGGTTGAAGGGTCATTTTTATAAAGATGAGAGTTAATATGATAAAATATCCTTCTTTTATATCATCACTGATGACAAGGTTATTTTTAGAATGATGAAATGGCATCATCATTCTGGACTATAACATTTTAATTTTTGAAAAGTCCCCTTTTAAATTCACAGTTGATATGGTTTGTGTACAAAATGTTCTCAGTGTCTCTTTTGTTTAAAAGAATATGACTAGAATTCTTTGGTTAATATTTTGGTTTTATAACAAAAATGCAATTAGCATAGGCTATTATATCTTCAGTTCTTTGGGGCACCTCGAGGCAGTGTAATCGTTAGCAAGCTTGTCTCTCTAGAATAATTACGATTAAGTAGTGAGCTTGATCTTCACTGGGTGCCCCCTACTTTCGGCCTAAGTTATTAGGTTGGTCCAAAAATAATGACGTAATAATGTCGTTTTTTGACGTTAAAAAATACGTCAAAAAACGACATTATTACGTCATTATTTTTGCACCAACCTAATATATCTTCAGTTCTCTTATCTCCTATACTAAATTTGTTATGATGTATATACTAGATTTCTTAGTCTTTATCAATTCTACAATTTAAATTTTTATGATAGATTCAGGATCCATGCTAACCCTGCTTTCATCCCAATTCCAGATCATAGTTTCTGTTTTCAAAAGGTTTTTTACTTTTGTTCTATTTCTTGAAACACTTGGTTGATGATATTGATTTTCTATTCAAGATAATTTTTATCCCTGCTATGAATTATAAAAATTTTATTTCCTACTAAATCTAAGTTCTTGTGTCAAGCACAAAACCTTAGTAAGAATAGAAAGTCATTATAGGTGCCAATTACTAAATAAGACTCAACCACTGCATAAAACTTTAAAGGAAAAACATTTATTACACAAATACGAAAAATGTACAAATACAAATTTTGCACAAAAATTTCCTTTTATGTGCATATTAAGACAGTTTCAAATAGAAAGGATTACAAGTGAAAAATGAAAAAAATGACAGTTTGGGAAAAGACAAGGATTTTGAAAATGATGAAAAGAGAAAAAACAAATGAAAACAGCAGAAAAACAAATGTGCAACCACCTCTCAGAAAAAAAAAAAATGAAAAACACCTACTTTTGCGTGCCCCATGAGCATCTCTGGGACATAGTAATTTTAGAAAAGTCCCTTTTAAATTCACACAGTTCATGCTGAGGAAAATTTCTTAGAAATCTTTTTGCTCTTTGTTATCCAACCACAGGAGAATTTACACTTGAACTTCAAAATTCTTTTATCTCTCTGCAGCTGACTGGTAACATTGTGCCTTCTTGATGCTCTCTTCTTGATGCCAAATGTCTTCTGCTCTTTGATGTTCATTTGCCTTGTCCCCTTGCTGTCAAAATGTCTTCCCTTTACATCCACTGCCACAAGTTTTATTTATTCCATCAAATAGGCTCACAAGGCATGCAATCAGGTTCTTACAAGATATTAAGACCATGTCTCTCATTGGTCAGTATATAGGAAAAAAATATTTTCCATAAACTAGAAATGGACCCTTCACAAATTTGACGGATTTTAACTGCTGAGCCAAAAAAGATATACAAGTGTAACAATTTTTTACACAAACCATCTGGCCTTCTTAAAAATACACTTCTCTCAAAAGAACGTGAACCAAAAAAAACAATCTAGACGATTAAACATTTATTCAAGACAAACAATTTTAACCTTCACCATTCTGGAGGTGATTTTATTTCAGTTATGTGCCATATGTGATATATGCTTAGGGGATCATGTATCTTTCAATACATGACTGACGAGGCAGATTTTTTTCCTGCAGTAGGTTGCTATTTCTTTCTGTGGTAGACCAGTTGCCATCCAAGGCTACAGAGCCCAGTCTGTCCTGCTATTTACTCATAGCAGAGGGGAGAGGAAGAAGACAATTTGTACCTTTCCCAAGGGTATTAGCACGTAAGTGAATGTAATTGATTCAACTGGAATTCAAACTCGGCTCTCCGATTCCTCAATCCAAGCCACTCTTCATTACTACACCGTGCCTCCTGATTTTATTTGAAAAGCTAAAATTTTATCCTGCCACTACAAGTGATCCAGATGAATGAACAATAACATATTTGAATTTTGAAGTTGTGTTGTATACAGTAACAGAAAGTGACCATGAGTGAAATTAAGTAGTGGCTTGAAAAACAATGCAGCAGAAAGGAAAGTAGTGAATAATGCAGTGTGTTAAAGGTTAAAGTAGTAAAAATAGAAATTTTTATAAGATAGTGGAATGGTTTTCCATTTTCTTGTCTATTGGTTGTAAGAATTTTCCTTCTCTTAGACTCTTAGAACTTTAGCCATTAAGTTAAGATTCTATAAGTCCAGCATATAAATTATTACCAAAAATGTAACTGTTTATGTTAAAATTAGATAACACCAAATTCTAAATGTACCTATGATCATGATATCTGATTGTGTGGTTAAAATAAATAATGTGCTTGGATTTGTCAAAAATAAATGACATCTTGTCTTGTATGACATCAGGACTAGAACTGGATTGCTGGTAGAAAAGGTTTTATACGCTTCCAAAAAATGGAATTCTGTTTGTTTGTCACCAAAGTAATTAAAGTGAATAAATAACTAAATTCTGGGTTGTCAGATCAATTTGTTCTGTTTTTCCAATGTTATTTGAATTAACACTTAATATAATTTTACCGTTATGTTTTATGCTTTTTTTTTTTGTATCTCTGTTTTTCCTTTACAACTTATGTTTATCACTATGAAAGAGAATATAATATTGACTGATTTGTTAAAAATGTTGATGAATTAAAAAATTAAAATAAATAGAAAAATTAAACTAATTTATCTAACAAAAGAATAATAAGCTAAGCATTTGATGAAGGAAATTTAGAATATTTGAGAGAAAATTCAAAATTGCAAAGTTACAAAAGGCATTAGTAAAAGAAAGAAAGAAAGAAAGAAAGAAAGAAAGAAAGAAAGAAAGAAAGTGTGGCAATTGGGAAAGAAAGAAAGAAAGAAAGAAAGAAAGAAAGAAAGAAAGAAAGACCGGAAAATGAAAGAAAGAAAGAAAGAAAGAAAGAAAGAAAGAAAAACAAAGGAAAGAGAAAAAGAAGGAAAATGTGTCAATTGAGAAAGAAAGAAAGAAAGAAAGAAAGAAAGAAAGAAAGAAAGAAAGAAAGAAAAACAAAGGAAAGAGAAAAAGAAGGAAAGTGTCAATTGAGAAAGAAAGAAAGAAAGAAAGAAAGAAAGGCTGGAAAATGAGAAAAAGAAAGAAAGAAAGAGTAGCAATTGAAAAATAAAGAAAGGAAGAAACAAAGAAAGAGTGGCAAATGAAAAGGAAAGAAAGAGTAACAATTACAAAAGAGAGATGTGAAAGCTGACAAATGAGAAAGAAAGAAAAGTGATAATTAAGAAAGCAAAATAAAGAGCGGCAGTTGAAAAAAAAGAAAGAAAAAAGAGAAAAATTGGCAACTGAGAAAGGAAAGAATTTATTGATAAAAAGGAAGAAAGAACAAAAGAAACAAAGAAAGAATAGCAATTGATAAAGAAAGAAAGAAAGAAAGAAAGAAAGAAAGAAAGAAAGAAAGAAAGAAAGAAAAATAAAAAGTGGCAATTGAGAAAAAAGAAAGAAAGAAGAGAAAAGATTGATAATTGAGAAAGAAAATAGTGGCAATTGAGAAGTAGAGGAAGAAAGAAAGATATAAAGTCTGACAAATGAGAATGGGAGAAAAAAGAAAAATAAAGAATGGCAAGAAATATAAAAATATAAAGCGAGGAAAAGAAAGAAGAAAAAAAAGAAGAAAAAGAAGAAAAAAGCATGGAAAAGAAGAAATAAATAAAGAAAGAAAGAATAACAGTGAAGACTTGATTTAATGGTTGATGAATCTAATAAAGGAGGTTATAAAGCTGGTAGAAATAAAATCATGGGAAAAAATCTCTCTCTGGTGAATTAGCAAAGATTGGGTTTGCTGGAATCAGATTATAAAAGACAAAATATGAACAGCAGAAACTGTGTGAAATCAGGAAATAAATGAATGGCATTCAAGAGAGAAGACGAAAATAAAGTGCCACTCTGAAGAAGGATTCTCTTGGCAGCTCAGCTCTCAGTAATGAATAGAAATGTACTAGTTGAATACACAGTTAAACTACAGCCAGCTTATTTTCATGAATACAAAATACATTCTTTTTTTTATATTATCGATAAAAATTGAAAACATTTTTTTTTTAAATGGATTTATTCTATGAATTCATTGATGTAAAATTGTCTATATTGAAAAGATGAAAGTAATTCTCAAAAACATATTTTGTAGGACATCAATACCAACTGAACAAACAAGTGTTGTTTGGGGACTTTTTTTAGTTTTATTTGAATTATATTGAGAACATTCTATGAACAAATATTAATGAAATCAATTACAATCTCTGTTAAACAAAGATTGATTTATTCAGAATATGTTTTTCTTGATTACTTTTTTTCTATTACGCAATTAATTGTATGATGCTCAGTCACGAGAGCCTATGGAGTTCACTAACGAGGCTAGATAATCCCTTTTGCAGATGCCAGTTTAGGTATCTTCATGCTTTCTCGCCACCTACTTGTGGCGTATACTGCAACTATGCTGAGCAGACTTTAGTTACAGTTCCATGGAGAAAGAGAACATAATCTGGAGTAATTGGTAATCAAACAGGGCCAGTATGTACAAACCCCCAATCACACTGGGACTTCACACTAACATAACTATCAATGGTTTTCAACTTTCAAACAGGTTCACTCACAGAACTTTACTCTGTGGTATAGTTTTCCAACAGTTTCCAATACTGGAATTGTCTCCTCAAGCTGATTCTATCAAGAAGTTTCTTTGCTGACCATGGTGAGATTTCAAGCCAGATTTCATGGTCATTATGCCTGTCTACTAAGACGGCTAGCCAATCCCTCTTGAAGACATTTACTCAGGCATATTTGTGTTTGTTCAACTCCCACAGAACCCACCTGTAGTTTATACTACAACTATAATGAACTGACCTTAGTTATAGTTTCTGAGAGAGAGCACATATATATGGCATGAGCAATAGTCTGAAGAAGGCCAGATCTCATGACCTTGTGCAAGCATCGACAGCACCCAAATAGTTCCATCAGTGGCACCCAAATAGTACCAAGTCTACCGAATTTCACTCACAATGCTTGGGTCAACCCGTGGTATGGTTTTCAGGCACTTTCCAAAGGTGCCACACACTGGGATCGACCCCTCCTGATTGATAATACCAAGAAGTCACCTTCCTGATTAATCAACGATGATGAGATTTGGACCCAGGTCTCAAGAAGTGAACATTCCAACCACTCAGCCATGTGTCAACTCCTTTGGGAGTATCCTTCTTGATAACTGTGCTGACTCTTGTGGTCCTACCTAGGATTGAACTCCTCATCTTTGGCTAACAAATTTCTGAAGATAGTAGACTCCTACATAAAGCTTAATGGATGTTCTAAGCAGTGGCAGTTGTCTCCCTTCCTATCAAAGTGGATTTAACCTTTAGGCATTATTGAAATTTATTGAAATTTCTCCTCAATGAACATTTTTCAGGTGAAGTGCTGTTACTCAGTTTATTGGACAAGATCCTGTTTTAATACTTTTTACAAAACATTTTATCATTTTATACACCAGAATTCAAATGACAATGACCATTTGGTCTGAAATTATATTTAGTTAATCAAATTTTTAATAGTGTCAGAATTAAGCCTGTTTTTAGTTGAGCACAAAATCTATACAAACAGATCACAAAAATATTAAAATTTTATCATTCTGTTCTTTGAAAAAATCAATAGGAAATATGACTATCCAATCAGTGAACAACATATCAATGCCCTTTTTTTTATACTGACCACAGAATGCATATATATTTGAAAATCTGTAAAATTCTTCAGACTGCTATTTTAGAAACAAAACAAAGCATGCACTGAACATTGCTGTCACATCAGGCCTCATGATATAAATTCAAAGAAGAATTTGCAAGGTTATCAATCCTGACTGGGCATCTCATTTCAAGTCACTTTCCCACCAGCATAATGTGGCTTTCCTGTGCCTTTTCTATAAATATTTTGATTGTAATTGTTCTGATGAGCTTTCCTCTTCAGTACATTGACTTTACAAATTTAAGTGCAGTACTATAATGACAGCCAGGTTTCATCTTTAGATTTCAAATTGCAAAGATGTAACCATAAGTTCTATGATAAGTGCTTCTTCTCTTAGATGTCTGGCCTCTTTCCAGTCAACTTTGATCTTCAAAAATCTAAAAGCAAGGTCAATTATTATCTTCTGTTACTTTAATTCCATTTTTTTTTTTTTTTTTTTTATTGGATTCTCTCTTAATAATAGTTTTTCTAAGATTCTTTTATACTCAGTAATTCTAAGTGTTTTAATGGTTTTATCACCTCGCTTTATTGATGGGAGTGAAATAATAAAAAAGTCAAAATGAAGTGTATTATAACTCACAAATACTGAAGGCCAACTTCGGTAGTAGAAAACCATCCAATAATAGTAGAATTGTACAATAGTAGTTGAATAGTACAATAGTATTAGTATGTCATACCAATAGTAGCATACCATCTACAATTAGTCTTAGAACAAGACAAAACTACATTGTTCTTTAATCAGTTGAACTGATTGTATTTCCTATTTTTAATATAATTACTTTAGGTGGGGGCATATTGAATAGTAGCTAATCATCTAATCACCCCTTTTTGACTATTTTTGCTTACAGTTGAGAAATGGTTACTGAATTCTGCTATCAGTAAATGTCAATTTCATTACTGTTGACTGTCCACTTGATTATTCTTCTTTTGTTCTGGTTCCTTAGTAAGGTTTCTGTTTTCTAATTCTTCCACACCCAGTAACCCCTTGTAATTTAGTGGTTTCGCTGCTGTTCGTGATGGTATGCTGGTTGAGTTTTTAGGTTAGAAAAAAACATGTTTCCTAGTATATTTAACCCACAACAAAAATGTCGGACTTGAAATGTGAGTTCAGAAAATAAATGAACAAAGTAACAACAAATATATATATATATATATATATATATATATATATATATATATATATATATATATATTATGAAATGGACAAAGTCCAACACTTATAATAATTGTTGGACTTTGTCCATTTCATAATGTGTGACGTTATTTGTTTACATTTGATACGCCATGAGCAGACATAAATGTATGTGTGAGATTCATGGAAGATTGAAGTTTAAATACAGTAAATTCAACCTTGCTAATCGAACGCTCCTTCATGGCCAAATTGGTAAAGGCACGTCAAGCTAAATGATGGTTCCGTATAGGATACAGGTTTGAATCCTGTTGGAGGATGAATATTTTCTGTGAAAATTTCTCCGACATTCAGGCCAGTAAATGTTGTTTAATACTGTTTATTATAAACAGAGCATTTACTTAAATATTTGTATCTGTAAAAAGAATGTTAAACATAAAAATGTCTTAAAATAATATATATATATATATATATATATACACGCACACACACACACACACATATATATATATATATATATATATATATATATATATATAGTATTACTCCCTTTTCAGTCTTCTTTTAGTTTCAAATTAACACTTCTTTCTGCATATAACCTCAATTTAATGTCATATGGTTAATATTCAGATTTAGTTTTATAAAACCTCTTCTCTTTAAGGTTAATACCTTCTACCCTCCCCGGACCACTGTCTAGTGCATTCCGTCTGACTAAAACATTGAAATGGATAAATTCTGTATTAATTTTTCAACAGCTGTCACAGTTACATTTCTAATTCCAACATGAACTAAGTCTATACTTCAGGGTTGAATAAGACTGATGAAGTTTTTGTCGGTTGAAATAGATCTATTCTCTATATGAGGTAATTTTGGATTTTGTTGTGTAATATTATTTATTGGCTCTGTTATAATAAATGCATTGGGTTCTTTTTGTGGATTAGTTTTAATATTTTATATTACTAGAATCCGCTTGGATTATACACCAATGGATTTATTACCTTTACTATATATTTATATATATATATATATATATATATATATATATATATATATATATATATATTAAATAAAAACAGACCACTTTAATATATATATATATATATATATATATATATTAAATAAAAACAGACCACTTTAATATATATACATATATTTTAAATAAAAACAGACCACTTTAAGGTTCCATATAATAAATTATTTTACCACAGCCCTGGATTTTATCCTCCTTGGGTTTACTCATATGGATTTCCTAATTTTTCATAAACTATATATATATATATATATATATATATATATATATATATATATATATATATATATATATAAGAAATGATAAGTATGTATTAATGAAACAATGGTACACATAGGCAAAAGAATATTGTTGCATGTTCCAAAACAATTGAATACAAGAAAAGGAAGAAAACATTTAAACTAGTGAAGTTATTTGTTTAGAAGGAAGTGTAACAATCATGTGTAATAGATAGATGTGTATATATGCATTTATGTGAGAGAGTTCAAAAGTCAAAAGAGGACCAAGTGGCAGCATTGTTATCTGCATGCAACCTACATCTTACTGTTCCAGGGTGAGACTGGAAAAAGAAGATGACTGAGAAAGTTACTGTCTATTTATATGCTTAAGGAGTATCCTCTAGTGACACTTTCTTTTAGGAAAGTAAGAGATGTAACTCAACAATACTCCTTTCCATATAGGGAGAATTTTATTCTGCCCATAAATTTGGTTTTGCTCCTTGTAGGCCGAAAAGAAAAACAGTCAAACAGTGTGGTTTCGATGTGCTTTTAAACATGTTGACAAAAATATACTTGTCTGAAGTACTGTGTCATCAGGTTGCTATATAATTATCTAGTTGGTCAGAGTCATAGCACGCCCTGGAATATATGTTGATAATATAGAAAAAGAGTGTTCAGCAGTTGGTAATAAATTTTGTTTTCCAATGCTCCACGTTGAATTGATTTTATTTGGAAGATCTTGTTTATTTGCTGTGCATGGATGATATTGGTGTACAAAATTTTAATAGAAGCTTTGATTGGTAGAGTTGTCGAGCTGATGTTGGTGAAATTGTTACCGCAAGTCAAATACATGTTTACAAGAACTTTTGAAGATATCTGATATTATTGTCAACTTTTCTTGGAGACACAGCTATCTCCATGTATTATCAAATCATACTTGCAGATATCTTAGTTTTTTTGTGTAAACATCTTTGAAGAGTGAAAAAGATCAGTGAGTCACCTTTGGAATTATTTCATGCTTTACCTGTTGAGGAGAAAAAGTGCTGTTTAAAGTTGAAATGGAGATTTCTGTGGTGTTTAAATGGTATTTCTCATGTGGTTTACTTGTGAATTCTGGCAGTATCCTTGAAGAAAAATGAATTGGTTTTGTGCTGGCTTCAAACTTTATAAGACGAGAGTTGTATTTTTCATTTTGGTGAAAAAAATTATTTTTTTGTGATGTTTGATGGTGGAAAAAGCAGTCAGGAGAGAAAAGAAGTCTAACAAAACGCAGTATAGATGAGATGTATGTTGTTTGCTTGCTAACCATGCAATCATAGTAGCAATTGCAATCGTAATTAAGGATTTCTTAGGGGTGGGGGAATCACACATGTTGCAA
>OZ010581.1:73240640-73288140 GCA_963932145.1 Acanthosepion lycidas | reverse complement strand
CATCATAACTACAAGCAGAATAATTCTTTAGTTAGAAACATTATAAAGAAATACACCCCAATGCCAATTGACAAAAATAAGAAAATTATATTATCTACTATATATATATATATATATATATATATATATATATATAGAGAGAGAGAGAGAGAGAGAGAGAGAGGAGGGATCAAAATAAGTTGGTTCACAAAAACATCAAAGTAAAGGATCTGGACAGAAAAGACATGATACATAAAATCTAAGTTTTATATAACAGGATGAAGAAAAAAATTATTTTTCACAATTGAAGCATCAGAACAACAATAAAGACAAATTCTAGAACAATCTATTTTATTCTTAAAATTTTATTTTTGTTTTCCTGCTTCTTGCTACAATTGTGAAAAAAATAGTTTTTTTTTCCCTTCCCAATATTAAAATACTAAAAATTCTGACAAAGATAGCAAAAATAGAAAACAAAAATAACTAAACTGATCAATGTGTGTGTTTGTGTGTGTGTGTACTTATTTATCTATTCTTTTTTTTTTTCTTTTTGTAAGAATCCTGGAAGATGAGACATGCATGGAAATAGAATTAGTTGAGAAAAGGAACTCTCCTGAAGACTTTTTCCTGCCAGAATGTAAAATAGGAAAATAAATAAATAAAAATGAACAATGACTACTTCTTTTCTCAAATGTTGATAGAAGAAAGCAACAAAAGTTGCTGGCACCAGACAGTTTCTTTGAAATCTTTCCTTTGTTTAAGTGTTGGATCAATTTCCTTATTTTTCAACCAATTGAAAGACTCTTAAATAGCTCAGGCAACATGTACTGATTCCAACCAAAGCTTGTTCTTATTGTTGTTGCAAGTATCAAATGCTAACTTCAATGAAAAAAAAAAAATTCAAAAAAGCTATTGCAAGTCGTAATATGTCTGTCAGGAATATTGTGGCATGGTGGTGAAGAAGCCATATTGTACTTTTAATTCTAAAATAATTAAAATGGAAATTTATAAATACAGTCTTTTAATGGAAGTTAATGTCATTGAAAGAAAGGTATGAGTTTTTTGGGGTTTTTTTTTTTAGTAGAGTACGTTTTCATAGAAACATTTTCGTTCAAAAGAGTTTTATTTTTATTTTTAAGAAATAATAATGAGTCATCTAGCAAACTTTTTGATTTTGATTTTGGCCATCGTTTAAATGTTATCATATTTCTACAAAAAAAGTTGCATTTAAAAAAGGTAAAGGTTAAATTTTGACTTATTTTTATATTTTTGCTTTATATTTGCATTTCCTATTGACTGAAAGAGATAGATAGATAGATAGATAGATAGATAGATAGATAGATAGATAGATAGATAGATAGATATGAATAGACTAATAGACAGATATGAATAGATAGATAGATATGAATAGACCAATAGACAGAGATAGATAGATAGATAGATAGATAGATAGATAGATAGATAGATAGATATGAATAGACTAATAGACAGATATGAATAGATAGATAGATATGAATAGACCAATAGACAGAGATAGATAGATAGATAGATAGACAGATATGAATAGACTAATAGACAGATATAGATAGATAGATAGATAGATAGATATGAATAGACTAATAGACAGATATAGATAGATAGATAGATAGATAGATAGATAGATATGAATAGACTAATAGACAGATATGGATAGATAGATAGATAGATAGATAGATATGAATAGACTAATAGACAAATATGAATAGATAGATATGAATAGATAGATAGATAGATATGAATAGACTAATAGACAGATATGAATAGACTAATAGACAGATATGAATAGATAGATACATATATATGAATAGACTAATAGACAGATATGGATAGATAGATAGATAGATAGGTAGATAGATATGAATAGACTAATAGACAGATATGAATAGATAGATAGATAGATAGATATGAATACATAGATAGATAGATATGAATAGACTAATAAACAGATATGAATACATAGATAGATATGAATAGACTAATAGACAGATATGAATAGATAGATAGATATGAATAGACTAATAGACAGATATGAATATATAGATAGATATGAATATATAGATAGATATGAATAGACTGAGCCTACTGTGCCATCTAACAAAACATATCATCCGAATCCTGAACGTGCAGTAGAATCAGACCAAAAATAAGACAAGAACAGTGTGCGTTCGTCAAAGACACTGGAATAAGGGGCACAATATTTATGCTCAGAAAGTTATCAGAAAGAGCAGAAATTCAAATGCAGAAATTTGTGTACTTGTGTTTGGGAGATTATGTAAAGGCATTTGATAAAGTATGCCACAAAGATTTGTTAGAACTGCTCAGCAACCTTAACATATTTAGAAAGGATATTAGAATAATCAAGAACCTATACTGGCAGTAAATGGCCTGCATGTGGATAAAAAATGAGTTCAGCAGATATACAAAAATAGAAAGGGGTGTAAAACAAGGATGTGTCTTCTCACCAGACTTATTCAACCTATACAGTGAGCTGATTGGAAGTCTGACCAGGAATCATTATTGGGTGGCCACAATCTTAGCTACATAAGACATGCAGATGACACAATGTTGATGGCAGACACAAAAACTTTTATAGAAGGTAGCAAAGGAAATCAAAAGAAAAGGATTTAACACCAACTGCAAGTGGACAGAATGCATGGTTGTTAGCAAAGGGATAAGCCTAAAATGCAAATTACAAATCAGAGACATTAAAATCAAACAAGTACAAAAGTTTAAATATCTGGGAAGTCTTTTAACAGAAAGTGTAATACTGAAATCAAAAGGCGCATTGGGATAGGCAAAGATGCATTCCAAAACTACAAAAGGATGCTGAGGATACCATGGACTGATTATGTGAGCAATGATGAACTTTTAGAGAAAATGGAAACAAAAAGTGCCCTTATATCTAACATCAGGAAGAAATAGTTGAAATTTCTAGGGCACATAATGAAGAAGGAAGGCTTGGAAAATCTGATACTCACAGGACACATTGAAGGTAAGAGGGACAGAGGAAAACAATGCAACCTAGTGATCTTTAGTAAACAAGGTTTAGGAGAGATAAAAAAAGACATAATTTATTAAGAAAAAGATAAGAACTTGTGGAGAGCCATTATCGGCTATGTCCTGAGGGGACATGTTACATAAAGAAGAATAGATATATATAAATAGACTAATAGATACATAAGTAGATATGAATAGATTAATAGATAGAATTAATATGAGTAAAAGTTTGTCACTTAGCTGAGTGATGTTACCTTCAGTATCTTGACCCTGTATGCAGACTTGTCCATCCACTCTTCAGGGGATATCAGCAATTGGCTACTAATATTTTGGGATTTTTTTATGCACTTATCATTGATGTAAGTTTTTTTCTTCTATTGTTTGTGTTTGTAGGTGCACATGCAGCCATACACATGTTTCTGCAGATGTATGATCGCACATGTGCACGCATCTGCACGGGTCTGTGTAAATGTAGGGTGCCGCGATCATTTGTCATTTTCTTCATTTTATTTTTTCCATGTTATACTCATTCTTTAGCTTTTTCTCTTTTTTTCTTTCCCTTTTTTCTTTCGAAATTTGTGGCTAATTATTATAGTCTCTAAACAAGGCACCATTTTTCATTTTTGATACATCAGAATAGACTGAGATAGATAGATAGATATGAATAGACTAATAGATAGACATATATGTATAGACCAATAAATAGATAAATCAAGATAGATAGATAGATAGATATGAATACACTGCTAGGTAGATATAAGTTGAGTAATACAGTGATAGACAAACATGAATAGACTAATAGATAGATATCAATAAACTGAGATAGATATATCAATAAACCAATAGATAGACAGAAATTGAGATAGATATGAATGTGTGTATATTTATGTATAATAGATTTTAGAAATGGATGAATTTAATAACATGGAGACTGTAGCACCAATATCACAATGGGAAGCCCACCAGCTTTGAATAAATTCCTTACTTTTATCACAAATAGTAGTTTTCCGTCTTTATTTTTTTTTTAAACTTCCTGTACTCTGGTGACCTTTCATGTATTTACTGTAATTCTGTGACTCATTCTGTTATATACGGTGAATTTGGTACTTTCTTTATAGTTACTGATTATTTAGAGCTTGTTAACATTCAGGACAAAGTAGAATGACGATCGTGAAAGAATAAACTTGATTTTCAATCTCCTCAGAGGATGTGATTATATGTTAATTTTGGTTATATAGAGCAGATGTTGACACATCTCTTCAAAATTAAACAATTAAAAACAGTAGAATATTAACATTTTTATGGTCTTATCAACAAACCATTGTTCAGGATATAACCAAAAATAGCTTTTCTTTTTGATCTTTTTCAATGTTTAAGATTAAACTTATAGGAACATTTTTAAAAAAAGAATGGCCAATGTTGTTTCATTCGATATTAATGGTTGTTAAAAAATATTTTCCAGTTAGTTCATATTCAATGCAAATCCAAATATTCTCTACAGGGTTCAAATTCAGACTCTGACTAAGCTAAAACTTGATCATGATGGACTTGTTCTCAAGCCAGGTTTAGCTCATTTTTGCAGTGTGGGTTGCTGTGTATTCTATGTGATACCAATTATTTCTCTACAGGGTTGAAATCTAGACTGAACAGGCCAAAGCCTGAGCCTGACGGACTTGTTCTCAAGTAACATTTGGTCATCTTTGCAGTGTGGGCAGTTCCAGTGTATTCAATGTTAAACCAATTAATTCTCTACAGGGATCAAATCTAGACTCTGACCAAGCCAAAGTATAAGCCTGATGAACTTGTTCTGAAGCCATTGTTTGGTCATCTTTGCAGTATGTGTAGCTGCAGTGTATTCAAGATGAGATTACATATTCTATACAATCTGATATCTGAAGAGGCCAAAACATGAACTTGATAGACTTGTTCTGAAGCCACTTTTTATTCAACTTTGAAGTACATGGAAGAGCATTGACTTGAAGAAAAATAGAATTTGATCATTCCTCTTTAGGGAATATTCTGTATTCCAAAACATTAATTCACTTTTCACATTAATTTCCCATATTCATTTTCTTTCTCGTTTATTACTTATTTTGTTTAAATTAATTGGCTAATCATTTATTTTAATCCTCATATTTATGTATTTTTTCAAATAGTTATTTTCTTTTTATATTTTTTGGTGATTTTTTTTCATATTTTTAACATTGTTAGTTCTTGGCTTATTCAATCCACTTGTTTAAAATTCTATTTTGAGCCAAATATATTTTCTTTTTAAATTGGATTTACTCTCCACATTTTTTTACTGAGTTACTGTTGTATGTTTCCTCAGTAATAACCAATGTCACATTTTCCATCACATGTTCTAACAGACAATGGAAAATATTACAGAAATATAAAAGTACATTGTGTTATGTGTTTGACAGTCAAGAAGAAAGAAAAGGCCTATCAGAAACTAGGTGGGATGCTTGACCTGTGAGAAAAAGTATTTAAAACTTTAAAGTCTTAGGAGAAAGTCTTTAAAAATTTAATGTCTTAGAAAAGGCATCAGAATCTAGGTGGGATGCTTGACCTGTGAGAAAAAGACTTTAAAACATACAGTAGAATAAATAACGAATAGTGAAAGATGCTTTCAAAATGCTAAACAATGTATTGAGAGACAGGAAAATTTTGTTAAACACAAAGAGTGATCAAGTGTTTCCTTCTATCTGGACAATTCCCTCACTGTTGCAGAGGAGACTTGAGGCAACAAAGATGTGGCTAAATGAAGAATTCTGAGAATACCATGGAAGGAACATGGGGGGTGACAAAGAATTTTTAATGAAAATGTGAATAAAAAGAATGCCTTTAATGAGAATCAGAAAGAGCTAATTGAAATTTCTAGGACAAATAATAAGAAAAGAGAGCTTCAAGCATTTAACACTCACAGGATTTATTGATTGTTTGATTTGTTTTTTATGACTTATCAACCTAATATAGTTTACTTAAAGCCAGAAAAAAATTTGAGACTGTAAAAACTTTTGAGGAATTATAATGATTTTTATTGATTTCTACTAATTAACCCATAGCTGAGAGGGGAGAATAGGTAGATTCATGCCTTTCCCAAGAGTATTTGTGTATAAATGATTATAACAAACCTAACTGGAATTGGAACTCAGCTCTTTGATTTCCAATTCTTAGCCATTGTCCATTACACCACCTGCACATCCAAACTTACAGCACAGGATTTATTGAAGACAAGAGGAAAACATCAAGTAGCCTACCCATTTAGATTGTGTAAATGAATGGCAGGAGAGGAAGTGGGATGAGATAGTAAGGGCATAAACATTGTTTAGATCTACAAAAGATAGGACAATGTAGAGGACCATGATTGCCCACATCCTGAATGAACACAGGACATAAAAGATCTGAGATTGATTTAGAATATCTTCAATTTGCTCCTCCATCATCAGCTGAGTCCTGAATATGAATATCCAAAGTTGCATAAAGAGTTTTACATATTTCCAACGCCATTTGTTGTAATACAGACAACTTAGCAATATTGCTTTTGATTTTTCAGTTTTCTATTTCCATCTTGTTTTATTCACATTTAAGCATTGAAAGACCTGGCCACTGTGCAGAGAGGATCTTCATAAGCTTGAGGTCTTCGATCACTACTGCCTCTGCCATATCCTGCATGTGTGCCTCTCCGACTGGATCTCCAACATGTCCATCCGCACCAGATGCAACATTCTGGGCCTGGAAGAAACTCTGCTTAATAGGAGACTCCGGTGGTTCGACCACATGCTACGGCGGCCTGGTGATGAGTTCATCCGTAAACTGGTGGCGCCAAACACACCCACTGGTTGGAGGAAGCGCCAATGTGGTCAACTCAAAACATGGCTCACAACGGTCAAAGCAGATATGGAACTCATGTCCGGTGCTTGTGTTTTTGGGGTCCGACACTGGAGTCGCGAATGGCTCGATCATGCTGTTGATTCTGTTGCCGATTGACAGGGGTGGATGGCCTTGACGTGTGATGCGGTTAATTCAATTGGAGCCAGCTCAACCCATCCCGGGTGAATGCCGTTACAAAACAAGACAAGAAGATTGAAAGGAATTGTGAAAATGATGCATCAGATAATACTATGCTATCTTCAAAATTACATCCTGGACAGAAAGAGGATTGGAGTTTATAGAAACATATAAATTTGGTCCCTCATCATTTCTAACCAATCAAAAATGAAATACAATTATAGAAGAGCACTGGGAAAAGCATAAATAGTTGGCTTATCATTTCAATCTTGAGTGAAGACACTTAAAATGATTTACTCAATTTTGCATTTTATGTTTGTAAACTTCTATTAAAATCCAACTCAACACTTGCCATCTGATCAGCTTTTGGATTTGTGTGCAAAAAGTGGAATCGGCATGCCAAGTTCAAAGAGGATAAACAGACTGGGCTATCTAGCCTTGCTTGGCAACCAGTTTAGGAGAAGGACAACTTTGAATTCAAAACTTAACCACCTGATGCTCTGCAAAGATGGTTAGAGATGGGATGCAGATACAATAATGGTAAAATGAAAACTTTATAGATTTCAGCAGTTTGCACTATTTAAGCCTATAAAAAGCTAAGTATAATTTTTCACTTTCTCTTTTTAACTTTTACTTCCAGATATAGTCAAACATAGATAAAGAACGTTCACTTTCCTGGTCGTCTCTTGACTGAAATCTTGCACACATGCACATACACATATGTGCATTATGCATGCTTATTTCACACAGACACAAACAATCACATTCTTATATTTAGTCTTAATGTCTTTTCCTTTGATTTCCATTGTGTACACCTGTAATTACTTTTGTTAATAACATGCATTAATTGCCATTTGTTTTAAATTCATTGTTTCATATCTATTATTTTTACCGAACTGACATGAGTCCACCAATATTGCTTGTGGGATAAATGTTCCAAGAACCCTTAAATATTTACTATATAATGTACACACGCACACATATACAAAGTGTTGATTCCTACAACAAAGTGGTGACTTATTTTTATCTAAACTTCATAGAATCCCACAGCAAAGCTTACAGCATCTGGTATTCCCAAGCGGTCACTCGTCTAGGTACTGACCAGGCTCAAGATTGCTTAACTGGTGATCATACAGGAACCGGTGTTTCAATGTGATATCACTATAAGCCCCCATGGTGTCAACAACATTCTGAATAATCACACTCCAGTCAGTTTATCCATGTCTATCTATCTATCTATCTATCTATCTATCTATCTATACATGCATACATAAAAAGAGCTAGGGAGAAAGAAGAGGAAAAAGATAGCAAGTGGGGTGTTTTATTGAATAGGACAAAAAACAGTTCCTAATAGTAGCAATTATCTCCTTACCAATTTGAAAATCTCTTTGAAGGTTAAAAAATATAACCAGGGTACAGGAGTTCTCCTAAATGTCATGTACCTCCATCTTTATTTACAAAAGCCCTCACCAGGAAAAAAAATAAACATTTAAGCTTTAATAAAAGTTACCAAACTCAAAACATTTTAAGAATGAACTTTTTACCATATAAGATAAATATATACTTAAAAAAAATTCTCAATGAAAATTCTAATGGAGACAAAAGTGGTGAACCTTTTAAAAATTTGCAATTAGAGTCATAACTATTAGAAAGCTGTTCAAAATTATGAGAGGATTATCACATTCATTTGTTTGAAGTCATTTTTTTATATGACAACTAAGATTGCATTCAAGTGCTGAGATCTATGTATTTACCAATTTGAATTTTTATATGCATTAAAAAATCTATAAACTTTATTGACGCACTTGAACACCTATGGAAGACCATAACAATATCGCTAAATCAAAATCACGACAATAAAAAGAAAGAGTTATAAAATACAACTTTGCTACTTCAAATGCAATTGATTTTGTATATTATGCCAGTCAATCAAAAAAGTATTTTTAATTATTTTATTATAACAGAATTAATAGTAGATGCACTACACATACTAAAATAAACAGAAAAAGTTTCAAAATTGCATATCTAGTTCCCAGCAAAATCTCCTCCTTTTTAAATCATGGTATGAAGATTGATCAAAAAGTAAAGCCCGTTCTTCTTTAATTACTATAGATCTAATACTAAATGCAGTCCTGGGTATGATGATAAACTACATCCTGTAGCAAGAAATCTGATTGGGTGATTGTAGGCTTTGAGGATCCTGGAACCACCTCTTAATTGCTGTTGTTGCCGGGTCCACTCTAACTTGCAATGCTAACAGCTGTTATGGTCCCAGCTCTTATATAAAACAAAATACTATAAAAGTATAAAAATACATTATTATAGTAAAATTGCAATCAATACATTTTTGTATAAAGTTTTCCAACAATAAGTCTTAATAGTAAAATGACCAACAATACATTTTTAAAGCAAACTGACCAGCAATATATTTTATAGTAAAATGACCAATAATACATTTTCTGTAGTTAAAGGCATACAATTACACTCAAAATATTTAGATTTCATCATTAAATAACCCATAGAGGTTGATATGGCGTAGTGCCTTTAAACATAGTAGCAGTATCAGCTCTAAATAAACCTTGTGTCAGCAGCAGCTATCAGTATAAATATATGTGAATCCTAAAGTAACTCTCTCTCTCTTCTGAGTCTTCCTCTTTTGAACTCTGTGTCATGAACTTTCCATGCTGAAGCTGAAAGGGCTGTGAATGCTTCACACTAAAACACACCAATACAGTAAGTCCCACTGCAGTGTTACTCAAAAGTGTTTACACCTATAACATTTCTAGGATATACAAATTTAAACAATTTTAATGGCTAGTGTAAACATTAGAATAAATATGTTTAATTTAAAAATGACATGTCCAACATGACATAAAGGTTTAATTAATGAAAATCTCCAGATCATCACACAATGAAGCAATATGTCAATGATGATAAAGTTGAGTGCAAGAAGCACAAGGGTGGTTTCCCACATGCAGTTAATAAGAGAGATTTAAGAAAAATTAAAAGAGCACACAAACAGAATTCTCATAGCACCAACAAAGAGATTTTTAAGCTAACTAGTGTTGAAGAAGAATCGATAGCAACGCAACATCACATCCTCTGTAGTATGGCAAAACAACATTCTCTAATTTCATACCCTCCATTGAGCAAAATGAATCACCTGAAGAGGTTAGAATGGGCAAACAATTACTTAAAAATTGATTTCCAAAGATTAATTTGGACAGATGAAGCCCGAGCTACATTAGACAGCCCCAATGGTAGGGAAAGATGTTGGTTCATTCATGGTGGAAATCCTCACTTGCATTTTAAATCCTAACAAGGTAGTGCTGGAGTTATGTTCTGGGCTGGAATTTCTGGCTCAACATTAATTGGACCATTTCTTGTGCCAGAAGGACTCAAACTGAATTCAGTTAATTATTGCAAATTTTTAAAAGAAAATTTCATACCCTAGTTGAATTCACAAAATGATGAGTTCCGTAGTAATCTTGTTTATCAGCAAGATAATGCTCCCAGTCATGTGGTGTGCTTCCCCAAAGAGTGGTTGGCAAATCAAGGTTTTACAGGGGACAAGATTATGGTATGCCACCACAGAGTCCCAATTTAAACCCTATTGAGAACCTTTAGGTCATGGTAAAGTGTTGAGTTTATGAAAATGGACACCAATTTTCTTACAAGGATCACATTTTTGGATGTTTGTTCTAAAATTACTGCCAGCAAAGTTAGGAAACTCACTTCATCAGTCGATAAATGACTTATTGAGCTTCTTAAGAATAAGGGTCGAAAAAATAAAATATTAATGTGCTCCTTGTGTTTTCATACATTGATATCTAAACAAAGTCATACCAACTTATATTGGTATGTAATACATAATAGACCTTTTCATTATTTTGTACAATTGATTTAAACAGGACCAATTTTTTGCATTAAAATTAATGTTTGCAAAAAATTTTTAGTTGATATTATTTCCTTAATTAATAAAAAAAATCACAAATAAAGCTAATTTTCTTAATTTATTCCAAAGTAAAGTAGTAAAGCTAATTTTTGTAGTAGAAAAGAATTAAAATATTCAACTTTTGTCCATAAAAGCATATTTTATTAGAGAAAATGCAAAATATCGGTATTTACAAACTCTTTTGAGTCACACTGTATAACATATTCATGAACATTTTGTTGTGTATGCAATTTACTTCTAACAAAAGAAACTCTTGGTTTAAACTTTCCTTTTGTTAATTTTCTTTAATAAATGTTATCTTGCATTGCAAATCAATTGGTCTCTGCTATTTTGTGAATGTACTCTTTTTCACCACCATTATTTCATGCACTACAAAATATTCACATAAGAAACTTTACATATTTTATTACTGAAGTAGCTAATTATTAAACTGCAAAACAAAATCAATCAGTCAATCAAACAAAGGATACAAAAATAAACAGAAAAGTCTCAGGATTGTATATCTAGTCCTTAGAAATATCTCCTCATTTCTAAATAGTGGTATATAGGTTCTTCAAAATATAATGCTTATTTTCTATAAAATATGTCCAGTATGATGCCCAGTTCTGCAATATTTGACTACGGTAGGCCTACTCAAATTACTCAGAAGCTGGGGTCACATTATACACGAGCTCAAGTAGGCTTATACATAAGTACATACGATAACCATGCCATCAATTATGGCATGAGGATCAGCCAAAAAGTAATGACTGTTCTTCTTTAATTACATTAGTTTTAATGGTAGAATATGCACACAAAGTATACCAAAATGAACAAGGACATGCATACCTACTTCAATAGAAACTACATGGCTGATTCCTTTACCTCATTCATTCATGTGGTGCCTTATTCACATTTACAGCAGCAGCTGGCCTGCCACTAAGCTTAATTACTTCTGTCTATCTCAGATTTCTGTTAACCCTACTGACACATTTTTTTACTGTGTTTACATCAATGCAGCCTTTCAATAAATATTCATTGACCTTCTGTGAATGTTTTTAACAGTTTCTCCCCCCAAAAAAAGGAAATTCTATGATAGCTGTAAGTTTGAAAAGTTAATGATTTCAAAATGAGATGAATATTGCAGAAAAGCTTGTTTCACATAACTTAATTTTTTTTCAAAAGAGAAATGATCAGGTATTATTTTTTGAAAAAACAATGCCCCTGCCCACACTGCAATGACCACCAAAAGGCAACTTGAGAACAAATCCGTCAGGCCTAGTCAGAGTCCAGATTCAAATCCTAATACCAGGTATCAAAATGTCCTTGCCATTTTTGATTTATTAGAAGAAAAAGGTATACTTCAAATTTGACATACCATTAGGTGGTTGGCACAGTTTCTCTCAGTCAAGTTGCTGTCTGGTATCCCTGGTTACCCACAGCACATGATGCCTGGCATTGCCATGGAAGAACAGTACACCCTTATGATTAAACAATGCTGGCTCCTTCTGCTTCAGTGCCTGTTCCAGCTGCTGCATGTACATGTCTGCAGTGATGGTTTGGCCCATTGGTAGCAGCTCATAATGCACCACTTGTTGACTAGCCCACTGGATACAGAATGTGATCATGTGTGGATATAGAGATGGTCTTGTGGTGTGAGGCACAAGGTCCTGTGGTAACGACCAATGTCTGGCACATTTGGGAGTATCATACAGGACCCACTTTTAATCACTGGTGAGTAAATATGGGTACATTGCAATACTGAGAAAGCAACAAGAAACAGTCTGTCACTAGTTGTTGCTTGTTGGCTTCCAACAATGTGTGGGGTACCCACTTGCTCAACTTATATGACTTCTCTATACAGTGCAGATCTGACTGTTTCATTAGAAATCTGGATGGTTTGGCTGTTGTTCTCCTCTCTGGCTACCTTCAGGGCCTTATCCAGGACCTGTGACTGGCCATGGCAGGGTTCATCAAAAAGTGATTGACCTGATCTTCTAGAAGAGGCAGCTGTGGAAAAGCCCACCTTAAAGTCATAAAGCAGACAACAACAAACAAGCTTCTATGTTTCTATACCACTGCTCAAGCTATGACTGATTGGTGTGTGCAATGTACCTACACTGGTCAAGAGCAATACCCATACCGCTTTGTTGGTATGCAATGCATTCATTATTAGTGACCACTTCTTCCTATACAACATAAAAAACAGCAAGGCTTTTTTTGGTCTATCATTAAATACAAACTAACCAGAATGCATTCTTTATTTATTCATTAACTATTTGAAGCTATCAACATTGAATAGAACATCATTGACTTTTCTTTCTGTAAAAAGCTGTTCACAAGTTTGCTTACGGGGCTTAAACATTTAAAGAAATTAAAGGAAAAATTTATCCAATACTAAGTTATTTTATCTGTTTTCGTAATTCTTGCTTATTTTCTGACCAATGATCTACAAAGGCCATTAAAAGCTTAATATTTTGCAATTTTGGTTATAGCTCAATAATCCATGAGTCTATATACAAGGAGGCGATGAAAAATATTTGGCCTGACCAACTGACCAAAATTTAACTAAATTACCAAACTTGAGAATATTTTTAATTCTGTTTTAGTTTTCTATGGCTTATCAACCTTTTGCAGGTTATTTAAAGCCAGAAAATATTTTTAGATTTTAAGAATTTGGGGTGGGGAGATAATAATCATTTAGTGATACAAGTCTTACTAATTAACCCATAGCTTGAGGAAGAAGAGGTGAAGCCATACCTTTTCCCAAGGGTATTTGTACATAAGTGAATATAACAAACCCAGATGGAATTGGAACTCAGCTCTCCATTTAAAAATGCTATTACACGACTCCCACATTCAAGTTTACAGCACCAAGTATTACCAAGCAGTCACCCACCTAGGTACTGACCAGGCTCAACATTGCTTAAATGGTGATCATACAAGAGCGAGTATTTCCACATGATGTGGACGTGAGCCCAAGGACTTTTCAGTAAACCCTAATATATGTATACATTGGCTATCACATTAACATTTAAGCTTGGGAAATTTTTGTAGCAATTATATAGGATAAAAATTGAGAGTCACATAAGCAATTAATTATGATAATTAATCTGTAAATTATGATAATTAACCCATAAATTTTGGAAAAGGTTGCACAAATATGCACACAAGATAAAAAATGAAAAAAATTAATTTATTTAAAGAGTACTTATGCTTATTTTTGCTTTAATTATAAGCAAAAACTATATTCTGTAAGCACTCTTTCTTCATGAAAGGAGGGTTTAGAGAATCTGATCCTCACGGGACATATTGAAGGCAAGAGATATAGAGAAAAGCAGTGAATAACGTAGCTAATGAGTTTGTGTTATTGGTTGGCAGAAGAGGATCAGGAGAGATAGCAAAAAAAAAAAAATCTTACTAAATGTCACAAAGGACAGGAAGTTGTGTAGGGCCATGATCCCCAACATGATGAAGAGATGTGGCATATAGAAAGAGACGATAAAAGTAAAGGAAGTATTCCATGTACTTTGGAGATGTGCATTCATTACACAATATTTTCTCTTCAAGAATTATGCATACAGACATAGCCATGTCTTTGGATTCTTATGCCAGCTTTATTTGAAGACAAATACTCCAGGAAATGATGTAACCTCACTAATTCTAGTAAACAGTAACATTAGGAACCTTATAGTTGCCAATTAGTCATTTAGACATTCAAGTCTAAATGACTAACAATGAATGATGCCTGTATCATTGGGAAAGATGTAAATCATCAAGTGATGAGATCTGTTGACCTCCATTGAAACATCAGTGTATAACATCCAGTGTTTAATGGTTAAATGCTACAATAATGTTCAGTTTTTGAAAAAACAAAATTGTGTGAGTGATGAAAAGTGGATAAATGATGTAACCTCACTAATTCTAGTAAACAGTAACATTAGGAACCTTATAGTTGCCAATTAGTCATTTAGACATTCAAGTCTAAATGACTAACAATGAATGATGCCTGTATCATTGGGAAAGATGTAAATCATCAAGTGATGAGATCTGTTGACCTCCATTGAAACATCAGTGTATAACGTCCAGTGTTTAATGGTTAAATGCTACAATAATGTTCAGTTTTTGAAAAAACAAAATTGTGTGAGTGATGAAAAGTGGATATTTTACAAGATATATAGACACACTGATGAGTCATTTCGTGAAACTCAAGAGATAATGGCAAACACATTGTTTGTTCTAGCAAATTTCTTTTTTTAAAAAATCATTTCACCCCCAAGTAAGGCAATAAAGTCATTGAGATGTAAGGGATTACTAAGTGTTAGAAAGTATGAGAAAAATACTATAAAGGAGAGCAGTGACAGCCTTAAGGTTGCTGGCACCCCAGGAAAGCTGAACTCCAGCGCTCTTACAAATATAATTTTTTTTTAATTTTCACAAGGAGGAAAAATGAAAATGTAAATTTTGTGATAACAATGAACACTTGTTTGACACTCTTGTGATGCCAACAAATACTCATTGTAACTTTTGTAATGCTCATTATAGTAGAGACTTTGTAATTGGAGATACAACTATAGTACACTGTTGAACAATGCTGGTGTCAGATGCCTTTGAATAATCTTGCACTAATAGTACTTGATCAATAATACTCGCTCGAATAGTAATCAATATAGTGATCTGAATAGAGAAAGAGTATAGTGAATACAGTAAAGAATAGTGGTCCATATAATATTAGAGGATAGACTAAAAATGGAGATCAATTAGACACATGCTATCTCCCATATATGCATTTCTTCTATGGTCATTTGGTCTACTTAATTCAATAATAGGATCACCTGTGTTTGATGATCTGTGTTCAAACTCAAGTGTCGGCAGTGACAGTTTATTCTTATATAACAGTAGAATAACGTGTTTATTACAATATACAATTGAATACAAGATAAACAAAATATTCTTTTCATGACACTTTCTACACCTATCTTCTTTACAAGATCATTTTCTATTGACAAAATAGCCAAAGAATTTAATCTGAGTTGTGAATGACTGTAAATATGTTTTTATGAGCTTTAGTTTTGGAAGATCCCAAACACATATGTGTATTGGCATGATGGTACCCTCAGGCAACTGCCAGAGTTTACCAGTACCTTGATCCAGCTGTGAAGGAGAGAGAATAATAAAAGAACAAGAATTAAGAAGATAGAAGATAACAATTGATATTGCATTTAAATTTAAGAAGATCAAAGTTGACTAGGAATTAAGGAGCCAAAAGAGAGTTCGACAAGCAAGAAATGCAATAGAAGAAACTGTTAGCATAGAACTTACGGTTCCATCTAGCAGCCATTTCAACTGTAAAATGATAAGACCTTGCCGCCAATCTAAGTACAGCACATAAATTCATAAAGACTGAGTATCATTGAGAAAGGTTCATCTGAACAGTTACCAGGAAAATATTCATAGAAATGGTACAAGTAAGCTACTTATGGCAGTGGGAAAGTGACTGAAGCTAAGATGCCAGATCAGGACCAATAACATTGCAGACTGTTCTTTGGATTTTATCAAGAATCTCTAAATATATAGCAGGGGCACCAGATCAGATGTGGCAGCAATATTCAAAGCACAATACAAACTCATGAAACCAAGATTAGCCAATTAGTCATTTAGCCTCAAATCATGAATTAAAGATGCTTATATCATTGGAAATAAGTTAAATTATCAGTTGATAATATCCGATGATCTCCAATGAAACATCAACTAAGGATGCCTGCTATGTTAATGTTTAATAAATTGAGCACTTGCAAACCTATCAATGCTTGCAAACCTTGGAGAGTATTTTCATTAGTTTTAACTGAAAAGTAAGTATGTAAATTGGTTCCAGGTCATGACTTAGGTTGAGAAACAACTTAAGTCAAAATAACCACACTATGAACCACAAATAAGTACTTCCCATTGCCTATTACAGTATTTATGATATGTATGTACAGTATTTTGAATAAAATAATTAATTTCCACCTTATCTTCCAGCGATAAAGCTTTACCCCCTAGCATTAGCACTTGCACTGGGACTTTTCTTCAGAGCCATAGGCAAAAATGTATTCTAAATCACAATTGAAATGTAATCGAAAGAACATCAGTGGCAGAGCACAGATATAAACCAGTCTAAATTCAAAATCGGCATTGGAGCAGAAAAGCACACGAGTGCCGCCTGTAAGCAGGAATTTGAAATATGAACATCTACTGAATATGCTTTATTATATTAATTGCTTTGTTTTTGATGATTCTATGATATATATATATATATATATATATATATATATATAGTATACATAATATTATTTTTAAATTCATTTGAATATAATTGTATGTGTTTATTGTTATTTTAGTATTTTGATTTTTCTAATATTTTTAATGGTTGACATAAACTCAAATATAATGACCTAAGGTGATCTTTATTTTTCCATATACTATTTATGGAAAACCAACATATCTTCGAAAATGACTTAACTTGAAACAACTTAAGTTGACGTATCACTGTATCATATCTTTAAAATATATGTTTATATGTTTATATCTGCAATTCATTTTCAGAACATTTTTGTTTTAAATTATGGAAGTTCTCTTGTTACAATGACAGCTTGATTAGGTCACATCAATCAATTTTGTCAGTTTTTCCGAATCAGCCAAGAGAAGTTAAATGACTGTCATTGTTAAACCACTGTTGAATATTTTTGCAGAGGGGATCAATCGAGAAGACTTTGGTATATTTAGCATCCGGATATTTGGGCAGAAAGCCTGGAATAGAAGAGAAATGAAATGATTCACATAGAGATTCAGACAGGCTTGAAATAAGGTGTTATATTTCAAGAGTTCTTCACATTATCGAATTATTCTTTTTTGCTAACCTAACATTTCATTCAATCCATCTCATCTTTTTTTACACATATGTATGTCTGCAAAAGAAATGTGGTTCTACAGAAGGATGCTGAAAATACCATGGACCAAACATGTGAGCACTGAGGAAGTCTTAAGGAAAATGGAAATAAAAAGGATGCTTTTACATAGAATCAGAAAAAGACAGTTGAAATTCATTTTTTCTGTCAGCGGCACCTTTTTTTTTACCTATACAGAAATAAAGGGGTGCAATTAATCTCCTGTTTATCTATAGTTGCTAAGGAGAAGTGGATTTATGCCTTCTCCAAGAGTATTATAGCTAACTGAATGCAAACTGTGGGATCTTGGTTTATTGAGAGGAAATGATGTAACAGTTTCCTTAGTAAATTAATATTTTACAAGGCTGGGATACTAGCCTGACGTCTAATATGGATTGTCTTACAAGCATAAAAGGTGCCAACTGCTCTGCTTCTTCTTATTTATGTACCCTTTCCCCTCAGGATGTAGGCAATCATGGCTCTCCACAATTTCTTATTCTCTGTAGATCTTAATAAATTTTGTCTTTCTGTTCCACCATGTTATGCATTGCTTTCTTCTTTTTCTCTTTCCCTCAATCTGTCCTGTGAGTTTAAGCTTTTCTTAGCCTTCTTTCCTCATAATGTGGCCCAGAAATTTCAATTGTCTCTTTCTGGTGTTTCCTTTTTGTTGGCATTGTCTCTTCATCACTGATCATATAACATATGATCAGCGATGAAGAGACAATCCATGTTATTATCAACATCCTTCTGCGGAACGACATTTCTGTTGCTTCAAGTCTCTTATTTAACTGTCCTGATACTGATGCATATTGAAGGAGAATTTGGATATAAATATCCTGTTCTTTTTACATATTGAAATTAAAAGAAAAATCTAAACTAACAGCTTACTTAGTTGGTTTTCTTGTAATGGTAGAAAACAGAAGAATTCTGATGTTAATAGAATAAATAAATGCATTCTTCGATGTGAATTGGGAAAACATGGCTCTCTACAACTTCCTATTCTTTATATCTCTAAACATATTTGTTCCCTTACTATCCCTTCCAGTCCCTGTTCTGCCATCCATTTACACTAGCTCATTAGGTAAGTTACTCACTGTTTCCCTCTTCCTCTCTTACCTTCAATATGTCCTGTGAGTTTTAATTTCTCCATGCCTTTCTTCATTACGTATCGCTGAAATTTCAAGTCTCTTTTTTAGGATAGTATTTTCCTTAAAACTTTCACATTGCTTACATATTCTGTCCATGGTATTCTTAGCATCCTTCTATAGAACCATGTTTCTGTTGCTTCAAGTCAACTCTTCATCTGTTTGGAGATTGTCCATTATTCACTGCCATCAAGGAGGACTTATACTACATAATGGTTTGGCACTCTTTTCTTTTTTTTTCTAGTGAGATTTCCCTGTTTCTTAACTTTTTGACCCAAGCTGCCAGTATACCAACCACAGTGTGAAAGTGTATATACTGTACTCATAAGGGGTCAGGGTTGAAAGAGTTAATACTTTGTTTTGTTTTTGGAAGGCATTTTTCACTATTCAAATTCAGCCTTTGAATTTTTGTTTTATTATATGCTGTCTGCCTGATTGCTCTTCCTTTGTTCCCTCTTCTTAGTAATGGTTCTGTTTTCTAATTCATTTACATCTCGTAACCCCTTGTCTCTCGGTGGTTTTATTCACTTTCTTTGGGTGAACATGCTTAAAAAAATAACTAAATATTAGGTTGGTGCAAAAATAATGACGTAATAATGTCGTTTTTTGACGTATTTTTTAACGTCAAAAAACGACATTATTACGTCATTATTTTTGCACCAACCTAATATGTTATAACAACATCAATAATGTTGATTATGATGATTGTAAGCACTTTCAGTCTCACTAGAGAATGCTGGGATTAAGATGGATCCAGCGGGCAGTTTGAAAAAATAAGTTACGTTTTCAGCGGCCACTCTCATATAACTTATCTTTTCACCCTAAGCTGAATGGAACAAAATAAAAGAAAAATAACACATCCCAAGTCCAATTTTCGTTCTTTTTAAGTGTTGGGACGCACCCACCTTCTCATCAGAATGGACTGATCTCTCTACTACTAATAGGACAGTTCTATAGAGTTCTGGGGAGATCAGGTGACCATCACACTTCCGTCTCTCTACCGGAAGATACAGTTGGACTTTATACTGTTTCCAATTGTTACTGACTAACCTGCGTTCGTTTGACTACTAATCTCTCTGTTGTAAATACCTCTTCGGATATACCACTATTTTTCCCTATGTATGTGTTTGTACTTATTTCAATACATGCACGCGGAAACACTCAACATCTCAACATTAAGTTAAAGACAATAAATGTTATCATTTAAATTAATTCAAACATGCTTCATATGAAATGTATGGCAAAGAAGCATCTTTCATATGCAGTAAACTATTAGATATGAAAACCTGTTCTCTAGTTTCTAAAAATGAGGTTTAGAACTTTTAAACACAACCAATATATGCTCTTGAGGTTATTTGCACAAATTTAATTTTTTTTGTATTTTAAAATATTAGTAAAATTTTGCATGAAACTTGACCTGCCTGAGTCTTTTAGAGATTATATACATATATCTCTGTCTAAAATTATCTTTTAATATCTTGCTGCAACAGACTGGAAGATTATCTTAAACACTTTCACAGACAAATTAACAGGATAGATTACAGTGAATATCTAAAATATGGGTTATTTGTATTCACAATTCAGAATTTCTATATCAGATTTTATATGTGGTCTGAATTTGATTCTAATTCTCTTTTGGTGGTATGTCTAGAAATTAAAAACAGAACTTAGCAATGGTACTTGGAAAATAGATATCTGAATGGAATGTCCTTTTTATTAATGGATTATGAAACAAATAAGGACGGTTTGCCTAAGTTTTATGACATGGCAGGTCTTAGCTACAAATGTCTGAATTCGTGGAACAACATGGCTATCCCATCCAGTACAAGAGGAACTGCGTGATCGGAGTAACAGTTCACATGCTCACTCAAACGAGCGGCAATGCCACACTGCTTCCACATGATAATGGCTGAAAGCCTCTAAGCTGGAACCATGACTGGTACCGTCATGGTATTACGAAAAGCGTCTCTTTTCATTCCACTGGAGCCTGCCATAGCAGGCATCGTCATCACTAGGGGTGGCCATGGTCATCGTGGTCCATGTCAGTGGTGCACTTCCACTTCAGCTGAGGGAATGTAAGTAGTCAGAATATTTTTAGAAATTTAGACCAGATAATAATTTTCAAACAATGAATATGGATTTTTTTTTTAATTTGGACCAGATTTTTTAGACCAGGTATATAATAATTTTCAAACAAGAACTCTAAGGAAATGCTTTTAGTTTAGACCACATATACGCTAATTTTCAAAACAAAACTCTAATAAATTTTAAAAAATTTGGACCAGATATATAATAATTTTACAAATAAATTTCAGAACAGAAATCTAATGAAATGTTTTTAATTTGAACCAGATATAAAAGATTTTGCAGAAATACCCTTGGAAAGATATGAATCCATCTCTCTCCACAGTTAGGTGTTAATAGCAGAGCAGGGTAGACTGAGCTCTCTAGCCTTGCGTGGCAACCAGTCTATTTTACCTATTTATAGTTATTTGTTTTCACAAGATTTGGTATTCAGTATATTGTGCAATAAAAATTAAAAAAATATTGTCAGTAGTGCTACTGACAGAAAAGTTTGAATCCAGTTTTTTATATCTGTGTGAATTTTTGTGATAGTTACATGTTTTATTGATGTTGTGGTCAATGCTGTTAGGGAAATATCTACACAAGTTTTTGTTGCTATCTGAGTGTCATGTTCCAAACATTTAGCAATGACAACACACCTTTTAAATGAAACATAAAAAGGGTTATTTTCTGAAGTAGAATGTCAGTTGAAATAACATTTATATTTTTTTTTCAGAAATATACAATGTCAATAAAAATGTTCAATTTTCCTTGCAGTGAAAGTATAAAATAATTAAGTTTTCATAGTGTTGTGTAAAATATGTGAACAGACTTACTTTTATGATGGTCAGCTTAATGCATTTGAGTTCATAGACAAATGCTTAGGTATGTGGTTTGCTGGTTAATCCCTTCAATTGTGTGCATGGACAAGGCTTCAGTAGGCAGCTGCTAGATGTTTCTCTACCACTGTGTGCATGTATGTGAGTGTGTGTGTGTACAAATTTGTCGATCAAACAAGTCTCCGAAATTATTGTGAGCCTTAAGAAGCAGTAGGCTTCTAATTTTATATCTGTAAGGGGATTTAAAATCTAATTCTAACTTTTGAATACAAGGTTTTCATTGGTTAGAAAATAATTTCACACTAGCTTGTGAAAAATTTTTTTCTCAAATTTGTGGGAAGTGAGTTATTATTGTTATTTTCTAAATTGTTAAAAATAACAAGTGGTAGGTCCACAACTATGTCTGCAAGTATCTTGGCAGTATTTGCCCTCCTAATGATTGTTTATCAAACAAGCCTTCTGATGAGATTTTACTGGTTAAAAAATATATATGGGATTTAATTCCAATAAATCCACAGTAAAGCCTGCTGATTGCAGTCAGCAAGTTTTGTTTTTTGACTAATAAACAGGAGTAATCATTGAATTTTATGTTCACACTTATGATTCATTTTACAGTCTGTAAACTTTGATATCTTGACTTCACAAATTTAAGTGCAGTACAAGATTGGCAGTTAGGTCTCATAATTTCACTGTTTAAATTGTTAGTTGTAACCTTAAGTTCTATGCTAACAGTTTCCTCTCCTGCACTTCTTGCTTGTGGAACTCTTTTTCTGGCTTCCTGCTTTTCTGTCAATCATGATCTTCAAAAATTTAATTGCAATGTCAATCATCATCTTCTGTCTCTTTGAATCCTGTTTTTTTTTATTGTCTTGTTTCTTTCACGCTCAGTAACCCCTTGCATCCTTGGTGTGATAAATTAAAAAAAGAAATTACTTAACTTCAATTTGTCTTTGCACTGAGTTGTATGTTTATTTGCTATGTTCAGTTTGTTCCACTGCATTTCAAAAATTATAATTCAGACATTTTTTTTTTATTTTCAAATATGAGGTTACATTTTTAGGAGATGAGATCTTTGATCAAGCATTTCTTATAAGAGTGTACACATTAAAAAATTTGGGAAACCCTGCAATAAATGGAAGGTATATTGCAATTACAATTTCAATAAGGTTACTGCAAACACTATAATGTGTGACTCCAATTTAAAAGATAAAAAAGAAATCCAAGCTTATAATGTGAAACAGTAAGGATTTTACACATTTAGATTAAATTGTGTAATAACAATTATATTTCTGTTAGTACAATTTGATATTAAAATCATAGTTAATCCAAATTTAATTAAGCATCTTTAGTTTCAATGAAGCAAATTCACAGCTGTTCAGATATCTGTCAACCTTGGTTACCTTCAGTGAATTTGAAACTGAAATTTTTATTTAATCTACAAACTTAGATTGTTCTTGTACCTAGAGATATCTCATCATTCTTATTTAGTACTGCTTAGTTAATGCTCATCCTTTTTCTACTGCACTGAAGTCTGAACTACCCAGCACAGGAATTTGTTATAGACAAGCATATGGTTGCAAGAAAGAAATACGACAACAGCAGAAATAGATTTACGTGATTTATTTAAACAGGAACATGAGAGTTTGGGACAGCTACCTTGTGGTAAAGTTCGTAAGCCGGCTTCGAATCCGGGTCGATCTCTCATAGTAGTTCACACATGTTGACGCTGGTGCTCCCCTGCTGATAGCTGCTGACCGCGACAGGTCTCTACCCTGGCCACCTGTTGACTGCCGTTGAACTTCCGTGTGACCCCTTTTATAGCATTTTTTATGGCTTAACAGGCTTGAAAAACGAAGCGAGTATAATTAGGAGGGAAGCATTTTTATTGGACGAAAAATAGAACACTTTAAATATTATTTTATTTTTCGACCATAACTAGTGTGTCGGGAACATTTATAAACAAAGATAATGGTCATTTTGTGACGGGGCTTTGTTCACATCTGGCTCTCGCTCTTGAGTATTTGCCTGTAAATCAGCCGAGATATGTCTTAATTTATTTTATAACAAATTGAACTAAATTACTGTTACCAAATTCACAAATCAGTATTTTAATCCACTAGGCTACATATATATATATATATATATATATATATATATATATATATAGACAGTGGAATGAGAACAATCTACCTCTCTATATTTAATAAAGGGTTCAGTTCAAAATTCCCAGGAGGTTATCCAGATCAACAGATACCTAAATATGGCCAGAAGTCACAAAAATTGAAACATTATGATAATAACAACAAAGATTACAATAGTCTACCTGTAAATAATGATAACTTTTCATCCTAGAAATTCAGATAGAAATAATAAAAAAAAAATTGTTTTTGAGGTATTATCATGACTTGATACTTTTTGAGTATCTTCTTTTTTTTCCAGATCAATACAAAGTAAGAATATATACCCAAATAAGTCTAGACAGAAAATTAAATTTTTAAGGTTAGATGCTACCAAATTTTATTATTATTTTTTTTTTTAATCGTTTCACACCAAGCAAGGCAGGAATGCCACTAGTATGCATAACATTACAGGGAGTGGAAGTGAAAGAAAAGACTGAGTATAGGGCGGATTGAGGAAAGGACAAAAGATGAACAGGATTCAAGAAGATAGAAGATGGTAATTAAATTTTTGAAGACTGTAGATATCAGGGAAGCAAGTAAATGGAAGGGAATTCAACAGGCAGGAAGTATGAGAAAAAAAATATTGAAGTAGAATTGGTTGCATTTAGCTATTTCAACAGTAAAAGGGTGTGACCTAGATGCCAATATAGTAACACACTTAAATTTATATAGTTGGGGCACCATGGAAAAAAAAAACTTGTCAGAGCAGTTGCCATGAAAATATTTGTAGAAAAGACAGAGGGAATCCATTCAACATCGGTGAGAAAGTAACTGAAGTTGAGATGCCAAGTCAGGATCAATTATATTACACACCCTCCTTTGTTAAAATAATAGCAGTGGAAAGAATATTAAACAAAAAAAAATCATTATTCAAGTTGGTAGTTTCAAAATATGGTGTTTTATTCACTTTCAAAAGATATACTGGAAGTGAAAGCTTACAGATCTGATCTGGCCATCTTGAATTCTATTGATCCTCGATAGCAGGAAACACTGACTTGGCTCTTCCTCATTTCTTTTCTTTTCTGCTTTGTTTGAGTGCCACATGGAATAAGCATGCTTTTAACTCCAGGCTATTAATTACTTGTTCATCTGATCAAACTGTCTCCACTGACTGACTACAGGGTCAGACATGTATTGATCTTTCACTGCAGATCTGATGACAGTGTGTTGTTGTTGAGATCTTGATTCAAACCAGTTAACTGGTTTTAAGTAGGAGTCTGCTTTTAAAGATGGTATGTACAATTGAACTATTAGCATTTTCACACAGGTCAATATATCTGGTTGTTTGGCACACAAAACTGCTGATTTGAAAAAAAATATTCAGAGAAAAATTTATTCAAACAAAATATTAATTCTTGGTTTCTATATATTTATATACCAGGCCACGAATTTGTCTGTTCTTCTTTCAAAGAGCTAATATATTTATTGAAGGTTGTTTTAAATGGATCCTTATTACAGAAATTTTTGTTTTAAATGGATCCTTATTACAGAAATTCTAGTCTAAAAATGCATTAGAAGAGCAAAAGATGTCTTTCTAAATCAAAACAAAGCATAAAGAAACAGAAAATTTAATTAAAACAAAGAAAAGAGTGCTGAACAGCTATGTAATATCAACCCTCCTATATAGCAGAGAATGCTGGACAATTTCCTTATTGATTTGCAGTAACAGACATGGGATTCTACAGAAGGAGTGAGTGAAGCATGTGAGCAACAAGGGAGTTTTAGAGAAAATGGAAAAAAAAGGACATTTAGATTCAAAAACAGACAGCTGATATATCTGGAACACATAATAAGGAAAGTGGGTTTGGAGGATTTAACACTCACAAGGCATATAGAAGCCTAGAGAGACAGAGGGAAACATCTAGTAAATTACTTAATGTTTGGATAAATGGATAGTAGAACAGGAACTTGGATGGATAGTAATAAAAAAAAAGCAAACGTTGCTAAGAGCTAGAAAGAACAGGAAGTTGTGGAGAGCCATGATTGTCCCCATTTTGAAGAAACATAAAAGATGATGATGATGATGATGATGATGATGATGATGTCTCTTGTCTTGGCCTGTTCTCTAATTCCTGTTGATTTCTTTCTATCTCAGAATTATTTCTACCATTTCCATTCTTATTGATCTTTGGACATTTTTCACTTGGTTGCAATCTGTTTCCAAGCAATTTTGCTGTCATATTTCCCATCCATATGTCATATTTGACATTATACACTTTTCATTTTAAGCATATTGGCAAAATGACCTTCATTAATAGTAAATACACAATTTTACTTCATATATATGAGTTTTGATTCTAGCTAGAGGCAACCAGACATCTAGCCACACTGATGAGCTGTGATACAGCAAAACAGTCTTTCTATGGATGTCTATGTGTGTGTGTGTGTGTGTGCATGTGTATTTAGCCAGCATATCTTCATTCAATCATGTTTCATTGAATAATATAGACTTATTGTGCCTAATTATTTTTATACTGATCCTTTCCAGTTATCTAATCAGTTTCTTGATGTTAATGTGTAATTCATCAAGGAAGGCAGCATAGTTTTTTTTTTGTTTTTTTTTTTTTAGCGTTTCACCCCAAGCAAGGCAGGAAGCCACTAGGACGCAAGGGGTTACAGAAGATTTGGAGCAAGATCAGATAGGAGAGATAGAGGAAAGGATGAGGAGAAGGATAGTGGATAGATCAAGACAACTGGAGATATTGATTGACATTACATTTGAATAGTTGGAGATTATAGCTCTCAGGGAAACTGGAATAGGGAAGGGAGTTCCACAGGCAAGAAGTGCGAGACATGAAGCTATTGGAGTAGAAGAGATGGCTACATTTAGTACTTTCGACAGTGAAAGGGTGAGAGCAGGATGCCAGCCTCGTAGGGCGTTTGAATTCATGAAGTCTGGGAACCAGCGAATGCAGCTCCTCGGCGCAATTACCATGAAAGTATTTGTAAAAAAGACAGAGAGAGGTGACAACGTGTCTGTGAGAGAGCAACTGTAGACAAGATGCCAGGGCAGGGCCAATTATATTGCATATCCGCCTCTTGAGCATACCAATAACCCAGAGGCAAACAGAAGGGGCTCCAGACCATATATGGCAGCGATACTCCATGCAATGGTGAATTGTTGATTTGTAGATCTGAATGATCGATTCCGGGTAGCCAAATTTCATTGTGGTGGACGAAGCAATTGACTCTTTAACCCAAGTATTTTGATTTTTTCTAGGGATCATATTCAAGGGGAAATTACAAAGACAAACATATTGTAGCTGCGATAAAATCTTCATTCCATTGTCATAGGGATTTTTAAAAACACACAGATGGGCTCTGTTATGCTTATTTTAAAAGTTTTAAATGACAAACTAGCAAAACTACTATGTAATGAATTTTGTCCACTAAAAGACTCTCAGACTTCATTCTTTGTAGAGGATGAATAGAATTTGTTTCATTTTGTCATTCAATTACCTAATATACACATATACATGCATATTTTTTTTTTTATGGGTACCTCAAGGTGGTGTAATGGTTAGCAAGCTTGGCTTGCTAAAACAATTACGACTGAGTAGTGAGTTCGATCCTCACTGGGTGCCCCCTAATTTCGGCATTGTGTCGTTCAATTTTGGGGTTGATTGTTGTAGTTCATTCTAACTATTATTTTGACGGGAACAGTTTTTAATTGATTACCTTTATCTTGGTTTGGTTTGTTTACTTACTTGGATGAATTTAGGTTAATTCTTGCTGTACGGTGGGTTGAACCCACCGTACAGCAAGAACGTAAAAACAAACGTAGGAAAAATATTCCTCAAACTCTTACACAAACACAAACACTTCCCAGAATCAAGCACCTTACACAAGATATTCAACAAAAACCCAGTAAAAATCAGCTACAGCTGCACTGAGAACATGGCACAAATAATAAAAAAGCACAATAGGAAAATTATCAACAACAAACCACACGAACAAATTAAACCCACGTGCAACTGCAGAATAAAGAATGAATGTCCCTTAAACGGAAATTGTTTACAAAACGTAATATACCAAGCCACAATAAAATCACCAGATAATGAAGAAAAAGTATACATAGGAGTAACTGAAGGACTCTGGAAACAAAGAAATTATACACACAAAACATCTTTCACAAATAGTAAATATGCAAACAGTACAATGCTTTCTAAATATATCTGGGAAATTAAAAACAAAATGCACATCACACCAAAAATATCTTGAAAGATAAGGAAAAAATCATCAGCCTACAACAACCAATCAAAAACTTGCAAACTTTGCTTGGAGGAAAAAATAGCTATCATTACTTTCCCCGACCAAAATAAATTATTAAATAAAAGATCCGAGCTCATCTCAAAATGCAGACATGAGAATAAATTTTTACTACGTAACCTAAAAAATGAAAAATGGAAAAAATAAAATAAAAACAAATAAATATACTAATAAACAAAATAATAAAAAAAAAAATTGAAAAAAATAAATAAATACTATGTTACTTAAAAATCAAAAACCGAAAAGAGAAAATATACAAGTAAAATAAATTGACCTAAATTCATCCAAGTAAGTAAACAAACCAATCCCAGATAAAGGTAATCAATTAAAAACTGTTCCCATCAAAATAATAGTTAGAATGAACTACAACAATCAACCCCAAAATTGAACAAATAGCTTTAATTAAATTCTCAAACCAAAACAAAACTGTTAAATAAGTGATATAAACAAATTTTTACTACGTTAATAAATAAAAAAATAAATAAGAAACAAAAAAATAAAAAATAAAAACAAGCAATATAATTTGACCCAAATAAATAAACAAACAACTTCCGGTAAAATAACCGCCATAATAGAATACCCACAATGCACCACTAACCCGTATATATATAAATAGCCGAGAAAAATAACAGCATATGTGGCCTGATGATTGCATATAGCATGAAACAGACTGTCGCCTGTAAGTGTTGACTTCTATTTTCACTTTTATATTTATATATATATATATACATATATATACATATATATACATATATATATATATATATACATATATATATATATATATACATATATATACATATATATACATATATATATATATACATACATATATATATACATATATATATATATATATATACATCAAAGGAAACATCAGAACAAAATTATATTTTCTAAATTTAAACCTTTTGTAATTTCAATCTGATGAGACAAGTATCAAGAACTTGTTGAAATAAATTATAATTTATAATCAAGTTTTCATTGATGCATTAAGTTTTTCCTTTAATCTATATCATATTGCTCTGTATATTATATATTGACCTCTCTTTATGGATCTATCTTTTCAATATTTTATATTAAAAAGACCTATTTGGATTATCCTCTCCACTTGCAGTTTTGATAATGTTATCTGTATATATATATATATATATATATATATATATATATATATATATATATATATATACACACACACACACACACATATATATATATATATATATATATTTGCAAATTCTAATACTTAATTTTACAGCCAGATGTTCCCCATGCTACTAAGATGAAAACTAACGTGTTTGATGTTAGAAAGAATTTGATTATATCTTTTGTTAACTCTGCAATATACAAGGAATCAGTGTTCAGTTTCTGTTGTATTTTGCAAGTCTCTGCCTCACTTAATCACTGTTAAATATAATTTAAAAGCTTAACATGAATGAATTTAATATGATTAAAAATACGAGTCCATTTCCTGATAAATCAAATCGGTAAGAATGGAGTCTTCTTGTAAAACTCATAATAACCTTACCAATTTCTTTTGTTGAATTTCTTTTAGTTATTATTATTATTACTATGACAACTACTACTCACACTACCTCCTCCTCAGCATCTACAGGATTAATTTAAGGTGGGAATTTTTCCCCACCTCCCGAGCTGTAACTCAATGGAGTTAAATGAGTATGTGAGAACCATCTGATCTACAGGAATTGTTCTGTGACCCAAGACACTGGCAGTCCAAGATCAAAGAGTCTTGAGTCTTTGGCAAAGTTCTTACTTCTTTCTTATTCAATCTTTACTGAGAGTTTATTTATTTAATTTTTTTTTTTTTACCCAACCTCAGTTGACATCCTTGATCTTCAAGTTACTTCCTTTGCCTGGTGTGATTGATAATTTTAAATTGATTGAAAATTACAGCAATTAAAATGAGTTGGAATTCAAATCAGTTATTTTGCCATTTTCTTTTTTTTTTTTTTTTGTATCTTTGCTTCTTATCTTTTATACCATTTCCATATGCGGTCTAAAATTGTAAAAGATTCTAACCTTCTTTGCCCTCAGCTAAAAAATAATTTATAACAGTCAAGCATGCATTAAATTGAAAAAAAAATGTCTTGAATTTCTTTTAAATATATTTTAAAGTCTTTGAAACTTTCTCCATAAAATTTGACAACTATAGATTTGTATTCCACTAGTAACTATATTTAAAATAAGTATTGATATAACGAGCAGGGATATCTGGCATTACCAGGGAAAAATAACTTTGAATATTCCATCACTGCCAATCACTGCTAGTTATGATGAAGGGATGTCTCCTCATGGAGGTCCATGCCTTGAGACAATATTACATATGATCCATCACTAAAGATGCAGGTAAAATGATCAGCTTCCTGTACTGATCCAGAAAGTACCTGACTCCTTATGCTATCCTTTACAAATCAGGCTATAAATGGAGTACTGTTGATATATCTGGCTGGGAGCTTTCCAGACTTGATAGAGTTCAGAAGCATCTCTGCGTCCTTGTTAGAGAAGAATTATTCATCTCCCCAACCTTACAGGCAGGATGTGGCAAGTCACTACTACCATGGAAAGTGCTCAGACAAACTACATTCCTTAGTTCTGCCAGGTCTAACCTTCATGACTAGGACCCACCATGCCACTTACATAGTAGAAAGCACCACCTACATTCCCTCCATATTACATTGGAGAGAAGTAAGTTTCACTCAAACAGCTTCTTTCTGTGAACCACTACTCTGTGGAACCAATTCCCAAGATCTGTTTCCCCAATCACAATAATGATGACCTGTTCAAATCTAGAGTTAAATGATATTTTCCTCTCCTCTCCATATAAACTACCCTTTAATATAACCCTCTACATTGAGTGGCCTCTAGGCCTTGTACAGGGTGAACTTTACTGTAAAAAATAAAAAACAGGAAAAAAAAAGATTATGTATACTTTTGTGCATGGAAATCTAGATGTTACTGAAAAATATATTCTGATGCAAACAATAAAATAAATATATTTTAAGCTGACAGGCTTTGGGGTAGACAACGTTAATACACCACCTGTCTTATCAAAGCCTTGACATACCAATTTACCTGCAAGAATGTAAATTATTTGTTTGTATTATAAATAATAGTTCACATACTAATTCTATTTCCAATGATCTGCAATAATCATGGAACTCTTCTATTTTTGAGATCAAAAAACAATTTTTCTACTTTCTAGTAAGCTCAATATTTCACTCTATTTTTGTTAAGAATTTCTCTAATTAATTGCCAATATGAAAAGGTTGTTTAGGGATCCAACTATAGAATAATAAACAATGAACTAGCCATAGAAAAGGCCCAGGGAAGTCAATTTGCATCAGCTGTACATTGATTTGTACAGATGAATGTCTTCAAGAATCAGTTGCAAAATATTTGAGTTTATTTCTTTGACTGTATCATTTTTTGTAGCAAGAATGATTCACTCACAGAGCCATTGGTAGTTTTTATAGTTTTGAACCATTTTATATATATATATATTTAAAACAGCTGAAAAGAAATAAGTTTAATCCTAAACATTTTAGAATTTGTGCTTAAAAATGTTTTTCAGGGTTGCACAACATTTTACAAATGTGGTGAAAATAGAAGAAGTCTTTAATCTTTCTCTGACTTTCCAGGACTGAATGATTTCCCTTTGTCTTTGTCTTCCTCTCTCCATGAGGTAGTTGGCCATTTTCCTGTTATGGTTCGCTACCGGAGTAGATTTCTAGTAGAATAAAGCTTCACTCAAGCTATACGGACTCAGCCTTTTTTTCACTTCCACTCAGTCCATTTTCATAACAACAAAGAAAACAGAAAAAAATTAAACTTTTTTTTTGAGCTCTTGCAGTTGTTTTGTTTGGCTTTTAAAAGCTATTTCAACTTAAACTTGATTTCTGGTGACCTCCACTGGACTTGAAAATCTGCACCACATACCCATTTATCTTCAAAAATGGGAATTTTTGGCTGTAAACTAATTCAATCTTCAATGATTTCCTCTGTAGAAATTACAGGAGTTCTTGGAATTAATCCACTTTCTTGCCAGTTAGGATATTTATCTCAGTGGCTTGTAGGAAATGTTACCTGACATAAAGCAAACACTACAGCACCATTTTAGAAGGTTAAGACTTCTGAGAAAGGAAAAAAATTCCACTACCATTTCAATTTTTAAATTTGAAACATATGAAAAATATTAAGTTTAATCCAGGACATTTTAGAATTTTTGTTTAAAACGTCTTCAGTCTTGCGCAACATTTTCCAACAAGACAAAAAAATCCAGTTTTTTTAGAACTTCAGGTTTTTTGGTTAAAACAAAAACATGTTTTAATTCAAAGTTGACCTTGGATGACCTCAAATGACATTGAAAATCATCACCACCTGTCCTATTATGCCTGACATACAAATTTACCAACAAGAATGTAAATTATTTGTCTTTGTCACTAATAATAAAATCCAGATGCTAATTCTATCTCCTATGTTCTGCGATAAGTTTGGAACTCTTGTATATTTGAAGTCAGAAACCATTTTTCTACTTTCTAGCAAACTCAATATCTCAACCCATCTTGCTAGAAAGAGAATGATGTGGTCTTTGATGAAATTTGGTAAAACCTCAAATAACCTTCAGTGGACCATAACGATTTTTTTTGTGTGGGAGTTGTATTTTGATGTTTATTGTTGTTTATAAAATTTAAAATATTTTTACAAGTTATTCTGAGAAAACATGTTTCTCTTTGAGCAATTAGCAATTTTCTCAGCCAATTTTTGAAGCAATATTTTAATTCACTCAAGTGCATTGCAACAATGCATTGTTTATACTAAAAGACTAATGATAATGGTAATGATAATGGTAATATTAGTTGTTTCCTTATAAGGAAACATTTGGAATTCATTGGCAATGCTACTTTCAGGTGAAGTTTATAGAATCTTTCTCTAACAAAAATTTTTCAGTAAAATAGTTTTCTCAGATCCTCTACCATTCATTGCTCTTTCCAGTAGTGCTAGGAGCTTTCTTCTTGACCTTTTTCCTAAATAGTGCCGAATATTAACACCTTCATTGTATCATTATTTTTTTGAGTTACATGTGATATCCATTTTAGTTGTTACTGCTGTTGAAGGTATCATGATTTCTGTTATTTGGTATAGTTCTTTTGTTTGTGATTCTGTAGTGCCATTCCCCAATGTTCAAAGAAAGATGGTCTTTGCCAAGACCCTCAGAAATTTGTTATACACCGAGATATTTGAAGTGTTTGGTATTTACTTAATTCACATTCTGAATTTCTGTGATGGATTCAGAGTAGGTAACATCACAGCTTTAATTCCAATTCCAGATTATAATTTCTGTTTTAGAAAGGTTTATCTTGAGCCATATTTCTTGGAACACTTGATGGATGATATTAATGTTTTTCTTCAAGATCAGTCTTATTCCTACTATGAATAGAAATGCCATCAGAGCCTAACACACATTCATCATTACTGCATTCTCCTCAGAAAGGAAAGCAAAAACACTGACTTCTATATTTATTATTTAAATATACAATAGAATTTCACTAACTACAGTGTATTTGCTTTTATTTATCAGTCTTTACCCCAGGCTCCTCTTAAGTTCAAATTTGGCTTCATCTGCACACAACAGATTTTGTTAAATTATGAATATTTTGTATGAGAAACATTATATTTCGTTTTCACCATTAACCATCTCAGACTTTTTGAGATTAACAAAATTTTTTAAATGTTAACTCACCACTGAGTAATGTTGTAAGCAAAACAGATGTAGCTGTCTATGTTTGAAGAAAAAAATGATTGTGCCATTACGACAATATTTTCATAGTTTTTAAAAAAAAAATTTTTAATTTTAAAGTAAGTTGCACAAAATGGTAAAATCAAAGCAGCTAAACATTGTGAGAGCGCAAATTGAAATTTTATTCAAAGAAAGCTACTCTCAAAGACAAATTGCCAAAAAGTTGAAGATTTCTAGATGTGGGATGCAATATTTGTTACAAAGGCAGTTAGAATCTGGCACAAATGTTGACAGAAAAGGAGATGGAGCACTAAAAGTGACAAGTTCTGCTGAAGATAAACACTTGATTATTGTGAGCAAAAGAAATAGAAGGAAAACTGCTCCATAGTTATACCTTTTTGCCAATAACAGACTTTTCAGCTTATTTACTTCCTATAACAGAGTTTCTTGATGGCTATGCACCCCTAGAATCCCACTGATCTAAGTTGATTTTTCACAGTGTTGCTCTGAACTGTGAAAAATCAACTTAGATCAGTGTGGCTCTAGGGGTGCATAGCCATCAAGAAACTCTATTATAGAAAGTAAATAAGCTGAAAAGTCTGTTATTGGCAAAAAGGTATAAAAATTGAACATTGAAAGAATAAACAAAATATATTGTGGACAGACAAATACAAATCTGAACTCTTTGTTCGTAAGAGGAGAGTGTATTTGAGAACAAGTTAGAAGAAAGAATACACATAGTGGTGAGTCTGTTATAGCTTGGTGTTTTTTTTGTTTTTTTGTTTTGCAGGTCAAGGGAATCATGGAAAAAGGAAAAATACCATTTGGTTTATGCATAACTGGAAAAAAATCACTTTTCAACAAGCATATTTCTAAATTATCTCAAAATTATCTTGAGTCAAGAAAAAGAATAAAATTTTAGAAATTATGAATTAACTGTTTCAATCTTCTGACACTCTCCCAGTGAATTAATATGGAATGAATTGTGTAGGAGAGTTCAAAGAGAATACCCAGAGAGTGAGTGTAAGCTTTTTCAGTGCTTGATGAGTGTTTGAAAAGGTCAGAGGTGTATATATTTTTTTTAAATTGGAAAGAATGCCAAGAATTTGTAAAGTAATGATTAAAGTAGGTGATGATTTTATTGATGAAAACAAAATATGATGTTGTATGATAACTTTAAGAGCTTATAGTTAAGAGCTTATTTTTTATCAAAATAAAAGGAACTATACTGTAGTTAGTGATTTTTTTTCTTTTAAAAAATACAAAAATAACTCATTTTAAGATTTTTTTTAAAATGCAGGGCATCCCACAAACTTTTTGCCTGCAGTGTGTTTACACACACACACACACACACACACATATATATATATATATATATATATATATATATATATATATATATATATATATATATATATATATGGTGGACTCTCCTATCATATTCAACGTATGAGGGTCAAGCAGCTCAGTTCTCAGAAACCGACAGCCCAGACACCAGTACACATGATTTGATTATATTGGTAAAGGATTTGTGCAGAACCAACCAAACTTTTTGAAGTGCTGAATGCAGAGACTTGGTGCACTATATGCCACAAGTTCCCTAAACGACCCTCTGCAGGTTTTGAATTCAGAGTTGTCCTTCTCCTAGACTAATTGCCATCCAAGGCTATAGAGCTCAATCTGTTCTGCCATTTACCCATAGCTGGAGGGAGAAGAAAAGGATTAATACCTTTCCCAAGGATATTAATATACACTAGTAGCACAACACTAAACTTCATGGACAATGCAGTCATCTGATTGAAAATCAGCACCTGATGATTTAATTGTGCATGAAACTCAGACTTGTGTTATCAATGAGGAAAAGCATGGATATTTTTTATTAATATAAACTTTAGCTCTGTTATTATACATTGAGCACTATTTTATTAACACCAGCACTCAATTTGTGATATTTTATATTATATATATTATTTGAAAATAGTTAACAGAGTGCGTTCACACATGTTTTTAAAAATCACCATCACAACAGAATGCAGATTTTATCATAGTTACAATAAGTTTGTCTTCACAATTTACCCCTGAGGATGATCTTGGAGGAGATCGAAGTACTTGGGTTAACATAAACTACAGTACATTCCTTAACATCAAGAAGCTAATTAGAGAACTAGAAAGGATTATTATAAAAATAAATAGACTTAATACATATATAATTATTCAATGAAACATGTTTGAACCAAGATATGCTGCTCACTCAGCTGACATGAAGTAGAAAAACTACATTGAATCCATTACTAGACTGGCTGCTAAGAAAGTTGGTTCACTGTTTTGTGCAAAACAATTTCCTCTCCAGAATTTATCTTACATATCTATAAGTCTACCATTCTTCCATGCTTAGAATATTGCTGCTACATGTGGTCCAATGCCCCTGCTCTTTACCTTGAGCTCAAGGTAAAGAGCAGGGGCACTGGACCACATGTATCATGATTCCAAAGAGGAATCAGCAATATTATTGGTCCTGATATGGCAGCTCAGATTCAATCAGTTTCACACCACCCTAAGGTTGCTTCTTGATATCTTTTCTATAAATAATTTCATGGTAATTTTTCAGATGAGCTCTTTGCTATGGTAACTAGACATTTTGAATTGAAGTATACTACTAGACTGTGTCAAGATCTCATCAATTCACCATTGAGCTGACTAGATGTAGATGTAATTTCTATGCTAACAGTTTCTTTTCTCGCATTTCTCACTTGTGGAACTCCTTCTGGCTACATGCTTTTGAGCCAACTTTAATCTGCAAAATTTTAAATGCTTTGTAAATCATTATTGACTGTCCTGCTGATTACTCTTTTTCTCTTCCCGCTCATTATTAATGTTTCTGTTCCTAATTCTTCCACACCCTGTAACCTCTTGTGTCTTAGTGGCTTTTCTGCTTTGCGTGGAGTGATACTGATTAAAAGAAAATGTAATGCAGCAAGATTCAACCATAAAGTTTTTGAGTCATCAGTCTTTGAAGATGTTGAACCAAATTTTATCCTAAAGATTCCAACCAATGGAAAATACAAGAATTAGAGAATATGTTCTGAGAGACAACAATATATTTTTATTTTTTATGTTAAAAACATTTGATCCTTCTTCGTTTTACTTTTCTTTTTTTTTTTGTTTTTCTCTCTGTTTATATCCATCATTTCTTGCTTCTTTTCCTCATTTCTCTCTTCTTTTCCTTATTTCTTTCTTCTTTTCCTCATTTCTTTCTTCTTGATTTTAGAATTAATGAGAAATGATCAATTCTCTTGGGCAGGACTGTCTGTGCCTGAGCGGCACAAAAGTTAATTAGGAGGAAAATGTTTATGGCTTCTCGTTAGTTCACAAAAATATTAAAGAATTAATTAATTAAAAAAATGCATTCTTTAAATGAAAAGAATTGTTAAAAAGATAAAAATGTAATAAGATAAAAAAAAAAAACAGAAAAACCTCATTTAAATCATTCGCACAGTTCATTCTATCATTGGAAGTAAAAATATATGAGACAACTGAGAAATACATTTTTCTAATTTTAGACTTGAAATTTAGACATGAAATAACAAAGACTATTTTCAATAATTCAAAATAAAATACAAATTTACCTCCTGACCTAGTGGATTGTTGAGGTAACAAGCTCGGACCTTTCTGGCAGGGGTTAGGGTCAGTGCAATGGGGTTATTTGGTGATGTCTATCTTCTTTACAAATAGCATGTAACAGGTAATGCTGGATTACATTGTAGTATTAAGATTGAGATTAGGAGAGGTGGATTCATGCCTTTCCTAAAGGCATGAATCAAAGAGATATAAATTCAATTTTTTGTGCTATTAACAATTTGGCTAAAATATTTTTTATGTCATGTCACTTCAAGATATAGGCTTTCCTGGCTCTTTTCAAAACTTCCTTTTTTATTATCTGTGAAATGACCTGACTTCTTGGGAAAGATGGTGGAATGGTTTTTTGTTGCATTCTCTATGGTTTTGAATTCAGAGTTCTCTTTCTAGACTTATTACTATCCAAAGCTATAGTGCTCAGTATGCCCTGCTATTTAGCCCATGGTCAATCATGGCTCTCCATAACTTTCTATCCTATATTTGTCTTTTTATTGTCCCTGCCAATCCCTGTTCTACTATCCATTTGCACAAGCTCATTAGATAGGTTACACACTTTATTTACATTATTCAGACTATTGTCCTCATCTTTGTCGCCATATTTATCACAGCGTTTCGGCCGTTGTACACTCCAGCCTTTTTCAGGTGGTTGGAATGTCGAACTGAACCCTTTATTTCGCTCATTGTTAATTTCCCTCTGAAAGTTCTCCACTGCCTTAACCAGGTATTGAACTCGCACTCTTTGGGTCCTGTCACTAGATCTAACTTTCAGAAGGAAATTAACAGGAGATAACTGATAACTGACATCCATCAAAACATTGCACGTGTAACTTGAACAGTCTACCCCAGTGAGCGAAATAAAGGGTTCAGTTCAAAATTCCAACCTCCTGAAGAAGGCCGGAGCATACAACAGCCAAAACGTGATAAATATGGTGACAAAGATGAGGACAATAGTCCGAATAATGTAAATAATGTACATAATACCTCATCTCAGAAATATAGACAGGTTACACACTGTTACCCTCTATCATTATTGCCCTCAATATATCCTGTGAGTATCAAATTTTTCAAACACTCTTTCCTCATTATGTATTCTAGAATTTTCAACCCTCTCTTTCTGATTTTGACCTTTTTGCTTCCATTTTCCTTAAAACTCCTTCATTGCTCACATGTTTGGTCCATGATATTCTCAACATCATTTTGTAGAACAAAATCTCTGTTGCCTCAAATCTTCTCTTCATCTGTAAGAAGATCGTTCAGCATTTATGACTATATAGGATGACTGATATTACATAGCAGTTCAGTATTCTTTTCTTTGTTTCTAATGAAAATTTTCTGTTTCTTAATACTGTATTTAGTTTTTGGAAGGCATCGTTTTCTAATTAATTATGTTGCGTTTTCCATCGTCTGTTAAAACACTTCCCAGATACTTAAAACTAATTTAATTGTTTGATTTTAACATCCATAATTTATAGCTCATATGTTGGGCTTTTTCTCTTGCTGACAACTACACATTTGAGTGGGAGCTGCCCAGACCACACTTTCCAGTTTTGATAGAGTTCAAAAGCATCTCCAAGTCCTTATTGGAAAAGAATTATTTTCCACATTCCAACCTCTCTCTCACAGGCAGAGGAGGTGGCAAGTCTCTTACTGCTCTATCACTACCATGAAAAGTGCTTGGATGAACTGCATCTCCGGGTTCCACCAAATCCGACCTTCATGGCTAGGAACCGCCATGCCATTTACATAGTAATAAATCATCCTCATTCCTTTTGTATTCCATTAGCAAGAAGTAAATTCCACTGAAACAGCTTCTTCCCATGAACCACTACTCCATGGAACAGACTCCCAAGTGGATGTTTTCCCAATCACTACAATCTTAACCTGTTTAAGTCTAGAGTCAACTATTAACTTCTCCTTCTATCCATATAAATTACTCGATATCCTTGTAAAGGGTGAACCTTACCTTTCAAAAAAAATCCTTTCTTCACACTTTTCTTTATTACCTTTTTTCGTCATTTCTGCAACCTCCTTTCTGTGTCTGCAATCAATACACTACGATCTGTGTATCTTAACATCTTAAGATTGTTCTCAGCTCCCCCTCTCAGGATAGCTTTGATGTAATGGTTAAATAAAACCAATGATGTGATATTGTCACATTTGACCAAATGTCTCCGTCTCAAAAGTCAGGAGTCAAATGACCAAAATCAGTTATTTATGCCTAGATTCTGAGTGGCATTACCGATAGCATTGGAAACATTCAAAATATAATATAAATTACTAAATCGACCACTGACAGAGTTTCCCCTTGTATTTTCAAGGTACTTTTTTGTGAGCCAGCACCTGCTTAAGTGAAGCTATAGATACTGACCATAAAGCAAACAAGGATCAGTTGGTGAATGGATTGCACATTGTCAATTGGATTTACAAATCCAATGAACCATTTCCTACTTTTCTGATATAGATTCTTGTTGTGGCATCCTCCCTCTAATGAGGCTATTGCGGGCTCTTCCACTTACTATAAAGTTAGTAGGAAAAATAAGTCTCAGGGTAAAGGTGATATAGACTGAATGCTGGTCATCCGGCACACACTCCAATACATGTAACACACTTCTGTTGTATTTACTGTTCAATACACTATTTATCTGTAACCTCTTGGTTTGTTATTTCTTAACCAATTACTTGGTCACAACAATTCTACAAGGAAACCAAGGTACGAATTTTCTCCTTTTAAGGGGTTTTAGTAAACACACCTCAATGTGTGTCTTGTCTACGAACTTTCTTTCTTTCAAGGGGTTTTATTAAACAGACCTCAATGTACAGTATTTACATTATTCGGACTATTGTCCTCATGTTTGTCGCCATATTTGTCACAACGTTTCGGCCGTTGTACGCTCCGGCCTTCTTCAGGTGGTTGGAATTTCGAACTGAACCCTTTATTTCGTTCACTGGGGTAGACTGTTCTAGTTCCACGTGCCATGTTGTGACAAATATGGCAACAAAGATGAGGACAATAGTCCGACTAATGTAAATACTGTACATAATACCTCAGCTCAGAAATATAGACAGACCTCAATGTGTTTTTTTTTCTTTGAGCTTTTCCATTATCATGGATTTTATTAAACACATCTCAACATGTGTCTTTGTACCTTTCCATCTACATGGACTTTATTAAACATACCTAAATGTGCACATGTGAACTTATTGAACTGTGTCTTATATTATTATGCATAAAACATCCAAATAAATTGTTATTTTTTATTTTAAATTTACTTGTTTAAATGCCTTTCTTTTCATTGTACATTGGGTCAAAATTGCTTTATTCCAGACAGCACCCAGAATAATTTGTAAGCACTCCCATTATCTTATATGAGTTAACCCCAACAACCAAACACTTTCTGCACCCCATAAATCAACTAGTCTCATAACTGATCCTGAGAAAGTCACCTCTCCTAACAATATATAATTTTCTTATACCTTTTTTCAATTTTTTGCATTCACTCAATTCTTTTTCTTTCTCTATTCAAGCAATTTGCTCCTGGATTATTCTAACATATTTCCCAAATAAATAAATCCTAACACATAGCATATTAAAAATCCTCTCAAAAAATTATTTAAACTTTTTTTTAATCATTTCAACCCAAGCAAAACAATAATGCTACTAGGATGCATTTTTTAATCATATTTTCTGCAAATTCCCCCTTCCATAAATTCTTTAAACTATTTCTTTTAGTTAGAAAATTTCAAAGCATACATTTTAAATATGAAGATCTTATTCTACAGAATAGGGAGAGCACATTTTCTTTAAGTTTTTCTCGAGTATGCAGGCCAGTAGACGAAATAAATGTTGTTCAAAATAAACGGAGCATCTATTCAAATATGGGTATCCACTAAAAATAACGTTTGAAGTAATACAAATTTAAAAAATGTACAAAAGTAAATCAATATGATTAACATACAAAATCTTATTGTAGAATCTAAATTGCATTGGTGAATATTAGAGCTCTTTGATTAAAGTTTATTTGGTTTTATAAGCAACAGAGATGTGATTCTAAAGAAGGATGCTAAGGATATCATGGATTGAATGTGTGAGCAATGATGAGGTCTTAGAGAAGTTGCAAACAAGGTGGAGACTTATACTTAATATCAGGAAGAGGCAGCTGAAGTTTCTGGCACATGTAATGAGAAAGGAGGGCCTGGAGAATCTGATATTCACGGGTCGAATAGAGGGGAAGAGAGACAAGGGAAAACAATGCATGACATACCTGGCGGGCAAGTGGATGACAGAATATAGTCTGGGGGAGGTATCAGAGGGAAGGAACTTGTTGAGAGATGCAAGGGATAGAGGGAGGTGAAGAGCCATGATCGCCTACGTCCTGAAAGGACATGGTACATAACATTAATGTTTCCCCATTTGTAAGTGAATTTATAAGAAAATACCCATATGTTAAATCACCATTTCACCTCCCAAACAGGCGATGATACCACTATGGTACAAGAGGTTACAGGAAGTGAAAGGAAATGAGAAGACTTTAGTGGGGAGAAGTGAGGAGAAAGGAAAATAAAAGAACAAGATTTAGGAAGACAGAAGATTGCGATTAACATTGCATTTAAATTTTTAAAAATTGTAAATTTAAAAGTGTACAAGCACTCATGTGGTTTTGTGTATTATGAAATAAAGATGATCCAATCCTTGCAACTGCTCTCTCATCTGATTTAGCTTTAACAGTTCAATGGGATTTCTCCTATTGAGTTGTTAGAACGATAGTCTAGATGTCATTATTTTCAATCTCAAACACTTGCTTTTCATTTTTTATAACAAATAATATAAAATAAATAAAGAAAAATAAAATTAGTAAATAATAAACAAGTTAACAAATCACAAACACACAACATAAATACAAATACACATAACAACAACCAACAACAAAATAATCGGTAATAAATAAAATGTTAACTGACAACACTATAAATATTCCAAAAATTAAATTTGAATCCACAATTGTTTCCACCCAATAGCCGACAATGCATCACTGACCTGTATATATAGATAATTGAGCAAAAACACATATCACCTGACAATTGCATATAAACATGAAGCTATGACTGCAGGATGTTGACATCAATGTCCACTTCTATATTTATGTACATTCTAAGCATTTTAACCCATAAATATAGCATACCATAAAACTATATTTTATCATGCACACATACACACACACACACACACACACACACACATATATATATATATTATAAATTAATTGATTTAAAATATGGTTTTTCCGCTACACAGTTCTAACCATGTTTCAAAAATGGAAGGTCCGAATTTAATTTTGTAATTAAATTAAAGACATTAGTTCCATTTCATCCTCATGCGAATTAAATTCGGACCTTCCATTTTTGAAACATGCTTAGAACTGTGTAGAGGAAAAACTATATTTTAAATCAATTAATTTATAATATTAATGCTCTGTAAATTTACATTGAGCACTATTTTGTAAAAATAAAAATATCTATAAGAACACCGGATTATATATCTTACTGTTCTTTCTTTTTATTATATATATATATATATATATATATATATATATATATATAAAGAGAGAGAGAGAAAGAGGAATATGGAAGGAATACATTGCGGAGTGCTTCTATGAGTAGAGAAATAAATAATAGAAAATATATAAAAAACATGGAGAGACATGGTATTAAAACTTGAGGTTAGATTGGTATTGTCTATCATCACACTCCACCTTGTTTTATTTCTTTTTTAACAGGAGTAGACGTTTATCTCTTTTTTTCTTATTTAGGATTTGGTTTCCAGTTCTTTCAAAAGACTTCTCATTCACTTTTTACTCCCAGTAGCCCCGAGTGTGTTCGTGGCATTATCAACTTGCATGGGATGAATTGATTAAAATATATATATATATATATATATGTGTGTGTGTGTATGTGAGCACACGTAATTATAACACATATGCATACACATATATATGTGTACATGTACATACATACATATTTTTGTGGGGGAGGGGGGTAACAATTCACCCCAAGCAAGGCTTTACTGGGAGTGAAAGAGAAGGAAAAGATTTTAGAAGGAAATAGAAACCCAATCCTAAACAGGAAGCAATATAAACATGTACACACACACATATATATATGCATACATATATATTTATATATGTATACACACCTTTTTATACACATATATAATTACATGCATATATACATACATGTATATAGATATATACATATATACACATACATATGCACAACTTTATATACACATATATACAAGTACAACCACATATGTATACATTTACACACATTTTATATGCATATATAAGTACACACACATATACATACATGTACATACATATACAGACCCTTTTATATAGAAGTACATGTATATATATATATATATATATATATATATATATATACACATGTACACACCTTTTTATACATATATATATGCGTACAGATGCACAAACATACATGTATATACATGTACACACTTTTTTATACACATACATATAAGTACATGCACATACATGTACACAGATATAGACATACATATACATACATGCACACATATGTACACATAGTTATAATATGTGACAAAATATATTAGGAATATTTCCATCTTTATTTCTTTTAACTTATTGACAATTTTGTGGGCCAATTCTCTCCTTGTTGTTTTTATTTAATTTCACTCGTAGTATTGATACAATCTGCCAAGATTGTCTCATTTGACAAGATTCTGCCAAAAATCTTGCAAATCTGGCTCAGCAACTCTTCACAATTGATTCATGCTCAAACTGTTTTCTTTTCTTTTACTGCATCATTTTTTTTTTTCTGGAGACATTTTTTTTAAAGAAATATTTTACTCACTTGCATTGCCCATACTTTTCTAACCTATCATATTTGAAAAGGACAGAAAGAAAAAAACAAAAAAACAAAATGGAGTTTGAAATCAAACCCACAAACAAACAAATAATCTCCAAATTTTTTGTCGTAGTTTTGATTCTTGTAATTCCATTTTGGACCAGATTCAAATTACTCCCCACATCACTTCTGGAATGTCTAATACAAATCATTATCATCAATTCCAATATTAGTATCTTTACCATTATCTTTACTTATCCTAATTTCAAGGGTCACCAGCATCACAGTCATAACAGAAATCACATCGCTCGAGGATTTTCAACAGCAACAACAACTAAAATGGATAACACATGTAACTCAAACAGAAAATAATGGCATAAGATGTTGAATTTCCACACTACTTTAAACGAAAGGTTAGGAAGGAAACTCCCATCAATATGGACTTGAGAAGCATTCCCCAAAAAACTCTTTTATTAAAAAGTGTTTATAAGTTTCATTTAAGAGTAACACTGTTTGCTCAATGAATTGCAAATGTTTCCTTTAATCTAAACACTAAAGAATAAAAAAGAACTTTGCCAAATAACAGACGCTATATCAAGTGATGCATCTAATGTTACTTGGAAAAGCTCTTAGTGGTTCTGTAGTGCCAGTCAATGAGATTCGATTAAGAATGGTATTAAGAATACAGGCATCATTCTAAAAGCAGCACCAACTAAAATGGATAACACATGTAACTTAAACAAAAACTAATGCCATAAACAAGATGTTGAATTTCCACACTAATTTAAATAAAAAGTTAGAAAGGAAACCCCCATCAATACTGGAAAGAGTGATAACAGTGGACATGAGAAACATATTTTTCTTCAGAATTGTTCTAAATGTTATAAATTTTAACCAATGACACCACTGGCTGCTTTGTCAGTGAATGTCAAATGTTTCCTTATAAGGAAATGGCTAATATTGCTATTACAAAGCCAATGAATCCTTTGGATCTTAAAGAGGACAAATCCTTCATTAGACCCTTATAGAATTTCACTGCAAAATGACAAAGATCTTTACAAAATATCAGAAACCACATGACTCAAAGACTTTCAGTGACAGCAACAACTAAAATGGATATCACATGTAACTAGAAAAGGAAATAATGACTAAATCAAGATGTTGACTTTCTACACTACCTTAAACAAAAGGCTAGAAAAGAAACCCCCATAAATACTAGTAACAGCAATAAAAGTGAACTTGAGAAACTTATTTTCCTGGAAAATTGGAAAGATGTTATAAATTTTAACTGATGATGACACTGGCTGCTTAGTCAATGAATGCCAAATGTTTCCTTATAAGGAACCAGCTAATTTTACCATTAGCATGTGAATGGATCCTTTAGATCTTAAAGAAGGCAATCCTTCATCAGACCCTATAGAATGCTTATTTCGTAGAACATTACCAAATAACAAAAACCACATCACTTGAAAACTTCTAACAGCAACAACAGAATTTAGCAGATTTTACTAGAAGGACAAGTAATTTATAATCAAGCTGTTAACTTTCCACACTACCTTAAACAAAAGGTTTGAAAGGAAACTCCCAACAATTGATAGAAAGAGTGAAAACAGTAAACTTGAGAAGTTTAATTACCTGAAAAATTGTCTTAAGAAAGATTTAATGAATTTCAAACAGCAATAATGCTAACTGTCCAATCAAGTGAATGATGAATGTTTCCTGCGTGGGGACATGTAATCTCAACATTACTGTAACCAGATGTATCATTTAGCAATACTGATATTCTCATTGCCATTAGAACTCATCAAAGTGAAAGCCTCTTTATAGAATTTGTTACTGATTATTTCACATCAAGCCTTTATCCTCATTCTAAACCTTTAATCTCCTAATCCACTCTAACTGATTATTAAAGTGATAGGAATTGGTAAATACCTATTGGTTAATGTCTGAAACCAAAGTTCTTGAACAGTGATTCTCAACATTTTTTGCCCAATGCATCATTTTCATTTTCCCAACCTTTCCAAGATTCTATGACTCGAAAGATGCATTCCAAATAATATGTATATATTATTGGAAATCTTCATTCTTTTCCATATTAGTAAATATGCATTTACATAGATTATTTCTTATAGAGGAGTTTGTTTTTTATGCTTCAAAATCAGTAACTAACAAACAAGAGAAAAGAAAAGATTTGAAACCCTGAAATCCCTCCTGGGGAGGAATTCCCCACTGGCTGAGAACCCCTATTCTAGATGCTCATTGATATACCTCATCAGTCCTTTTTCTGCAAGTATTTTCATCATTAAAAACATCATTTCTATCATCATTATAGTCATCATCATCATCAAGTTGTTAGCTGTTATCCATGTTAAAATTTTGTTAATATCATCATCATCAAATTGTTAGCAGTTATCATTCTTACCATTTTTTATATCATCATCAAATTGTTAGTTGTTATGATTGTTACCATTTTGTTGATATTATAATCTTCATCATCCTCTGAAGCAACTTGGTCTTCCCAATGAGCTTGTGTGATTTTATGCCTACCCAAACAAATATGGTCATCAGTATTGTTTTTAGAGCATTTATAATTGCTTTATTCTTCTTCTTCCATGTGCCATGTTCCTTCAGGACATTGGTGATCATGACTCTCCACAATTTCCTGTTTGTTGTAGCTCTTAGCAAATTTTGTCTCTTCTCATAAAACCTGCTCTACAATCCATTTACTCAAGCTCAACAAGGTAGGTTATGTGTTGTTTTCATATGACCCTCTAGCCTTCAATCTGTCCTGTAAATATAAAATTTTCCAAGCCCTCTTTCCTCATTATGTCCCCTAGA
>OZ010581.1:73148140-73235640 GCA_963932145.1 Acanthosepion lycidas | reverse complement strand
ATACACCACTGCTGTTGTATCTGAAATATGTGTGGGTCCCTTGTGACCCTAATAGGTGATGGGATTTGTGATCAATCATGATTTTGATGTTAAATTTTGCTGTGTGGTGCTTATAACATAAGTGGAATAGGAATGTCAAGAACAAATTCTAACCAAATTTTACAAGAATACCGTTGGAAAGGTATGAATCCACAAGTACCCAATCTAACTAATGTTTAATAGAATGGCAGACTGGGATATCTAGTTTTGGTTGTCAGTCAGTCTAAAAGACAAAAAACTCTGAATTCAAAACCAGTTGGACATAGAGTTAGCAACTCCACCCAGTAAAACTGCTTTCTATAGAAATGACAACAGCATCACCTTATGCTCGGAGGATATAGCTCTAGAATTCATAGAGATTTCTAAAGTAAATAGAAAGTTACTTAATTCTTCCCTTGTGTAAGTTTATAGTGAAGATCTGGTATGAGACTATACTGCACTCTATAACTGAGAAAAATCTGTTGGAGTAAAATGAAGATAATTGTGGATGTTATTGGCAGGTGATCAAGTCCTTGTTGATCCTATAATAATAATAATAATAATAACACAATAAGAGAAATTGCCAAGACTGACTCCTGACTCGTATAACAACATTGTAGGGAGTAGCAACAATAACAAAAAAAAGTTATAATAAATAAAAAGGAAGATAACAAAGGGTCTGCTAGATGGTAAATATGTTTACTAATACTTTCCGCTAAGCACTTACTTTGAGTGCGAATGTGATTATAGTCTTTTGTAACAAAAGTAATATTAGTATAAAAGGAAAAAAAACAGAAATAGGAAAAAAAACTAAAGATTTACGAATGAGTGTTTGGAGATATATCAGAGAAAGAAACTTTTTGTTTTTTTTTTTTCATAAGGAAAAGGTGAAATCTTAAAGAAAAGAAAAAAAGTAAAGTTGAAAGAAGACATGAAAGCCGTGAACGTGGAAGAAGAAAAGGTTAGATAAAACAAGGTGTGCAACAGATATAAAATAATATAGGGATGATATAGAAAAAGGAGAAAGAAAGAATAAAAAAAAGAAGAAATAAGAAGGAAAATGATAAAGAAGAAAATGAATTAGAGAATAAATGGAAGGTGAGGTGTTCAGTGTACACTGAGAAAAAAAATTAAGTAAACTGTTGTTGATTAGAAGTATAGAAAAGAAAGAGGAAAATAGAGGAAGAATGATAAAAATATTGATCAAGTAGAAACAAGAAAGATGTAAGGGAATAGAGGAATAGTTAAATTAAAAGTATGAAAACCATAACAAGAATAAAAAGTTTGTCTATCAAGAAAAGAGATTAAGAAAAAAACAAATCCATGAGAGAGGGCTGAAAAAGAATCAAATTTTTAGGAATTGTGAGAATGGGTGGAAAAAGAATTAGGAAATTGAGAAAATGGGCTGAAAAACATAAAATTCTGAAAATTGAGAAAGGTGCTCAAAAAGAATCAAATTATGGTATTCAAGAGAAGAGACTGAAAAAGAATCAATTTATAGTATTTGAGAGAAGAGACTTAAAAAGAATAAAATTTATGCGATTCAAGAGAAGAGACTGAAAAAGAATCAAATTTATAGTATTTGAGAGAAGAGATTTAAAAAGAATAAAATTTATGTGATTCAAGAGAAGAGACTGAAAAAGAATCAAATTTATAGTATTTGAGTGAAGAGATTTAAAAAGAATAAAATTCATGTGATTCAAGAGAAGAGACTGAAAAAGAATGAAATTCATGATAATCAAGAGAAGAGGCTGTAAAAGAATTAAATTTATGGAAATTGGGAGAAGAGACTGAATAAGAATAGATTTAAAGAGGCTCAAATTTATGGAAATCAAGGGATTGGAAATAAAAAAGAGACTAAAAAGGAAACAAATTTATGGGATTCAGAAGACGTGACTTAAAGAGACTAGAACTCATAAAAATCCTTGGAATGGGCTGAAAATAATCAAATTTATGGGAATCAAGAGAAGAGACTGAAAAAGGTTCAAATTTATGTAAATCAAATGTAGGAGCTTCAGAAATCCAGAACTCAAAATCTGAAGAAAAGTCAGCATTTTTCTATTGAAAAGAACCTGTAAAAGAACCAATCATTGCAATCAAGAGAAAGGAAAAAGTTAAAAAAGAATCTCTGACTGAGTAATGAAGAAAAGGCATTGCATTTTGATCATAGTCTTTTCATCAGTATACAAAAATAATAGACGCAAAAAAAGAACGGGTGTGAAGGAAAGTGGTAATTCGCACTTCTCCTAATTACAACTTTATGAATGCTTCTCTGAACACTACAATCTTAACTACTTCAAAACAAATCTCAACTGTTATCTATCCTGAACAGCAACATAATCCTCACTTCCTATACTTATATTCATATCACAGACCTCATTCACTAACCCTCTACCTTGAGTGGCTCTTGAACCTTGAATTTGGTGAGCATTAATAACAAAAATTAAACCCATTTTTCGGTCAAGTATTGCTTGGTGATGGATTGCATACTCAAAGTAATTAACATTATCTCTTGAAATGTTTTGAACAAAAAAAAATCTTTGATTTCAACATGATACCCCAAAAGTCTCTACTCGTGGGACCAGAAATAAAGGTAAGTAAAGTGAATAGATCTTAGAAAATCCTGCCAGCTAAATTTAATATCAAATTGTTAAAATCAACTATTTTTGCTGATATTGTGAGGATTATGTGGCCTTTGCAACAAACTGACATGTCACTTGCACTATTCTGAAAGTAATGTCAGTTCTTGGGAAAGGGGATAAAAAAAAACATCCAAATTCACTTTGTAAAAACATTATCACCATTATTAGCAATGACAAAAGCCTATGGCTTAATTTGTTGTTATTCGCACTCCTCTTCCTCCGCCTCCTCCTCTTCCTCCTCTTTTTACTCTATGTAAGAAGTTTAATGTCCTCATGGAGTGCTCTATTATTTCAGTAAGGTGCAGCCTCAGTAAGCTTCTTCCTGACATGCCAGGGACTAGAATTGAAAATATATGATTATATATATATATATATATATATATATATATATATATATATATAATTACATGAATCATTCATACAAAGAACAAATATAGAGATTAATGATTTAAATGGCGAGAATACATCTTCACAAACAATTTCAATAAGGTATACTAACCCTGAACCTGTATATGAATGATATGATCCCTGTTTATAAATTCCAGTTGCATAAGGTCTTTTTAGTTTTTACAAGCTTTCGCCTGTTCCTACAGGCATTCTCAGGTATGGAAATAGATTTGTTCATTTTTTACTTCTTGTTAATAAGAGGACAACGAAAATATAGATGTAATTCTAAAAATGCTATGAGAAATGTGTTATTGTTTTGGAATGTGTGGTTGCAATGCTGAGTTTGAATTTTAAATTTTAAGGTTGTGCGTTTTTGTACAAATATAGTAATAAGAGAATTCTTTTTTACTGGTAGGTTTTCCATCAATGTGGCATGAACTATATTGTTCAATAATTACAGGAATGTCACACTTATTATCCGAAAGTTGCATGTTGGATCAGTTATTTTAATTTCGATTATAGGTGCAATTCAATTTATAATTACATGAATCATTCATACAAAAAACAAATATATATATATATATATATATATATATATATATTAAAGCAATTCACCCCAAGCAAGGCGGGAGTGCCACTAGCACGCAAGGTGTTACAGAGGATTGAGAACAAGAGTAAAGGGGCGTGTTTGAGGAAAGGATACAGAGAAGGACGGGGAACAAGCTCAGGTTGTCAGATGTCGATTGACATTACATTTGAAGGGAGTTCCACGGATGAGAAGTGCTAGAGAAGAAGCTGTTTGAGTAGAAGAGACGGTTACATTTAACTGTTTTGACAGTGAAAGGGTGGGAATGATATGCCAGCCTAGTAGCTCGCTTAAATTCATGAAGTCTGGGAACCAGCAAAAGTAGCTCGTGAATATACTTGTAGAAGAAACAAAGGGAAGCCATGGCACATCTGTGAGAAAGTGACTGTTGACTAGATGCCAGATGAGGACCTATCACATTGTATATTATGTCTCTGGATTTTGTTGAGGACTTCAATATGTTAAAATCCCATTGAAATCTAAACATAACCATTGTTATTAGCAAGGACAAAAAACAACGATAAAACAATGTTTTTTGTTTTTTAAATTCCTTGATCTCATAATCTAGATTCTGCATGAGAAAAATCTAAATCAAAATTTCTTTACTATAAGGTCTTGGGGAGAAAGAGGAAGAATGAGGGGGAGGAGAAAGATCAACATCATCATCATCATCACCACCATCATCATCGTCATCATCATCATCATCATCACCACCACCACCACCACCACCACCACCACCATCATCATCATCATCATCATCACCATCATCATAATCATCATCACCACCACCATCATCGTCACCATCATTGTCATCATCATCATCAACATCACCATTGTCATCATCATCATCATCATCAACATCACCATTGTCATCATCATCATCATCATCATCATCATCAGTCTCATGAACCAGTATGGTTGTAAGGTTACTGCACAGCTGACCAGTTCTCTTCGCATATGCAGTTTGAAAGCCGGAGAAATATTCATTCATGCATAGGGTCTCTTGCACAAGGAAACAATCCCAAAACACAGCCTCTCCAATTTGAAGGCTCACCTTGGTCATGAAGTATGATAATCAGAAAAGATGTTTTTTCCTTGTTAAGAACAATGAAGAATCAAATTGCAGCATAAAACATTCAGCTGACACTTTGCTTAGAAGGTAAACTACAAATATTTCAAGAAAAGGTAGCAAAGGAAAGAGAGAAGAAAAGATTTTAGCTTTCTGCAAATCCATTTGATCATATTATATTATTGTTATTTTTGATTCTGTGAATACTATTGGTTGAAAAAGATTTCAATACATTTTCTATGTAATAGTTTCTTTCGATGGATAAATTTTGGACAAAAAGTGGATCACAAAAATTTCTATTTAAGTCTGATTGCTGATTGGTTGTTAAATGTAAACAATGCCTCTTATTTGCCACTCAGACTTTTTGAACACGTTTTGGAGTAATTGACCTAAAACAAAATAAATACAGCAACGTGAGCAGATCACATCAGTGAGATAATAAGAATTTAACTACAATGTACACCACTGCCAAATGCCTTTCTAACTCATTCCTGTTTGATATTTATTTCCAACAGTGGAATTTTTCATTAGTAATAATTTATCTTGTAATTTTAACTTGAGAGCTCACAGATCTCAAAACTCACTCTCCGCACATTTTTATTCAACAGATTGCTCAGCATGAGATTTTCAATAATTTATATCAAATCAACTCAGAAGTGTAAAGTTTAAAAGTTTCTCTGTAAACACGAATCACAACTTTTGATCTTCAACTTGTATTCAAATTTTCTCTCACTCAACAAACTTTCAAGAATTATCCATGACAAGCTTTTTTCTTCTTTGAAAACTTACCTTTCAACTGGAATCTGCTTTTGTCAAGTAATTTCAAATTATTATCTTATAAAAAGTATTTTATCATTTAAACCCTGACAAAAGAAACAATTTAACAGACAAAAGTAGACAACTTCTACCATATTCTTAATATTAAAATTCTTAACTAAAAAGATTTGTTTAAGAACAGTTTGTTTGACTTCAAACTGATTTATTCATTACAATTCCTATATTATTTGCATACACTTTAAACTCACTAAACAAAGACACTTTTTACTTGCCTTAAAAAATATTTTTGTGTATAAAACATCAACTTTAAATTTTGCAACTCAGTATAAATTTCCTGAGTCATTTCATCATTCAACTTTGTAATGCTTTTTATTATTTATTTCAAAAAAAATTATTGTGTTATATTTGTGGGGTTTGACAGCTTTGTGCAATACAAGTAAATCAAAATGTTTGTGGAGATGTTTTTGTTCAACCAACAAAAAAATAATACCTTCTGATCTACATTTTATTTAAACAAACTAATCACTCTGCAACAAGACTATTAACTATATAAAAATACAATGCATGTTCATTAGTAAGAGTGGTGGACAGATATGCCAACTTCAAATTGGAGACATTGAAAGAAAGAGGTTAATAAAAATTTATTTAAATCTAATTTGTTCAGAATGTAATCATAACTATTAGCAATGAAAAAAGGCCAACTATAAAACTATTTTTTTTTAATTCCTTCTTGAAAGAATTCTGGATGGAAAATATCTCTGGCAAAATTTAAACTAAATTGTCATCCATAGAATTAAGATGTTTCGTGTTAAGGATCAGTGAAAAACAAAGATTAACACACAAAATAAAAAATGCCCAAATTTCGTCATCAGAAAAAGTGTGGTTCTTTAAAATGACATTGCAATTACACACAAAATAAAACAGATTGAAAATATCCGATCATTAGTTTAGGAGGGTTAACCTTCAAATTAGTTAGCCTTTCTAACTCATTCCTGTTTGATATTTATTTCCAACAGTGGAATTTTTCATTAGTAATAACTTGAGAGCTCACAGATCTCAAAACTCACTCTCTGCACATTTTTATTCAACAGATTGCTCGGTATGAGATTTTCAATAATTTATATCAAATCAACTCAGAAGTGTAAAGTTTTAAAGTTTCTATTAGTTAACCTTCACATTAATTTAAGAGGGTTAATCTTCACATCTCACACACTAGATTTAATGTATTCACATTGATGGATTTCCTTCTTATTGGTTGGTTATCTGCCAACAAAGAGGCATATCACAACTCAAGAGGGATTGAAAAATAAGCACCGGAATCAAAGAGTAAAGGAACTGGTTAATGACAAACAATACACAAACAAGATTTCCACACAGGAACCACCAATGCATAAGGGATGGATGGATGTAACTGAGACACTGGAAACCACAAGTAAAGATAATGAAATTTCAGACAATGCTGGATTTCAACCACAAACAAAGACAAACAAATTTCAGACAACGCTTGATAACAATCCTTGACAGAAATCCTTGGTAACACACAGCAAACATATCATACATTCAGTATGGTGCTCTGCCCACCTGCTGCTTCTTAGAAAATGTGTCTGCTTTTATGAAGCCCAAAACATTAGTTGTCTAGCAAAACAAATCATTTGCATAACTAACACAATTCTGACTATTTTGTGGGGAAGCTGGTACATACTTTCTTTCTTCATACCCAGACAACATCATGGGGTTCCCACCAGCTCTATTCTGGCAGGGTAGCCATTTGTTTTCTTTTTACAGAGACAACACATTAAAATTGTCTCTTACCAATGGGGGCAGGTACCATTATCAATAGCGGTAGACAACTCAGTCTGCATCTTGTTTCCACTACACACACCTATGTTAATATCCAAACTAAAGCTTTACCTATGTAACATCTTGGTGAACATTTGGAGTAATATGGTAATTTTTTTTAATATATTATAGAATAATACAAAACTATGATTATATATCTTTATTATAAAAAATTTCTTCTTCAGAATAACAAAGCAAACCCAGAATCATTAAAATAAACTTTAAGGATCCAATTACTTGGTTGAGATTTTTACCACAAACTCCTAATTCAGTAAGATTAGCACTTTTCCATTTTCCCTATCATCTTTTTCTTTAAATGCCATGTCCCTTCTCAAAATAGGTGATCATGACTCTTCTCAGCTTCCTTTTGTTTATTATCTGTGAATTGTGATAACTTCATGGGAAAGATAGTGAAGTGAAATCCCATTATCTACTGTACAGTTTAGCATTCAAAGTTGTCCTTCACCACGACTGGTTGTTACACAAAGCTTGAAAGTACAGCCTACTCTAATGTGCAAAACTTTGTTGATTGAAGAAAGGATGGATTCATGCCTTTCTCAAGGACATTTGTGCAAAGTAAAACCAAAATTTGAAATTGGCTTACTCATTACAAGGGTCATTCAAAAAGTCTACGCCACACCCAGAAAGAAGAGTCATAGCCGAACATTGTTGTTGTAGCAGCAAGACACTACCACTTATAAAACTAGAAATACTAATTCAGATTTCTGTCTTAAATTCTGTGCAGGTGAGGCCCGTACAAATGTGAGAAGTGTGCAACAAATCTAAAAATAAACAAAACAGAGGCCTGAAAAGTCATAAAGTATCCTCAAAAGTAAGGTATGACACCCAAGGAAATCTAAGAAGACATGGTACAGACACTTACTGAAGACTCCCCTTCCTATCTAACTATGAAGAAGTGGGCTGTGAAATTCAAGTGGGGAAGGGACAGCACAGAAGATGACCCTAGGTCAAGTCATCCAAAAACCTCAACCACTGATGAACAAGTTGATGCAATTCACTGTATGGTTTTGGATGATTGACGTCTTACTGTCCAGCAGATAGCTAAGCCCATAGGCATTAATTCTAGTTTGGTCCATGCTGTTTTAACTGAGATCTTAGTTAATGAGAAACCTGGCTGCAAGATGGGTCTCAAGAATGCTAGCACCAGAGCAGAAACTGAAAAGGGTTGATATTTCGAGGACTCGTTTCCAGACTGGACCTAAGAATTTCCAAGATTAGTAACTCAAGATAAAACACAGGTTGCAGCTGACTATGACTTTGAATTATTATCCTATCCCTCTTACTGACCAGACTTAGTTCCATCTGACTTCTTTCAGTTTCCTAAGCTCAAATCCCACCTGTGTGGTCACCATTTTTGAAACAATGATGAGATCAAATGTGCTGTGGAGGAGTTTTTGGAGGACCAGTTCACCACCTTCTTCCATGATGTGGGGATTGCAATGCTTAAGCATCATTGGACTATATTGAAAAATTGTGAAAAATTGTCTTTGTTTCTCCATCACCCTTTGGAATGAGGCTTAGATATTTTTGAACAACACTTGTATACTTTCTGTGACTAAAATGCAATGTCCCTTCAGGAAGTATATGATCATACCTCTCCAAAAATTTTTAATTACCTGTGAATTGCCGTGACTTCTTGGTAGAGTTAATGGAATGGATTTCCTATGGCCATCTCCATAATTTTAAATTCAGAATAGTCCTCCTAAACTGGCTGCCACCCAATACTCAAGAGACCATAGCCTGGGGTGGAGAAATAGATGCATACCTTTACAAGGGCATTGTCATGGAAGTGAATGCAATACACCAGATGATAATTTGAGCTCAACTTGCCAATTCTACTTTCCACACTAACAACTGTTACACTATACTACATATCTTATCATGATATTAAAAATATTCTTCTTCTTCTGTGTGACATGTCCCTTCAGGACGTGGGCAATCATGGCTCTCCACAATTTCCTGTCCTTTTATTAAGTTTGTCTTTTGCTATCTCTTCTAATCCCTACTCTAACCCAAGCAAAGTGATAATGCCACTAAGACACATGCAAAATGGCTGATGCTACCCTCCAGGAGAGCAAATCATTGTGCCTTCTTGAAGTCCTATTTTCCACAGACATGAAATGGTGTGACTATATTGAATCAATTGCTAGTCCTGTTACTGTCAACCATTTACAAAACCTCATTAGGTTGGTTATACACTGCTTTCTACTGTCCCCCTTGCCTTCAATTTGTCTTGTGAGTGTCACATTTTCCAAACCGTCCTTCTTCATTATGTTCCATAGAAATTTCAACTGTCTCTCTGATTCTAAGTATAAGTGTCTTTTTTTGTTTACATTTTCTCTAAAATTTTGCTGTTGCTAAATCTATTAATATATCTATTAATTCTACTAAAGTATCTATTAAATGTTAAAATATCTACTAATTATAATATCTATTAAATATCTATTAATTATAATATCTGGTAAAATATCTATCAAATCTATTAAGTATCAATCCAATACTATGAAGTTGATAAAAAAAATTATCTTTTATTTCAGTTAGATGAATTTTTCAGATCAAGTTCCAAAATATCAAATCAATTTGCAGTTAAAGTTTAGTAATCTCAAAACTAATTTTAATTACAAACCAGTTTTTTTCTTCCGAGTTATTTATTAATTTACTTCAGAATCACAACTTACACAGATTCTGACCAAAACGAACAGAAGATTTCTGATTTCAACCAATCAATTTGCCTCACTGTAGTTAACTCAATGTGACTTTATGAGAACAACACCTTTTACGAGATGAGTCATGTCTGTCTAAAAACTGGGTTTGTGCATATCTGTAAATACAGGTATGAAGTCAGACTTGTAAATCTATTTGTCACCAAGGAAGCTGTCATTTTAGTGTCTCTACTCTGTCCCTAACCAAACTGGTCGTCACCCATGTAGCTAAATTGACCTTCAACCATGTCATTATCTAAGCTCTGGTCATTTGTTTGTAATCACAGCTGACACAAACATGTCTGAAGGAGAATCAATAACAAAAAAAGATGTGAACAAAGCCATTGGCTTGTGCTAAAATTGTCCAGCAGCAATGTCAGATTGACTGGGCACAAAATAAAGAGGACTGTTAGAAAATGACAGGAAGTTTTTAAAGTGCTTGAATGGCTGAAGTTGAAGAATAAAGTTGCTTTTGTATCCTCAGCCTTAATGCATAGGACTCAGACTGTTAACAATACCTGCTCTTTCTAACTGGTCATACATCTAGGTACTGAACAGGGTCATTACTGTGTGAATTTCTGGGATTAGCAATTATCAATATCTATGATATTTCCAGTCAGGTTAATTTCCTCATATTTGTTGCTATTATAACAATGTTTCAGCCTTCTACAGGTGTCTGTCTTGATCTAGATAACCTTAAGAGAATTTCAAACTGAACCTTTTAATTGACAGAATAATATATGTTCAGTTCTTCCATCTTTAATTTTCAAAAAAATAAAATCATACATTAATCTAACTTATCTCTCCTGAATGCATAAAAATCAATATATATACAAAATATGCAACAGATATATTTTAATGAAAAACTTTTCAAAACATCCTGCAGTGTCTCACTAACCTTTATATATTTAACATCAAGAATGTTTTCTTACACTTATTCAGATATTATCTGTTACTTCATTACTACATGGTTGACTTTAGTGGTATCATTTCTAAAGCCTTCTTCCTTAAAGTATTCCATGTATATATTCACCATCACTGGTGATCTCATAGAAAAGCCTTCCTTATGCTGGTATATGTCAGAAATTGGTTGGAAGAATGTTGTTGGTACTCAGTATGTTAACATTTTCATTGGGTCATCTTTTGGAGTGCTAGTGCATTTCTCAACAACCAGACAGTAAGACTGGATGTAATGAGCCTATTCGCCAGGGTTCCTACAGATGAAGCCCTATCAGTACTTTGAAACAAATTGCAATCAAACCCCCTCTACTTAGAAGAACCACCCAAATTGTTGATTAATGAGATCCAAGATGATTTCAGCAGTTACAATACAAGTTATCAAAGGAACACATAGTAATGAACTGCACAAGAACAGTTATAATCCTGCACTCAATGGAAAATATTTTTGTTAAAAAAAAAGGTTCTGGGATTCTTTAATGAAGTCTGATCATTACCATTTATAGAATGCTCTAATTATTATTGTTAATCTCCTCACAGATAAAGAAGAAATTTGAAGCAACAGAAATGAGATTCTACAGAATGATGCTGAGAATAATACGGATCTAACATTCTAGAAACAATGGAAACAAAAAGTACACTTATATTTAATATCAAGAAGGGGTAGTTGACATTTCTAGAGCACATAATGAGAAAAGAGGGCTTGGAAAATTTGATACCCACAGGACAGATTAGAGTTAAGAGGAACAGAGTAAAACAACACACAACCTACCTGGCAAGCTTGAGTAAATGAATTGGCAGGGTAGGCTTTAAAAGAGATAGAAAAAAGACAAAATTTATGGAGAGCTACAAAGGACACAAAGTTGTAGAGAGCTATAATGCCTGTAATGAGCCATGATGAGCAAATTCTTAGACTGGAAAAACAAAAATTGAAAATTTTGGTTACAACCCTACTGGTATGTAAAAATATTTGCTACATTTATGAACAAATAAAGATTGTCTATACATCTAAGATGTAAGTATTATACTTTTGGGATGTTTTATTATCAGGTCAGGACCAATAATATTGTTGATTCTTCTTTGGATTTTACCAAAAACTTTTAAATATATAGCAGGAGCACCAGACCATAATACTCTAAGCATGGACAAATAGACATAGATATGTGAGGTAGCTTCTTGAGAGAAAAATTGTTTCACACAACACAGTGAACCAAGTTTCTTAGCAGCTAACCTAGCAATGGGCTCAATATAGTTTTTACACTTCATGTCAGCTGAGAATGTTAGCCCAAGAAGGTGAAACGAGTCACTCTCCTGGAGGTTAGTATCACCTTCTGATGGGAGGCAGAAAGGGGTCTCTCAGATGACTAATAGAGACAGAAAGGGAGCAGCTTTTTTGTGATATTTTATCTATTTCTAATTGTAAACTTTGTTACAGGCTGGTGAATATGTTGAGAGATAAAAAAAAACATGTGTCGCCTGAAATGCCCACAACAAACATGGCAGATTTGGAATGTGTATATAAAGAAATATAAGGAAATGTCAAGAATCGATATATATGTACAAACATATGATAATGTATTAACAGCAAAGGTATACACATGACAAAGACAATGTGTAACAAATGAATGTGGAAACCATTTTGGTCCAAAATAGGTGTAGTGAGTGAATGTGTGTGTGCGTATTGTTCATGCATTTCCAAAAGGGAATGTGTTCTCCGTGAGAGGTTACATGTTGACAAATAAGCGGATAAGGTGAGAAAAGTGCAAGAAAAAATATCGCTGGGTATTTATAGTGCAGAGAGCGTCTTCAGGACAACCTGGCCACATTATATGCAATAGTCCTTTTTAGGACTACTTAGGCAACATGATATGTGATAGTCCTTTTCAGGATGACTACCTGGCCACATGATATGCGACAGTCCTTTCAAGGAGTACCCTGGCCACGTGATATGCGATGGTCTTTTTAGGGACTACCTAGCCACATTATATGTGATAGTCCTTTGAAGGACTAACTGACTGTCATACATGCGATAGTCCTTTTAAGGACTACCAAGCTGCGTTCTTACACAACTGTCATTCTAAGGACGAACAGGCTACCCCGGCACTTGTCTACGCCGATCATCTCTCTTTAAAAACGCCAACACGCTTCTTTACAAAGGGCGAACATCCGGGGATCGACTGGACCTCGAATACCGCTGTTCCATATGCCTGCCTCCGAGCTGCCGCCTTGAACCCAAAAACGATCCTTCAACTGGCACTCCCTGACTTCACGATCGAACTACACCAAACAATTCCTGTACGTACATTTGTCCAGATCAACAAATAAATCCGATTCTAAACCTCTGCCTTTGTTCCTCATTGTCTTAGCTGTTCACGACTTTCTTCATAAAGCTTGTGGGGGTGACATGCTTATCGGCCCTGCAACACATCCCAGAGTAGCGATTTAGAAAATTAGAAGGAGGTAATCCGACATCTTTTAATAATTATTCTTTTTCCTGACATCATAACTTTATTACACTTTAATCCTGCCATCCTTTTCTCTCTATTATTTCATTTTGATCTGAAACCTATTATTCTTTCCTGAAGTAAAAACTACTACAAAGCCTCAGATTTGTCATTACCAATTATATCGGTATCAGCTGTCAGCAAGTTACTTAACTTTTTAATTGTACAAAAGCACTAACGACTTCCTTTGGTAAAATGTGATTCCTACCCCCACCGATACAAATTAATATAGTTAAATTCCCAGATGAACTCTGTGGACAAGACAGTTTGGCATCAAATGACAATTGGAAAAAAAATCTTACATTTTGCCGACACATTTCATCTTCCGACTTTTTCAAGGCAAAAATGAAATTGAAATGTTTTTGTTGTTACAGTTACAACTGTTACATTAAAAATCCAAATTTAAAAAGATAGACGCTTCTGTCTAAGCCTTTTTTTTCTGGTTAATGTAAAAAAAATAATAATAATAATAATAATAATCCCTTACTATAAAAGTAATTTACATTAACCAGAAAAAAAAAGGCTTAGACAGAAGCGTCTATCTTTTTAAATTTGGATTTTTAATGTAACAGTTGTAACTATAACAACAAAAACATTTCGATTTCATTTTTGCCTTGAAAAAGTCGGAAGATGAAACGCGTCGGCGAAATGTAAGATTTTTTTTCCAATTGTCATTTGATGTCACAAATTAATATGCTTTGTTAAAAAGGGAGGGAAAATAAGAATAAATATACTTTGTTATAAGGTGATGGTCTACTTCTCATTTTTTACTTGTTTTCTTTCACATCCTTACCCTGAGATAAACAAAAAAAGAAACGTTTCCTATTTTGATGTTGGATTGAGTGTTTAGTTTACTGCTATGTCACACATGACTTGGTTGGTCAGCCAGACCATCTGTCACTTGCTTGGCTGGACACATGCTAAATAGACAATGACCCTAACCTAAAGAAGATAAGGGAAAATTTTATGAGATTTCGATAGAACCAGCTGTTAGCTAAACTGTATCTGACTTACCAGTATTTTGAGATGTTGAGCAAAATATTTTTTTCTTTCTTCTACGTTTATTTTTTTTCTTGTACCCAGTTGATATGACTAATGAAATCAAAGAGTCAATTGTATCTTTGGTTAGTATGTTTCTATTTATTTTTTAATCAGTAATCACCCCATGCAAGGCAGAAAAGCCACTAAGACACAAGGGGTTACTGGGTGTGGAAGAATTAGGAACATTAATAATGGAGTGGGAAGAGAAAGAAGTAATCAGGAGGACAGTAAATAGCGATTGACATTGCATTTAAATTTTTGCAGATTAAATTTTGCTGGAAAGCATAGAACCTCAAGGGAATTCTACAAGTGGATAGTGTGAGAAAAGAAACTTAACATAGAACTTACATCTAACCAATTCAAGTGTAAATTAAATGAGATCTCAACACCAGTCTAGTACTGTAGCAATTTATTTATTGATATTTGAACAAGAAAAAATATCTTAAGTTCTTCTCTACCTTGAGAATCATGTCTTCTCCAATGTTTCCTGTTTTCTTAAATAGTTTCACCATATATTTTTCAAGAGCTAACAGTTGCTCCACACACACAAGCACTAAAATCTTAACTTCTTCAAGTCCAGTCACACATTATCTATCCTTCTTATCCTCATAATCTTCATTTCCTATTTCCTCTTCTAATGTCCATATCACACATGTTGTTTGGTAACCTTCTAACCAGAGTGGCTCTTGAGCCTTGTATTGAGTGAACATAAAACACATACACACTACATATACCAATGTAAACTCTGGACTATGATTAGTCAATTAAAAGGAAATAAAAAGGAGGGTTTCTGCCACACAAAAAATAATTATAAGTTTTATACAGGGTGCGATGGGTAAATTGTCGCCATTTTACAGTTGGGAGGCGGGGGGGAATAAGTATTTCATCCGCTTCTGATTTTCTGAGTTTACCGCCTTACAAAAATGGGAATGGTCTATAATTTTCAGGGTAGGTCCATATTGAAAGTGATAGAAAGAATATAAAAAAATTCTAGAAATATCACATTATATTAATTTTTGAACATTTATTTTTTCACCAAATACTGAGTTATGTTTTGTTACGGGGTGAAATATCTATTTTTTCAATTAAAAATAAATAAATATTCAAAAATTAATATAATGTGATTTTCTCAAATTTTTTTTATATTCTCTCACCTTCAAGATGGACCAACCCCGAAAATTATAGATCGTTCCTATTTTTGTAATCAGCAGGGGATAAAATACTTATTTTCCCCACTGTATATTTTTAATTTCACACATTTGCGTTGTGTTTTTGATTTTATCAACTGCACAGTATAACACGGTCAGTTGGCACTATCTGTGAGAAAAAGAGCCCCATTATGCAATTCACTCTGCCGTTTGGAAATAGCATGCTGTATTGTTTGGCATTCATTCCAGAAGCCCTATTCAAACATTTCAGAGTGTTTGGGTGTCAATCTGAGGACAGTGTAGAGGATTCAGAAAGAGTTGGATAAGTCTAATGGTGATTACAAAGGTGTTTGAAGTGATTGCTAGTGATGGCGACATTATGCCTCCATTCATCTTCCCACAGGAACTCAGACTCAACATGGAGAACTGCATCAAGTGCCTTGATAAGGTAAGTGCTGCCCTGGGTCAAGATGGTGGCTGCTGGTCTGGTAACAGGACTCTGCATCATGCTACACAAACAGGAGAACCTAGTCATGGCTGTCAGACAACTTCTGAGACCATATCACCCCTTACATCTAGCCACCTAACTCCTCAGACTGAAGCCCCCTTGATTATTATGTGTGGGGCACAGTTGGGCAAAAGACCAACAAAACTCCTTGTAACACCAAAGATGAAATAAAAGCAAGGATTATGGCAGCATTCACCAACTTAAGCAAGGAGATCATCCAGAAGAAATGCAGAAGATTCCAAAATTGCCTGGAAGCAATGGTTGAAGCCAATGGCTATTTTATTCAATAAATTTAATATTTAGTATTTCAAGATAATTTTTTTTTTTTTTTTGGTAAATATATCTGTTAAAATGAGATGTCAGCATTATTTTCATTTTTGCATAATTTATACGACAATTTATCCATCGCACCATTTAGATAAGTTAGTAGACATATTGATGATACAAGTAAACAATGGCCAACTACTCTTGTTTTCCAAGCACACCTGTCTTAGGCACATTTGTGTTTGTTTAATGCCTACAAAGCCCATCTGTGGTTTATACTGCAACTATATTGAGTGGGCCTTAATTACAGTTTCTGGGATAGAGCACATAATCTGTCATGATCAGCAGTTTGAACAACACCAACACTCCTCCCAACCACTCAGTCACAATGACTTGTGACTTTGTGCAACTATAGATGGCTTCTGAATAGTTCCATCTTTCCCAATTTTATTCATATGGCTTGAGTCAACATGTGGGTTGATTTTCAGGCACTTTCCAAAGGTATTGTGTACTGGGGTCACATCCCCAGACCAAAATCACGATCACCTTCCTGAGAAATCGACCATAGTGAGGTTCAAACTCTGGTCTCATAGTTAGAAAGTAAACGTTCTAACCCCTCAGCTATGGAGTCATATAAGTGAACAGAATTACCAAAATATTACCCTCATTTATAATATAACACCATCGTTTCCTCCTTTTAATTTAGACACAAAATCTGTTCCATGACTAAATACACAAATGCCTATCTTTTGTCTTATTTTTGTTTCATTTCTTATCAAGAAGCATTTGCTCAATGTCAGCTTCATAGTTTATTAAAGATAACTGCTAAACTGAAGACATGTCATATGGGTTTTCTTTTTATGTGCCATGTCCCTTAGGACATATGCAATCATGGCTCTCCACAAATCCTTGTCCTTTGTAGCTCTTAAATTTTGATAACAGTTTCTCCTTTCACACTTCTCACTTGAGGAACTCTCTTCCTGCTTTCCAGTCAACTTTGATCTTTAAAACTTTAAATGCCATGTCAATCATTATCTTTTGTCTTCTTTATTCTTGTTCTTTTATTGTTTTCTCTCCTTAATAATGTTTTGATTTTTCTCACATTCTCTCACACTCAGTAACTCCTAGCATCTCAGTGGATTTATTGCTTTACTTGGAGTGAAATGATTTAAAAAAAAAGAAACTAGCTAGGAAATTTTAAGCTGGGTGTCTACTTTATATAGTTAAACAAAAAATTTAAAAAATTGGTTCAGTTAACCTTATAGACACAAAATAAGGGTCAAGTTTCGGATTATACTTATATTATATATCAAAACCCTTATTAAAAACTTTCAAAGTTTTGATTTTGTAAAATAAGAGAAAAGTATTTTCCAATTTGTAATCACAGCAATATTTAGTTGCCATAACTCAGTCTGTCTCAATCTCATGTTGCAATGAAGTTGCTGTAAAATGAAATGACAAATGATAGCCGAATACAGAATTCATCATATATAACATTATATTTTCTTTTACTCTGGACTTCATCAGTTACTGTTGTTCAGTAGATCAGGTTGATTTTGGAACCATGGTATTGCACTAAATTTAAAATTTGGTGTTTGACTTAATAAAAAAATGACATAAAATATTTCTTTCCAATTTGATACTGTTTTTTGAGGAAACGAATTTAAAGATTATGTTTAGGTTCAAAATCATTGCATCCTTATAAAATTTATGATTTCCTGAAACTTTACAAATTATATATGGACAAGATGCAAGGCATATGCACATTATTACTAAATCATTATGCCATCAAATAAGACGTTCCTTTACTTAAAAGGGAAACTGTACCGAATAATTTAGCTATATTATGATGTAATGTCATACAGTACAGTAGTTTTAATGTGATTTTCAACAATGCAAATTTAAAACATTTTGTTTTATAATTTGTACCCAGTAGTATTATGGTGTTATATACACTTTTATCTATTTTTTTTTTTTTTATTAATTATGAACTAACAAATCTTATTCATTGAGAAGCCTTTTTTGTAATCTTTTACAATTTTTTACAGTTTTTACTTAACAAATACAGTAAAAAAAATTGCATATTTTGCTTGTGGTGATTCATAATTAGAATTCCGGTTTGAATATATTTCCCATTAAATGTATCTAATACAAAAATATTAACTAGTATCCTGAAATAGTAAAATTGTTATATAACAAAATTAGTCGGATGAAGTCCTGAAGGACGAAACATGTTACAAGTAAACTTTTTTCTACTTTGTCATAAAATTTGTTCAGTACATCTACATTAAATGATTACTTGATGAACACTGAGTGTAAAGTCTATTCTAGCAAGATTTTGGGTGAAGAAAGAAAGAAAGAAAGAAAGAAAGAAATAGATAGATAGATAGATAGATAGATAGATAGATAGATAGATAGATAGATAGATAGACGGAAAGAGAGTGAAAAGGATAAGAGAGACATAACGTAAAAAATGCGTAGAAGTAAATAGAGTGTTTGAAAAGTAAAGTAAAGTAAAGAAAGAAAGAAAGAAAGATTTGGAGAATTATATTAAGAGTAATTTTTTTAATATTTTAAATTATTCTATAGATATCTTTTAGAATTAAGCCAACAAATAAATAAAGAAAAGGGGAAATGATTTTAATATTTTATATTATTCTGTGAATATATTTTAAATTTGTACCAATAGAGAACAAAAAGGAAAGAAATAAAGAATGAAAATATGAAAATGTGAATTTCTGAAGAAAGAAAGATAGCAAAAGGAAGAGAATTTTAATATTTCAGATTATTCTGTGAATATTTTTTAAAATTATACCATAAAATACCATAAAATACTATAAAAGAAAAAATACATGAAAAAAGAAAGAAAGAAAGAAAGAAAGAAGGGGCAGTAAAGTGAAAGAAAAAACAAGAAAGATAAAAAAGGAAAAGGATTTTACTATTTTAGATTATTTTGTGCATATCTTTGAAATTTATAACAACAGTGAACATAGGAAAAAAGAAAGAGGTAAAAGGAGAGTACATAAAAAAGAGGTAAAAGGAGAGTACATAAAAAAGAGGTAAAAGGAGAGTACATAAAAAAGAGGTAAAAGGAGAGTACATAAAAAAAGAGGTAAAAGGAGAGTACATAAAAAAAGAGGTAAAAGGAGAGTACATAAAAAAAGAGGTAAAAGGAGAGTTCATAAAAAAAGAGGTAAAAGGAGAGTACATAAAAAAAAGAGGAAAAAGGACAATACATGAAGAAAGAAAGAAAGAAAGAAAGAAAGAAAGAAAGAAGAAAGAATGAAAGAAGAAAAGCATTATAATATTTATTTTGTGGACATCTTTGAAATTTATAACAACAGTGAAAATAAAAATGTTCACACCCTGTTGAAATTGTAGCTTTTTTTGTGGCATAAAATCTGAAATTAAGTTTAATCAAATCTGTTATTTTTCTATTCTGGACATTTTAATTGCTATCAAGCAATGCTACATAAATATTCTACATTTTATATCCAATTTCATAGCCACTATTCTGAAGGAAAATGATAAAATTTGGTAAAACGCCTCAAAATGAGAAATATTTTTCTATAAAATGTTTAATTTTTGAGCTCTTATTCATAATATAATGAACTCATTAAATTTGTAAATTTCAACTGCTATATAAGAAACAAATATAGAAAAACATGATTGAAGCTCACAAAAATTAATAACTTAAAATTGTGCCCAAGGGAGATAAATGAGTTGGAGTAAATTCTCTTCCTTCTTCTTAAATTCATCCTATAAAAATCAACAAATTATTAATCTTGATTTGATTCTTTAAATTTGCTTCTTACATGAAAATTTTCAAATATTTTTTTTATTCTTGGCTGAAAAACTTAAAAAATGTGCGACTTCTTGGGTCTCCTTAACTTTGGTATTCATTATTAAAATTGAATAAAAATAATTTATAATTAGATGAGCACTAAATGTAAGTCATTGAATCCCAATAAATTCTTTTATTTTAATCTGAACTCTTATTCATGTATTAAAAAAATGGATGCAACACGGAAATCTGAAGTTGCATTGGGATAGTGAAAAATGCTTTTCAAAAACCAAGAAAAGTATTAAGAAACAGGAAAATTTTGTTAGAAATAGAGAAAAGAGTACTGAAATCATTTTCCAACTAGATATTTAGGCAGATGACACTACTGTTTACTCCTGTCTTAGTTACCAAATTTACTTTGTTAAGTCCAACAGTTCTGACAAAGAAAACCTGGCAACTACTTTTGAAAAGGACCTCCAATCAGTGGTTAATTAGGGCAAGAAAAGCTTGTAAATTTCAATGCCTCCTTCTTTCATTCAATCACCACAGAGAACCTTTTCTGCCTATCATCAGGAAAGCTGATGCTGAACTCTAGGAGAGCAACACCTCATGCCTTCTTGGCTTCACATTTTCCACTGGCATGTAGTGGAGAGACTATATTGAATTAATTGCTATGTCTGCTGCAAGGAAGGTTGGTTCACTGTGTCATGCCAAAAAAATTTTCTTATTTGAATCTTTCTTCAGCATTTATAACGCTACCATTCATCCATGTATTGAACAATACTGCCATATTTGGTCTCTTGAGCCTGCTGTACCTCTTGAGATTCTTGACAGAATCTGGAGAAGGGTCTGCAATAAAATTGACACTGACCATGTCTCTAGTCATTCTCTCACCGATGTGATGTAACTACATTTCTACAGATATTTTCATGGAAACTGCTTGGACAAGATTTTTTCTTGGTGTCTAGACTACATGAATTTAAGTGTTACTAGATTGGAAACTAGTTTTACTGTTAAACTAGCTAAATGCAAATTTTACTTCTACTCTAACAGTTTTTTTCTCACATTTCCCACCTATGGAAATTCTCAAGATATTTAAATACATACTTCAATCACTGTCTTCTTGAACCCTGTTCCTTTTTTGTCCTTTCCTCCTTCCTTAGCATTTTCAATCTTCTCATTCTCTTTCATTCCCTGTAACCCACCCCCTCCCATGTTCTAGTGGCATTGTCACCTTGTTTGGGGCGAAATGATTAAAAAAAATGTTATATAATATCAGCCATCTTCTATGGCAGTAAATGCTGGACAATCTTGTCATAGATGAAGAAGAGACTTGAAGCAACAGAAATGAGGTCCTACAGAAGGATGCTGGGAACACCATGGACTGAACATGTGAGCAACAACAAAGTTTTAGAGAAAATGGAAACAAAAACAATATAGTTGAAATTTCTAGGGCACGTAATTAGGAGGGGGAGATTGGAAAATCTGATAATCACGGGACAAATTGGAGGCGAGAGGGACAGATGAAAGCAATGCATAACCTACCTAGCAATCTTGAGATGGCACAATAAGGTTTTGGAGAGATGACAAAATAATAAAATTTATTTAAGAGCTACAAGAACAGGAAATTGTGAAGAGTTATGAGCATCAACATCCTGAGGGAACAGGGCACATAGAAGAACCTTTATTTGTTTCAAATTATGTTAATTTACCAAGCTCAATTCAATGTAGCTCACTCATTACAGAAGTAAAAAGAAAATATTCATTACCTGAAGCAAAATAAGAAAATGTGGGGTCTGTACATTCATAAATGCCTCTTCTATATTTAGATTTAATTCCATATGTTTGAATTCTTTTATCTACCATGTCCCTTTGGGACGTTAGTTGTCATGACTCTCCACAATTTCCTATCCCTCATAGCTCTTAATAAATTTGGCCTTTTTGTTATCTCACCTAAAACATGTTCCACCATTGATTTTGTCAAGTTTTCTAGGTAGGTTATGCATTGTTCTCATCTTGTCTCCATTATGTCCTGTGAGAATCAAATGTTCCAGGCCCTGTTTCCTGATGTTAAGAGTAAGTGTCCTTTTTGTTTCCATTTTCTCAGCATCCTTCGACAGAACCAAATTTCTGTTGCTTCAAGTCTCTTCATCATCTATGAGGAGATTGTCAAGGATTCACTGTCTTCTGTAGAAGAATTTTATATGAGGGATAAAATTCAATCCACCAGTCACAGATCTCAAGAATCCATCCTCCACATAACAACATGTAGACAAACTCACAGACTCCAATCAAGTTACCTGTTTTATAGAACCTAATTTGCATAGCACAACTCATTCAGAATTTACATATCCTTTAAGACTGACTCTGACAACAAGAGTTTATGCAGGCCATGCATATAATTTGTCTTTTGGGCATCACAAAACATTGAACATTGCTTACTCAGGTAAGCATTTCTTGTTGCCATATTGCTTTCCTGCCTGGCTTTTACACCTTTTTCTTCTTCCTTGGAAAATGGCACACATGACATGGGTTTGTTTTTGAGGACATTCATTTATATGTGTTAACTACGAGAGAATAAATAAATTTAAAATAATAGTTGAATTACATCAGCTTTTTTATATTATTCAGGCTTCTCTTCTCCTATTCCTTTCTTCCTTTTTAAACATTTCTTTCATTTTTTCTTTATTCTTTTATAATGTCTACATTTTTTTTAATCAGAATCATCCCAAGCAAGGCAGTTAATGCAACTAAAACACAAGGGTTCACAGAGTCTGGAAGAATTAGGAACAGAAGCATTAATGATGAACAGAAAAACAAGAGAGTAATCAGGTGGACAGTAGATAGCAACTGAGATTGCATTTAAATTTTACAGATTAAAGTTGGCTGGAAAGCATGGAGCCAGGAGGGAGTTTCACAAACAAGAAGTGCAACTGTTAGCATAGAATTTATGGCTACATCTAACCAGCTCAGCTGTAAACTGATGAGATCTCAACACTAGTCTCATGCTGCATTTAAATTCAAAAACTCTATGTACCATAGCGAAGAGCAATATTTATTTCTGCTATGTACAAAAAATGTGGCACAAGGTCAAAAAGGGAAATAGGGGAAAAGGACAGTCTTCTTCTGCCTTAACATTAAACTTAGCTAGTCACAAACACTGACCCAAGCATACCACAATATTCCTAACACCAAAACAATGCATTCATACATACCTTTCTTACTGTTAGGTTGGTGCAAAAATAATGTCGTTTTTCTTTTGAAGTTGAACGTCAAAAAACGACATCATTTTTGCACCAACCTAATACGTCTGCCATAATACTGCAACGTTTCCATGAAAGTTGTAACTAGTCCCTATATGTACAATTCATTGTCTATGGGGGGGGGGAGGGGAATAAAATAACACTTTTAAAATCTAAACCCCAATGAATATTTACAAAAATGAACAAAAACTATATACAAGAAACTAAACAAAATAGTGTTAGTAATACCCTCCCACCCCCAACAAATTCTTAACTGTGGCAGAAACATCAATTCACTGGACAAAATCAATGCGGGACTTTAATAATATAGAACATTCATTCATCCCAAGCACCCACTCAACCGCACACTCAAACAAACACAACAGCAAATATGAAAATCACACCCAAAAAGAAAGGCGTCCCACATTCACCAGAGAGCTGACATCACTGACCAACTAATGAGGGAGGGTATGGGGAATTAAACTAAAGAAAAATAGGGACAGAAATAAAAGGGGCCAATGAGCATACATCCCCTAGCTAAGTTAGTAAAGAGTTCATCGAACAATTACCATGAAAGTATTTATAGAAAAGACATAGAGTGGCAACTTTATGGCAGAGGAAAAGTGACTGGAGCTGTGCCACCAGATCAGGACCAATAATATTGCAGATTCTTCTTTGGATCTTATCAAGAAGCTTACAGTAAATAGAATGGGCACTTATATTATATATCATAATCTGCAAAGCAGCGATAGCCAGACTGGAAAAGATATGGAAGAGCAACATCAGCTTCCATACCAAGTTCAAGCTCTACAAATTGATTGTCATATCCATCCTCCTCTATGGGTGTAAAACTTGGACACTCCTGGGTGAGGCAGGGAATAGGATCCAAGCATTCAATAACAAATGCTTGAGAAAGCTCCTCCACATCTCCTACTGGGAGCACAAAGCCAATGATTATGTACAGAATGAAATCAAAAGTCTTGATGGATGACAGAGATTTCTTCTCACCATTATTAAGATGTCATGGTTTGGCCACATCACACAGCATAACAATCTCTGCAAGACCATTATGCAAGGCAGCATTGGAGGCAGACGCAAGCAGGGACAACAATGATCAGAATGTATCAAAGAGTGGACGAATATGAAATGCCAGAGCTCGTGTGACACACCACCAACAGATCATCTTGTAGAGGGTTGTCTGTTTCATCTTCTCTTAGGTCCCCCGACCAATGATTGAAGCACTGATGATGGTCAAATTTTATAGAGTATACTGAAAAGTAAAAAGTTATAAAAAAAACAGCTATTTTGATAATATTACATATTATTTGCCTTAATGAATAAAGTCCTATTTTAATATTTATATTGTGTGAAATAATAATAAAAATCTTTGCTTTTCGTGGCGCCAGTGTATTTTATTCTGGAAAGAACTTTGAAAAACATACTTGTTTAAAATAGACTCAAAAGATGATCAAAAATAAACTTAATCATAAAAGAGTTAATAGCTTTGAAACTATAGCAGTTTATCCAGTATTAGGTCAAAATATCATGAGTTATTTTGCTGCAATAAAAAAAATGAAAATTGGATAATAATTTTTACCTATTTTGGGCTTCTTTTCATTTCCTCTGACAAATGTGCACTAAACTGAAAATAAATTGAAACATAAATGATAAGAATTCAGAGTATATTCACAAACATGATATAGAGAGACAGAAAGATAGAAAGTCTTATATATATATATATATATATATATATATATATATATATATATATATATATATATTCATATGTATGCATATATATATGTGTGTGTATATAATATATTGAGCAATTTCAACATGTTCTTATTATAATCTCTTATAATAAAAATAAAAATAAATTATATATATATATATATATATATATATATATGTGTGTGTGTGTGTGTGTGTGTGTGTATAAAAATTTCAGATAGAGAAGGATTTTATTTTGTGACAAGTTTTTATATACAAGAGCTTAAATGTTATTGGTTTTTCAAAATTTTCTGGTATATTATATTATAAATATTCATAAGCACCCTTATACCCCAAAAATTTTGTAAAACCAATAACATTTTTGATCTTGTATAGAAATACTTTTCACAAAATCCTTACAGTTGCCTTGATAAAATCCCTCAAAGGATGAAATGCATCAGCTATAGAGAGAAACAAAGACAAAAGAAAACGATCTTGAGAAAACCATCTTCGTAGAAACCATGATTGCAGAAAGATCAGTGTTTCAGACATTTTTTATCTGATATATATATATATATATATATATATATATAAAGTGCATATATATATATATATGAAATACATATATATATATATATATATATGAAATACATATATATATATATATATATATATATATATATATGTGTGTGTGTGTGAAAAGTGTGTGTATATAAATATAAATAAATATATATATGTATAATTATTTATATATTATATTATATGCACGGTACTTATTAGAAAGCGCTCAATTTCAGAGATAGAGCTAACATATTTGGTTGAATAGATGTGAGTTTGTGACCCTGGGTTTCACGCTTTAGCAATCGTCAGACAAACTGTGTTTGTCTGACAATTGATAAAGCGTGAAACCCAGGGTCACAAACTCACATCTATCCAACCAAATATATACATATATATATATATATATATAAAGTGTGTGTATATATATATATATATTATAATTATAATTATTTTTTTTAATAAATATGATTCCATCATGACACAGAAATTACTATGTATTATAATCTAGGTTCTACTTTTGTATTGAGCATTGTTTTTTAAAAATAAAAACAAAAATACTAAAGAACTTCAGATCATCAATCTATGAGTTCTTTCCTATTATATCAATATATATGTGTATGTATATATATATATATATATATATATATATATATAAAATGGATATATATAAAGTGCATGTATGTATATATATATATATATATATATATATATATATATATATATATATATATATATATGTATAAAGTGTATGTATATATATATATATACACACACACACACACATATAAAATGTATTTATTTTGAATCCAATATAAGTATTTATTACTTAAAATATTATTTTTAGTAGATAGCCATATTTGAGTAGATACCACATTTATTTTTATCAGTGTTTATTACCTCTATATCCAATGCACTGAAGAAAGCTAAGAATAATGTTTGAAGGAATAAATATGTTTGATTAAAAAAAAACATTCATTATTTAGAAACTGGTTTGTTTATCTTTCAGATATGAAACTGAGAAGATATGACCTTCAAGAAAATCTGAAATAAGGGATGTGCATTTCTTAAAAGGGCAGTTAAAACATTGGTACGCCTGTGACACTTGCTAGAACCACACGGTCTACAATACACTGGATCAGAAGGTGGAATCTCCTAGTTATTGGGATGATGGTTTGAATTCTGCAAGTTTGAATTTTGCTTAAAAAACTGGACATCTACTAAAATATGGGTAAAGTTTGAATTAACAGTAACTCAAATTGGCAGCTGATCTCAAAAATCACCTAGATTCTGTTGTTAACTGGGGCAAGGAATAGCTTGTTAATTTTAATGACTCCAGAATGAAACTGCTATCTTTTAATAATCTGAAAGAACCTTTTCTGCCATCCAACAGCATGGCTGATGCTAACCTCCAGGTCAGCAATCCATTATATCTTCTTGGGCTAATGTTTTCCACTGAGATGAAATGGAAAGATTATATGGAATCAATTCCTAGGTCTGCTGCTAGGAAAGATTGTTCAGTAGTTGGTGCTAAATCTTCCTTACCAGAATCTATCTTAAATATTTATAAATCTGCAATTCGTCTATGTTTCAAATATTGCTGCCACATATGGTTTGGTGCTCTTGCTATATATTTAGATTTTCTTGATAAAATACAGAGAAGAATTTGCAATGTTATTGGTCCTGCCCTGGCATCTTGGCTTCATTTACTTTCCCATCACTGTAATGTAGCTTCCATGTGCCTTTTTGTATAAATATTTTATAATATAATAATTGTTCTGATGAACTTTCCTCTATGCTATTATCTTTAGCCTCCACTTATCACAGACAAATTGTACATATGGGAACTAGTAAGGATTACATAGAAAATGTATTGCTTTGGTGAAAGAAATACTGTGGTATGTTTGGGTCAGTAACTTTGGCTATCTAAGTTTAAGATAAAACAGACTGAAGACCAGCCTTCCCCTATTCTCACCTTTTGGCCTTGTGTCATATTTTTGTATTATATCAAAATGAATATTACTTTCCACTAAGGTACCTAGACTTTATGAATTCAAGTACAGCACTAGATTGGCAGCAAATTCTCATCATTTTACATTTGAAATGGTAATCATAATGTTAATACGAGCCATTTCCCTGTAAGGAAACATTCCGCATTAATGACTGAGACGCCACTATTGTTTTTGGTTGAAATTTATAAAATTTTTCTCTTAAAACACTTTTTTAGGAAAACAGCTTTCTCAAGTCCAATAGCTTTTATTGCTCTTTCCAGTATTGATTAAAGTTTCCTTCCTAACCTTTTATTTGAAGTGGTGTGGAATGTAACATCTTGATTTTGTCATTATTTTTTCTTTGAGTTACGTGAATGGCTTCATGTAACTGTAAGTTCTACGCTAACAGTTTCTTTTCTCTCACTTCTTGCTTCTGGAACTCTCTTTCAACTACATTCTTTCCACTCAAGTTTGATCTTCAAAAATGTAAATGCAATGTCAATCATTATCTCCTGTCTTTTTAATTTCTGTTCCGTAATTGTTCTCACTCCTTAATAATGTTTTTCTTTTTACTTTCACACTCAATAATGCCTTGTGTCCTAGTGGCTATATTGCCTTTCTTTGGGGGGGGGGTGAAATGATTATATATATATATATATATATATATATATATATATATATATATAGAGAGAGAGAGAGAGAGAGAGAATTGAAATAAAGTTATAATATATAGCAATTAATATTTTCTTCATCAAGTCAAAGTGCACAATATAACTGATGTGAAATTTAATCTATAAATTTATCACTTGATTAAATTTCATTTTTTTATCTTTATTTTTCATTTTTCATAGACATTTTAGCACATTTAGTATTTATCAACATGTACTTTTTCATCTGTCAGAATTTCTTCCTATATCTATATCTTGGTTGCTTAACATAAACAGTCTCTTTATTTACATGTAAAGTCTTCTGTTACATGTAACACTTTGTGATATATCTAATGTTTTTGTTGGATGTAACATCTCTTCAGTTAAATTTAATATCTCTGGACTTACATGAAAAGTATTCAGTTACAAGTAATGTTTCTTGCATTGCAGGAAAGGTCTCTTGAGTTACATGTAAAGTCTTCAGTTATACAAAGTCATTTAACTTATATGTAGTCTTCAGTTACATGCAGCATCTCTTTGAATATTTAAAATCTTCAGTTACATATAACATCTATTCACTTATAGACAAAGTCTTCAGTTACATGTAACATCAATTATATGAAAAATGTTCAATTTCATGTAATGACTTACAGAAAAAGTTTTCAGTTACATATACTGTCTCTTGAGTTACATAAATTACCCATTGAGTTATGTGATGTCTCTTGAGTTACATGGAAAGCTCATTGAGTTATGCGATGTCTCTTGAGTTACATGGAAAGCTCATTGAGTTATGTAGTGTCTCTTGAGTTATATGAAATGTTCATTGAGTTGTGTGATGTCTCTTGAGTTACATGGAATGCTCATCGAGTTACATGTAGAGCCTCTTGAGTTAGATCAAATGTTTGTTGAGTTACATGTAATGTCTCTTTAGTTATTTTTTTTACAGTAATGTTCACCCTGTAAAAGGCCCAAGGGCCTCTTGTGGTAGAGGATTGCATTAAGGGTAGTTTATATGGATAGGAGGGGAAGATAACAGTTAACTTCAGACTTGAACAGGTTAAGATTGTAGTGAACAGGGAAACATTCTCTTGGGAGTCTTTTCCACCATGCAGTGGTTTGCAGAAAGAAGCTGATTGAGTGGAACTTACTTCTCACTGATGGAATATTGAGATAATGTAGGTGGTATGTGCGGTGGTAACACAACGATTCAACTGATAACAGCAAAGAAAAAACCCGTGAGGAGGGTAACCAACAAAAACCAGTGTCACACGTCCAACCTTCACACGAGCAAAAAAGCCCACTGATCAGAAACAAAAACGTGCCTGCTTTATACAGCTGAGGACCAACCACGATTTGTATGCAAATGACGAGACAACAAGATTTCGCGTTAACTGTCAGAGACCGCCTGGCATAAAACATGGGCGCCGCCATTTTGGTTCCTTTTTATGGTTGAGCAAACCGGAGTTTGCACATCGCACAGATTCGCAGGCGTTTCCGAGGTAGGCCATTTTCACAATTTTCCCCACAGTTTGCTACAATGTAATTGGTTTGTGGTGTCTTAGCCACAAAGGTTGGACCTGGCAGAACCAAAGAATGTAGTTCATATATAAGCACTTTCCATTGAAGTAGTGATAGAGCCGTGAGAGACTCACCACATCCTGCCTTTGAGTGAGAGATTGGAGGATGGAAAATATTATCAGGTTGGTGCAAAAATAATGTCGTTTTCTCACATGTTACTATGTGAGAAAACGACATTATTTTTGCACCAACATAATAGGTTGGTGCAAAAATAATATCGTTTTTTGAGGTATTTTTTAACGTCAAAAACCGACATTATTTTTGCACCAACCTAATAATTCTTCTCTAACAAGGACTCAGAGACATTTTGAATATCAAGACTGAAAAGTGAAGACCGGTCAGCTCCTAACCAAATATGACAACAGTACCCTATTTTTGGTCTGATATGGCTCTTATAAAAGTAGAGGATAGCACGAGGAGTTAGGTACTTAAAATGTCCATTAAGTTACATCTAGAAGGTCTTGAGTTACATGAAATACACATTGAGTTATTGTATAGTCTCTTGTGTTACATGATATGCCCATTAAGTTATATGTAACGTCTCTTGAGTACAGTGTAGCCCGGATATAAGAGACCCGGATATAAGAGGGATTTTCTCTGGTCCCAAATTAGAGCCATACTTACCTAAACAAAATAGACCAAACCCGGGTATAAGAGAAACCCGGATATAAGAGGGATTTTCTCTGGTCCCAAATTAGAGCCATACTTACCTAAACAAAATAGACCAAACCCGGATATAAGAGAAACCCGGATATAAGAGGGATTTTCTCTGATCCCAAATTAGAGCCATACTTACCTAAACAAAATGGACCAAACCCAGATATAAGAGGGATTTTCTCTGGTCCCAAATTAGAGCCATACTTACCTAAACAAAATAGACCAAACCCGGATATAAGAGAAACCCGGATATAAGAGGGATTTTCTCTGGTTCCAAATTAGAGCCATACTTATCTAAACAAAATAGACCAAACCCGGATATAAGATAAACCTGGATATAAGAAACTTCTTCTCCGGTCCCGACAACTCTCTTATATCCGGGTTTCACTGTAATATATAATGTATTTTTAGTTACAAGTATAGTCTTCAGTTACATGTAGCATCATGTAATATCTCTTCAGCTACATGTAACCATTTCAGTTACATGTAGCATCATGTAATATCTCTTCAGCTACATGTAACCATTTCAGTTACACACATAAATGGAAAACAGGTCTAAAAGTATTCATTTTATGAGAGAATCAGAGACAAATATAGAATCAGGAATCTTTGAAATTTAACATTTGACTTAACACCCCCACATTTAACATCTGACTTAGCTCCCACCCAACTTTTGGCATCTCTCTCCTAGCTACCGCATGACATTTTATTTTGTGATGCTGTGCCTGATAAATATATCAATACGTCTGTAGCTTAATGATAAAAGAAGCATTTATTTTACACAGCAGATATTTATTTTTTAACATCTCTATATTTATCAATGCTCTTAATGTAATAATGCTTTTCCAATGGGTTGAACTTTATTATACAGTGAAAATTTAAGATTAGAATTCAGCTACTGCCTACTTTAAGCTACTGACTTATTCAACCAACTCCCCAAATGTGTGTGTGAGTGTGTGTGTGCTTGAAATCCATGTCCCTCCCTCTCTGTTTAAGTTACCTCACCCCTGCATTGCCCACTTCTTCCTGGTCCAAAAGCTAAAAACAAACAATGGATGCAAAGTCTTTCTTAGTTTATTAGGACTAAAATCTTTGTTATAAATCAGCAGTTTAGCAAACAAATCATAAATCAATAGATGGAGTGAGGAAAGACTGACTGACTGACTGACTGGGGCTCTGTAAAAACACCTCCAACCCCCATTACTCTCCAGAACAAGAACAGAGAGAGAGAGATAAAAGAGTTTAAAATGGAAAGAGTGTGAAAGGACAGAAAGTAATGACAAAGTGAGCAGAGCAAAGTGAAAAGTACTCAAGGATAAAGAATGAAAGAAAGGAAGAAGGAAAGAAAGAAAAAAGAAAGAAAGAAAGAAAGAAAGAAAGTGCTATCAATAAAGCAAAAGGGAATGATTTCAAAAAGTAAAAAAAAAAACAGACATATACATGCACACATACACATATATTTTCATATGCACATACATGGATGCATACACACACACATATACATACACATATGCATACATACATACATACATACATACATACAAACATATACATACTACAGTACACACACAGCATACATGCATACATACACACATATATATGTAGATACACACATACATGCATACATACACACATATATATGTAGATACACACATACATGCATACATACACACATATATATGTACATACACACATACATGCATACATACAAACACAAGAAAAATAAAACAATAAAAAGCAAATCAAAAAATAGATAAAAAAATATAAAAAAATTGAAAACAAAATTAAAAACCATTTTCCATTTTTTTCTTACTGTCAGGCGTACATCTCTTTCATTTTTCATATTATTTTATTTATATTTTTATCATTTTTTTCCTCTTTCAATTATTATCAAAGCATAAATTACATATAAGGAAACTGAGTCTAGATTTTTTTTCTTTCTTTTTCCTGACATCTTTTTTCCAGTACCAATCACTTCCTCATTCATTCAATCACTCTTCTCCTTTCCCATTAATATATATTTCATTTTAACTTATTCCTTCTTAAACTGATATGTTTTAAATAATTTGTTCTTTTATTATTATTAATTAAATCTATCAAGCAAAGTCATGATCATGAACTGACTGTTTTTTACTTGCTTGAAAAAGACTAGAGTCAATCTGAGAGAGTAATGGTTGGCTACTGAAAAGTTAGCTTTGTCTACTATCCTAAGCTGGTGCGAGAAACTGTTTTTTTTTTTTAGGGATAATATGGCATTATAAAGTGGGGGGGGGGGCATGTAGAAGTTTATAAGGTAGTGTCCCTGTTGTGTATGTCTGTGACAAAGAAGAAATAAATGCATAATCAGGGTGAAAGACTTGAGAGTATTTGTAGGCTTTTATGACCTAAAAAGAATTCTATGAGTTTCTTCTTTAATGTGCCTGTCCCTTCAGGACGTAGGCGATCATGGCTCTCCACTTCCCCCCATCCCTTGTAGTTCTCAATATGTTTTGTTGTTTTGCTAACTCATTCATAATACCATTTTTTTCCTTTTTTTTTCTTACAGGATGGCTTCTTTTCCAACTCTTCTTATTTTTCTTTTCTTCTTCTTCTTCCTCCTCCTCCTTCTTCCTCTTTGTCCATTGTCCTCATTAACCTGATCAAAAGATTTTTTCACTTTTCTTCTACTCCTCTTCTTTTTCCTTATCCTCCTCCTCATTCTCCCCCCCTCTTCCTCCTCCACTGTCTTCTTCATCTTTTCCCATTGTCCACATAAACCTGATCAAAAGTTTTTTGTGCTTTTACTTTTCTTTCTTTCCCTCCTCCTCCTCCTCCTCCTCATCCTCTTCTTCTTCCACCTGACATTCTTCTTTTTCTTCTTCTTTTCTTTCTTCATTTTTCTCCTCTTCCCCTTCTTTCTTTTCCTGCTCCCCCTCCACCCCTCCCTTCTTTTTCTTCATCACCCATTGTTCTCATTAACATAATCAAATGCTTTTTCAATTTACTTCTACTCCTCCTTCCTTTCTTCCTCTTCTTTTTCCTCCTCCTCCTCATTCTTTTCCCCCTGCTCTCCTTCCTCATCTTCTTCATCTTCCTTTCCTATTGTCCTCATTAACCTTCTCAAAAGCATTTTGTGCTTTTATTCTTCTTCTTTTCCCCCCTTCTCATCCTGTTCTTTTTCTTCCTCCCTCTTATCACTGTCTTCTTTTTTTTCTACTTCATTGAACTTTTCCTTCTCCCACTTCTTTTCCTCCTCCTTCTTCTTCTTTTTCTTCTTTTCCCATTATCCTCATTAACCTGATCAAAAGCAAATTTTGTCTCTAGCATAAAGTAAAAGAATTAAAAAAAAAACAAAAGAATAAAATTGTTGGTTGCTAGGGAAGTTGCAGGGGGAAAAAAATGTGATAGGACCCTACCACCAATGGATTGATCTTAACTTTTCTTCTTTGTCCTTTTTCTTTTTTTCTTTCAGAGATCAATTCTGGACTCTTACAATCTGATCCCTGTACTCACAATACCATATCTGAAACTGCTTAAATAAGTGAACATCTGCCAAATCTGTAGAAATCTACAGACTTTCCTTTATCAGGTCAAAATCTATGCATCTTTTTGGGATGGTGGGGACTTTCTATTTCTACAATTCTATTCAACTGAAAAATCAGGTTTGATAATAAAGCATTCAACTTCAACCCCATCACTAAGGTAGAGAATGCTAAGGGCTGTAACCCCCCTCCCAACAAAAAAATTTAACTCGTACTGCTAGCAGGAGGAATGATGTGAAAATTAGTATGCAAATTCTTACTTGCAGTACTTCTGACTTAAAAGCTGACCTCCCCAACTCAAAACACTCAGCCATTGGGCCTGATTCAATTGTATGATAATATTTAATTTTGTTACAATAGAAAATTATACCAAATTCCTTCCTTAAAATTCATATTCTTCTATTTTTATTATTAATGTATTTCCTATCCAAAAGTGAAATTAGTGTCTAGTTAAAAAGAAAACGTTTTGTTGATAAATATTTACTGATGCGATAATGGATGTATCAGAGTTTCCTGAAACAAGAGAGTAAGAATGAATATACAAACAATTATGTACAATTAACAATACATTTTTATTGCCTGAGCAATCTAAGTAGAAATCTGTATATAAAATTCTGTGATTTCTGTTAGTCCATCCATCCATCACACTCTCTAATATAAGGATACATTGACTGATCAAAGCCAAATTGTGGGGAGAAGTGCAAACAGGTAATGGGGTAAAAAGTACAGTTGGTTTCACTAGGGTACATAGCTTAGTATTATAAGTTTTCATTAATTTTGTGGAAAAATTAAAGTTTTATTATTTGACATACAAAATACTCCCACTATTTTAAAAACAATTTAATCATTAAGATAACAAATACTTATTCAATAAAAACACAATATTGTTTTTTGCATATCTTTTCTTTAAGTTTTTATATATACAAGAATCCAGTTTCCACTTTGCCCTGCATTTGCAAGAACTATAAACAAATTACAAAGCCAAATGCTTCAAAAAGTTGGAATTTGTCTCCAGAAAGTAACATTTATGCATGGCAAGTTTTATGTTGCATTCTCAAGAGTAAGAAATCCTAACAATTTATTCTTCACTTTTACAAAGGAAAAAAAGAAATTTTCTTAAAAAAATTTTATCATGAAGTCCTATAAAATTAAATTAAAGAAATTATTAAACTAATTAAATTAAAGAAATTATTAAACTAATTAAATTAAATTAAAGAAATTATTAAACTAATTAAATTAAATTAAAGAAATTATTAAACTAATTAAATTAAATTAAATTAAAGAAATTATTAAACTAATTAAATTAAATTAAAGAAATTATTAAATTGTCAAAGTTTTTTTCAAAGTATGTTTCCAAACAAATCAGCTTATTCAAATCTGACATGTGTTGCAAAACTATTTAGAGTTTGTCTATATTTCTGAGATGAGGTATTATGTACATTATTTACATTATTCAGACTATTGTCCTCATCTTTATCACCATACTTATTACAACGGCTGAAACGTTTCATGTTTATTACAACATTTCAGCCATTGTATGCTCCGGCCTTCTTCAGGTAGTTGGAATGTCGAACTGAACCCTTTATTAACAGCCGGTTAAGGCAGTGGAGAACTTTCACAGGGAAAAGTAACAGGAGATAACTGATAGCTGACATCCATCAAACATGGCACATGGAACTAGAACAGTCTACCCCAGTGAGCGAAGTAAAGGGTTCAGTTTGACATTCCAACCACGGCCAAAACGTTGTAATAAATATGGCGACAAAGATGAGAACAATAGTCCGAATAATGTAAATAATGTGTATTTAGAGTTATACAAAAGGATTGAATGAAAGTGTTTATGTTGAGATGTTCTTTTTGGTACATATATATATATGTGTGTGTGAAGCCCCTATGGAGGATTCTCAGAAACTTTCTTTTTTTTAAACAAGGCAATAAAACTACTAAGACACAAGGGGTTAATAGGGGTGAAAGAATTAAAAAAACAAGAATCATTATTGAGGATCAAGAACAACTGAAGAGTAATCAGGAAGACAGTGGATAACAATTGACATTGCATTTGAATTATTTGAAGATCAAAGTTGGCTGGAAAGCATGCAGCCAGAAAAGAGTTCCACAAGTGAGAAGTGCAAGAAAAGAAACCATTAGCATAGGACTTATATTTGCATCTAGCCAATTCAACTGTGAATTGATGAGAACTTACTGCCAATCTAATACTGCCCTTACATTTATAAGGTCTAGGTACCATAGTGTAGAGCTTGTAGTGAGCCCCAATAAAAAATATAAAATAAAATATGAAAATAAATAAACAAAAATAAAAAAAATTCCAGTTAAAATAAGACATTCACTTTCTATTAAAACACTTATTTTTTTCTCTCTCTTGCTCTCTTTCTCTTTCTCTATCCTTCTCCCTCAACTAACAAGAAGACAACCCTCAACTAAAAATGAGGAAGAAGAAAAAACTGGACATTGATTTTTCTAGTTTTTTCCCTTTGATGTATATTATATTCCTCTGTATACAATACATGGATCTCTCTTCAGGGATCTTTATATTTTATAATCTTTTTAATATTTTATATTAAAAAAACCTACTTGGATTATCCTTTCCACTTACGGATTAGATATTATTATTATTATTTATATATATATATATATATATGAAGAAAAATATACGGAAAAAACAAACAAAAATCCTAATATGCAATTATGCTGTTTTAATGTTAATATAATGACAACGTCGGGCGTTTCAGTCTAATAGAACATCTTCAGGACATATTCATAAAACATAATTAACATTCAACCATATTCAAGATGGTCTATTAGACGGAAACGTTGACATAATGACATGCATAATGAAAATCTGATACTCACAAGACAGATTGAAGGCAAGTGAAATCGAGGAAAACAACACACAATTTACTTAGTGAGCTTGAGTAAATACATGGCAGAACAAGTTTTAGGAGAGATAATAAAAAGAACCAGAGTCTAGTTATTTGTGACTAAAAACTACCAAAAATCAGAGAGGCTCCACACATAACTTCCACTATATAAAAAAATGAAAAAGATTGGAACACTGGAAAATAAAATAAGTTTGGCCAATCAAAAACAATAACACAAAGAGACTTTTGATGTTACCTGAAACAAAGGTCCACACCAATAATCTGAGAACCTAGTCAAAAGGATATAAACTGACAGACTTAGACCAGACAAGAGAAACTAAAACAAAAGAAGGTACAGCCAGAGAAACAATCCCTGCGTGATGTGTATAGAAGTTTAAGAGTCATCTGCTTAAAAAATATTTCTGCTCACCACAGAGCCAAAAAACATACACATCTTAAACTTAACACATCTTGAAAATTCTGGAAATAAATTTATTTCAGCAGGTAAGTTTTTAATACTGCCTCATCAGACCAAAATTGCAAATTTTGTAATTTTTGTCTGATGATGCAGGTATTAAAAACTTACCTGCTGAAATAAATTTATTTACAGATTTTTTTGAGATGTGTTAAGTTTTTTCCCTTTGATGTATATCATATTCCTCTGTATACAATACATGGATCTCTCTTCAGGGATCTTTATATTTTATAATCTTTTTAATATTTTATATTAAAAAAACCTACTTGGATTATCTTTCCCACTTACGGATTTGATATTATTATTATTATTATTATTATTATTATTATTATTATTATTATTATTTATATATATATATATATATATATATATATATATATATATATGAAGAAAAATATACGGAAAAAACAAACAAAAATCCTAATATGCAATTATGTTGTTTTAATGTTAATATAATGACAACGTCGGACGTTTCGGTCTAATAGAACATCTTCAGAACATATTCATAAACATAATTAACATTCGACCATATTCATGATGGTCTATTAGACGGAAACGTCCGACGTTGACATTATATTAACATTAAAACAGCATAATTGCATATTAGGATTTTTGTTTGTTTTTTCCGTATATTTTTCTTCATACTGTCGGATCTATATCCATATATTTGCTTACATATATATATATATATATATATATATATATATACTGAAACTTCCTAATGAGAGAAGTGAACAATTATGATAACATTTGTCTACAAAATTCCAGTGTTGAGGTGCCATATATATTGGAAGTGCTTTAACAGAGAACAGAAAGTGTGGCATTGAAATCCAAAAGGGTATTGAGATACCCAAGGATGCATTCTAAAAGCTAAGTAAAGTATTAAAAAAACAGAAAAAATTGTTAGAAACAAAGAAAAGGGTACTGAGCTGTTACATAATAACAGTCCTCATCAAAGATGAAGAGAAGACTTGAGGTAGCAGAAATGCGATTCTACAGGAAGATGCTGTGGATACCATGGATCATGTGACCAACTATGATGTTTTAGTGAAAATGCAAACAAAAAAAGGAAACTAATACTTAACATCAGGAAGATATAGTTGAAAATCTGATACTCACAAGACAGATTGAAGGCAAGAGAAATCGAGGAAAACAACACACAATTTACTTAGTGAGCTTGAGTAAATACATGGCAGAACAAGTTTTAGGAGAGATAATAAAAAGACAACTTATTAAGAGCTTCAAAGGAAAGGAAGTTGTGGAGAGACATGATTGTGATATTGTGTTTTTTCAGAATCTGTAAATGTCAATATTATCTCCAAATCAATCTATAATAACACACAAGACAGTTGTGTAGCTTAGAATGTTTTATTCAGTTTACAATGGTAATGGTAATTGTAATATTAACCATTTCCTTATAAGGAAACATTCAGTATTTATTGCCCAAGCCACCAGTACTGCTGTTGGTTTAATCCTGGGTATGACAATAAACTACATCCGGCAGCAAGGCCTCTGATCAGGAGATTAGAGGTTTTAAGGAGTGTGGAACCACCTCTTAATTGCTGTTGTCCCCAGGTCCACTCTGACCGATGGTGGTAGCACCTGTTAGGGTCACAGCTATGGGCAAATAGTGAACCTGAAACAAAATACTATGAAAGTATAAAAATACCTATTTATTGTTAAATGACCAATAATACTACTTATAACAAAATGACCAACCATACCTATGTATAGCAAAATGACAAACAATCTGTAGTTAAAGGCATACAATTGCATTCATAATATTTAGATTCTAGCATTAAATAACCCATAGAGATTGATATGCCACTAAACAAAATCAGTCAAGCAACTAGCATGAAAGAACTCTTTCATGATATCAATCCATATAATATCCTACAATTTATTAAACTGTATTCCAAAAAATAATTTCATCAAAACTACAACATAAAACACACATATCACTGCCTCTAGTAATTATGTCCACACAAACATTTATATGCACAAAAGCTGAGTATCATCTACCATGTATCCAATTGTGAAAGCAGAATAACATATATTTTTATTACTTCAAAGCTTCCAAGAAAATTAAATTTCAGCATTAAATGATCCATAAATAGCTGATATACTGTCAAACAAACAAACAGTTGTCAGTTGTCAGTTGAAATTCTTTCTCTCAAAACAATTTCTCAGAAAAATAGTTTTCTCAAGTAGCTATTATAGCTCTTTTCATTTACAAAAATAGATGCTATTTAAAGTGGTTTAGATTGGAGAATTCTTTAGTCAAGGAAGCTAATCTTCCAACAAGGGCAATAACTTTGTGTTTATCTACCACACAAACATTATATGAAGAATGTGTAAACATTGTAATTCATTCATTTTATTATTAAAAATAATAATTATTATTATCATTCTTATTTTATTAAGTTTTTATTATAGGTTTAATTGTCTTGTATTATAATGCATTTTCATTAAACAAAACCCCTTAAACGTCAGGGTTAACACAAAAGATAACTGACATTTCTACCAGTCATGTTAGGACAGACCCCCTTAAATTGTTGCTTCCTCCAGCTTTGTTCTTTCATATTCAGTAACTTTCTCAGTATTTCAAAACCAAAACCTTTATTCTATCCATGGGGACAGAGTGTTCTTATTCAGTTTTCCATGTTTAGGAGAAATAACTCAGCATTCAAAAAATCATTATGTCCAAGAAATTATAATAATTCTCCAAATTTTGATTGACAATATAAATTTTAAAGAGATCAATAATTTTACTGCGTAAAATACCAACCCAAAACATTACTTCACTTATTTTCTGTTGCCTTCTAAGTCATGTTGATTGACTCTATCCATAAAGAACTTAATCTCTAGCCCAGAAATCAAGTCCAACCAATGTAGCTCTATAGTCATCACTAAAAATTTATTGTTAAAAAATTTCTCTTCTTGATCTTTAAAATTACTGCAAGTAATTTTATTGATTCCAAAGATCTTTGCTTAAATATTATTTTCCAAACTCATATATATCTTTTTTAATGATGGATCATATATTTTGTACAGGATTAATATCTGGGAATCTGGGGTTCATTCCATTAATTTGATGTCCTTAAAATTTTTTTATCAAATTGTGTATTAGTTATCTTTGTAGAATACAAGTTAATATTTTCTTGTATGAACAGACTCTTTCATTTTAAATATCTTGATTGTGACCTGTACCATTCAAATGATATCCAAGAACTTATAATAATTTTCTGCAAACCTCGTCATCATTAACATCAACGTTGATGGCACTTATAATTTTACTGCTTACAAGATTAGCCCAAAACTTTAGGCCATCCCTCACCTGTTGTTGTCTAAGTTATGTTGATAGACTATTTTCATGAAAGACACATCTAGCCCAGCCATTATCTCTATCCAATATAGATCTATATGCATCAACTAAAATTACTGGGAAATCCATTTTTATGTACTTTTAACCTAACTTACACATTTCTTTTTGTGATATTTACTTAAGGGTAGTAGTTTGGTTACTTTTTTTATAAATATGCATATGGTAGCACAAAACAAATGGGACAACAAGTAGTGCAAGTGAGTCAAAAAGTAAAAAAGATAAGAATTGTTAAGATAGCATTCTTTCTATTGCCAATATAGAGTATCATGGTATAATGTCTCCTTATGGGTGATGGAAGTGATTTGGAAGAAGACCGGAGTTGGTAGAGCCTAGAGTTGATGCATGTGTTAGATTGATTGACCAAAGTCACTGGTGGTGATTTTGACAGCTTTTCTTGTTCACCACAACTGCCTACAGCAGCATTTCTCAACTGTTACATCCATGTGCTCTGGAAGATAATCAGGTGTACCCCAATTTTTAAGAAGCTAGAGACACCAAGCATATAGCTTCCATATCTGTGAAGCCCTTATCATTTGATATTTTAAACTGCATACTAAATTCCTTAATCTTTAAGAAGGAATGGATAATCCTTTCCCTTTTGCCTCTCTCAAGTGATTTAAATCAGTCATTATTGGTCTCTCTAAAAGAATAGCAGATTCTTAGTAAATTCAATGAAAACTGTACTGTTAACCATGGGGAGGCATGGTGGTGTAATGGATAACGACTCAGATTGAGGAATCGGAGAGCTGAGTTCAAATTCCAGTCGAATCCATTGCATTCACTTATGTGCTAATACCATTGGGAAAGGTATGAATCCTCTTCTTCTTGCCCCAGCTATAGGTAAATAGCAGGACAGACCAGGTTCTATAGCCTTGGATGGCAACTGGTCTACCACAGGAAGAAATGGCAACCTACTGTGGGAAAAAATCTGCCTTGTCAGTCATGTATTGAAAGATACATGATTGCCTAAGTATGTATCATTAATGGTATATAACTGACTGTTAACCTGAATGCTAAACCATAATTTAACATTTTGACTTGTTTTTCATTATTAAAATTCAAAGTGAGGCCCAGAGTTTTAATTATTCTGCAATTGTTTCCCAAAGTAAAAAATGGTTAAGAAACACTGGCCTACTGATAAAAACAGATGGGGTGATTTATGACTCATTGTTTTTTTTTTTTCATGTTCTTGATTTAGCAGCAACATTCTTGAATGGCTCTTTTTAGATTGTATTTTTTTTAGGGGATTTGTTTGATGAGCTGGATGTGATGCTCAGAGACCCTGCTCAAAAGGCAACATTTTTATTTTTGGTTTTGCTTTTTTAGCATTCACATCCAACCAACAAGTTTTGATGTAGAATGAATTTGAAGTAGAGTATAACATTTATGTATTTAGTTAATCTTCTTAATATTCTGTATCTTTTCTCTCTGTTTAGAGTCACAGCACCATTTTATTGAAATATTTTCTCACTTATTTTCCTTATTCCTTTTTTTGTAACATTCTCAAAGACAGTTTTTTTGTCTTGTTCTTGCTTTGCCTGTTTACAATTTCATTTTTTTTTTTATTGTTCTCTGATCTCATCAATTGCAATGGTTGTTAGAAAAAGAAAACAGTCCAACATGCAAATTACAAATTCAAGATACCAAAATCAAACAAGTACAACAATTTAAATATCTGGGAAGTGTTTTAATGGTGGACAGGAGGTATGATATTGAAATCTGAATGTGCATTGAGATAGCAAAAGATGCTTTCCAAAACTTAAGCAAAGTATTAAGAATCAGAAAACTTTTGCTAGAAACAAAGAAAAGAGCACTGACCTGTCATATCAGTCCTCCTATATGGCAGTGAATATGGGACAATCTTCTCAAAGCTGAAGAAGAAACTTGAGGCAACAGAAATGAAGGTCTACAGAAGAATGTTGAGAATACCATGGATGAGCATGTGAGCAATGAAGAAGTTTAAGAAAAAATGGAAACAAAAAGGATACTTAACATCAAAAAAAAAGAAAACAACAGTTGACATTTCTAAGGCACGTAATGAGGAAAGAGGGTTTGAAAAATTTAAAACTCATAGACAAAAGACAATATTTTTTAAAAGCTACAAAGGACAGTAATTGTAGTGAGCCATGATAGTCAATGACCTGAAGGGACATGGTACATAGTAGAAGATATTCTGAAAGAACACTAGTTCTTGTATGATCACAAAAGTTAAGCAATATTGAGCCTGGTCAGTACTTAGATGGGTGACCCCTATGGAATACAAGGTGCTCTAAGCTTGAATGTGTAGGTGGTGTAATAGACGATGACTTGGAATTAGAAAATAGAGTGCTGAATTCCAATTCCAGTCAGATTCACTATATTCATTTACACACAAATACTCTTGGGAAAGGTATGAATCCACCTACTCTCCCTCCAGCTGTAGGTTAATTATTAGGATTTGTATCAGTAAACCCTTGTTATCGCCAAAAAATTCTTACAATCTAAAAATATTTACTAGACTTAAATAATCTACAAAAGGTCGATAAACCATAAAAAAAAAAACAGGAAAAAAAATTCTGAAAGTGTTACCAATATTACTTGTTCATTGTGGAAATGTTGATTTACATGATAGAATTTGACATGGTGTAGAATCAACCATCCATACTACTGAACCATAAGAACTTACATAAGAATTATGTATTTATAGATAATCAATATTTATTTACTGATAAGTAAACATAGGTGACTTTGTTAATGTTTCAGTGTTTATTTACATATTATTATTTGGGGAGAGATGTAAATAAACCTGGAAATATCAACCAAACTTTCTTGTTTTAGAATATTGATTTCTTACCTGCTCACTTGTCAAAGCTTTCTTAATAATATTTTGCCTAAAAGATAAAATTGTTAGAGAAAAAAAGCATACATTTGATATTTGATGTAATAAGGTTCAATCAATTATTAAATCATTTTTGCTTCAAAATATCTTTGATTTTGTGAGGTAATAATTTACCAACATATTTATCTATAAAAGAACAGAGTTTAAAATAGGCTACAAATATTCTCATGATTAATAATGTTTTTCTAACAATATATAATTATTTCTCTCTCTCTCTCTCTCTCTCTCTCTCTCTTTCTCTTAATATATATATATATATATATATATATATATATATATATATATATAAACAATATGTTCTTTCTCTTAATATATATATATATATATATATATATATATATATATATATATATATATATATATATATAACAATATGCTCAAAACTTTTTTTTGATATATTCATTTTGTGTTTACTAATCATACTCAATTGGCTAAACCTTACAATTATGGAGTTTTTTCTTTATTATAGGCTTCCTCTCTCTCTCTCTCTCTCCCTCTCTCTCTCTCTCTCAGCCCCACCTTCTTCCTCTTTCCTCTCCTCCCTCCTCTCTCTCTCTCTATCCAGTCTCCCCTTCTATTTTACCCTCTCTGCCTTTGTTATAAAAATATCATTGTCAGAAAGTGGCCATTAGAGTAGCAAAAGGTCAGAGACAGAATGATCCTGAGCTAAGGGTTCCCCCAGGGATAAAACTCACTCAATATGATCACTCAACCATGGTCAGTTGTTGATGATCTAAATACAATTTAGCAAATACAAATTAACAGACCTTTTTTTTTTTTCCTTCCTTTCCATTTTTTTTTTTTTTTTGCCATTTCCTCCATCCACCACAAACATCAAGAGAGAGAATAATTAAAGATTGATATGAACAAAAAGTATCCTGGGAATAATGACCATTGTGCTTTTCCCTGTCTTTTTTGCCTTTTTCAGGTTTTCTTTTATTCCTATCAGTTGTTCTTATAATGAGAATAAAAATGCATCAATTTTCACAAAGAATAAAACAGTTTTTGTTAATTAGAAATAATAGTATTTTCTCCATTTTAGTTTTTATTCAAAGACACATCGTCAACTATTATCATTACTAATTTATTATTAGTAAAAATTAATAATAGCAAGAACAATAACATTAGCAACAGTAATAATAATAATAACAACAATAATAATAAAATTAACAATAAGAAGAAAAACAATAATAATAATACCAACAACAATAATAATAACAATAAAAAGGGTAATAATAACACAATAATAATACAATAATAATAACAATAATAATAATAATGACAGCAACAATAATAACAATAACAGCAACAATAATAATATCAATAACAACAACATTAATAATAATAACACAAAAACAATAACAGCAATAATAATAACCCAGCAATAATAATAATAATAATAATAGTAAGAATAACTGAAACAATAATAACAATGACAACAACAATAATAATAACAAAAATGACAACAACAATAATGAAAATAATAATAACACAAGAACAATAATAATACTAACAACAATAATAATAATGATTGACAATACTCTATTTAAAACTTCCACTTCTATTGATTTACATTGCTTTCTGTTGACGTATAGGTATTATATTTTTTTTAGATCTTTATGAAACTTAAATTGCCTGGATTACTTTTTAACAAAGAAAAGAGAACTGAACTGTTACATGATATCTGTCCTCCTTTATGGCAATGAATACTGGACAATCTCCTCAATGATGAAGAAGAGTCTTGAAGCAACTGAAATGTGGTTCTACAGAAAGATGCTGAGGATACCATGGACTGAACACTAGAAAACAAAAGGAAACATATACTTAACATCAGTAAGAGGCAGTTGAAATTTCTGGGGCACGTCATGAGGAAAGAGAGCTTGGAAAATCTGATACTCACAGGACAGATTAAAGGCAAGAGGGACAGAGGAATACAGCACATAACATACCTGATGAATTTGAGCAGATGAATGGCAGAACAGGGTTTGGGAGAAATAACAAAAAAAGAAATCCTACTAAGAGGTACAATGGACAGGAAGATGGGGAGAACCTACACCCTGAAGGGACATACCACATAACAGAAAAATTGTGGTTCCCTATAGATTCTGTTCCTTAAATTTTTGGTGAACTGTTATAAATTCTTCAGAATAATACTAGAGTGGTAAATTTTTTTAATTCCATGTCCCTTCAGATATAGGCGATCATGGCTCTCCACAGGTTCCATCTATTTATTAACTGTGAATTATAATGCATTCTTGGCAAAACTAGTAGATTTTGCATTCTCCACAGGGAGGAACTCAGAGTTTTCCTTCTGTGAGAATGGTTGCCCAGTTTTTCCTGTTATTTAACCCATAGCAGGGGTAGCAAAGACAGATACAAGCCTTTCACAGTCATGATAAAATATTGCATGACAATAAACGTTAGGATGAGCTACAATCCTTAGTTCTAACAGTTCAGACCTTTACTGCTAAGACACACCATGCTACGTACACAGGGTCAAAATATTCTCCTTCACTTCATATTAGCAAGAAGAAAATTCCACTCAACCAACTTCTTTTTCAAGAACTACTAATTTGTGAAACAGACTCCCAAGAGGATGCTTCCCTAAGCATTACTTATTAACCTCTTCAAATCTATGATTAACTGTTATCTATCCTACATATCCCCATAATCTGCACTTAATTCTTCCTGTTATACTAACACAAGCATCTCATTCATTAAACGTCTACTTTGAGTGGTTCCTAAGTGATGGCATTTTGCGTGAAAGTTTATGTGACAGACCAGATTTTGAACTTGCCAATACCGATTATACAAGATGCAATATGAATACTACTATTATTAAAAGCAACAAAGCTATTCCTAATATTTGTTTTTGAGTTTTAGCATTAATATTTCAATTGTATTCTGTCACCACATTCTTAAAAAACAAGAAAAATCTCAACCAACAATTCTTGTAAAACTGATTCAGGATTGTTGCAAAACTCCGAGGCCCAGATGACTTTTACTTAAGACACTGCAGTGTTACTTTGGCTTTTTATGTATAATGAAAAAATATCTACACCATATGAATTTTAATTTGGAATAATACCTACATAGTAAAACATGTGCTACTTTGGTTTGCTATCTTTTTCCTTTGTAGATAACAAGTCAAAGTACCAATATGTTTTACTATCTAGATATTATTCCAAATTGACATTCATACAGTGTAGACATTTTAGCCAATGTACATGTTGTTTATTGCTAGAATATAAATAAAAGAAAAACTTTAATATTTTAATTACATTTTCTTTAAGTTATACATATATATATATATGTTATAATATATTTGACTATATAGATATCATTCCAAAATAAAATTTGTACCTTTTCCTTATGAATAACATGCCAAAGTAACACCAACAATACTTAGTTTCAGTGAGAAAATGAAAGAAAAATCTGGACTATTTCATTTTTGATCATGTGGAAAAAGGAGAAAAGACACTATATGGCTTCAGTGAAAAAACGAAAGAAAGAAAGATAGAAGTGTTTAACAACTGTTTCATTGAATTGGAAAATGTCAATTGCAAATCTCTTCATTTGTACCCCCTTACTTCTTAAAATAACAACCAACATTCATATTTATGATTGTTATTGAAATATTTTGTTAAAGTTGTTAAGCTCAAATGTTTATGATGCCATGAGCTTTACTCAGTCATTGATATAAGAATTAAGATTGATCAGAAAATTCAAATAGGGAAACTGAAATTTTCATTGGTTAAAATTAGTTGTTTTTATTTCCTATATTTGTTCAAATCATATTGTTAACAATACTAATCTACAGCCTCTTACTTAACTTTATTCAAAAGTCCAAGGATAAAATATATTATGTCATAAGCCCCACTCCCTTTACTTGCAAGAAAGTCAAACAAGTCCTGCAAGTACAATCCACTATGTTCCCAAGAGGCACAACTGAAACTTTTAATTTTCAGCCTGTGAAGGGTCCTTTGTTGGATGTTGGCATTCCCCAGATCTTGCCATCTTTTGTCAATCACTGGAAGGAATGATCCACTTACCCTAACACACTGGCATTATATATGTTTTGGCAGGAGCAGATATGACACACTTTGTTTCTTTTGAATCATTTGTTTCTTTTTTACAATAATGGCCACCCTGTATAAGGACTCTCAAGATAGAAGGTTGCAGAGTAAGAAGTAAGAGGAATAGTTTATGGAGAAGGTAATGCTTAATACTAAACTTGAACAGGCTAAGATTATAGTGAAGCATCCCCTTAGGAGTCAGTTCCACAAAGTAGTGTTTCATGTCCCTTTTTGAAACATTGACTGGGCAGATGAATTCTCTCTTTCTAGAGTAAACTGGTTGCCAACCAAGGCTACAGGATCCAGTCTGTCCTGCTATTTAAACCTATAGCTGAGGGTGAAGAGATGGATTCATACCTTTTCCAAGGGTATTTGTTTGTAAGTGAATGTAATGAACTCAATTGGTTTTTCATAGCAAGCCTTTATCGATCACACCACAAGCCTTTATCGATCACACCACAAGCCTTTATCGATCACACCACAAGCTTTTATTGATCACATCTCAAGCTTACAGCACCTGGTATTCCTAAGTGGTTACTCATCTAGGTACTGTCCAGGCTCAGTGTTTTATAATTTTGGTGATCAGACAACAACCAGTGTTTCAACGTGGTATGTCTGTAAGCATAATGCATCTTTTATCAATTGTTCAATTCCCAGACAAGATTCCTTCAGGCATTTCCAAAAAAAAGGACAGTTTTTCATTACAAAACTATTGTCTGCTGATTCTGATGCCAAACACTATCAACTTCAATAATAGTAGTAATTCTTAAAGACAATATTTTGAGAGAATGGTAGAAAATCAAAGAAATAAAGAAATACATCTAAATATTAAAGACATCAACAAAATGTATTCATTTGTATGCATTGTTCTTGTAATTAAACAACATTTCAGATTTATGTCTCTGTTCTAAGACATTGGAGTTGTCATATGTAGGTAGTTGACTTTAATAACATCACTTGAATAGGAATTTGATTCTCAAAAAGTTGGCTTTTAGTCATATTCATGGCAATATCTAATGAGATGTTAAGTTGTTAATGGTAATGTTATAGACAAGCGTATGGTTGCAAGAAAGAAATACGACAACAGCAGAAATAGATTTACGTGGTTTATTTCAGCAGGAACATAAGGGTTTGGGACAGCTACCTTGTGGTAAAGTTTATAAGCCGGCTTCGGATCTAGGTCGATCTCTCATAGTAGTTCACACGTGTTGACGGTGGTTGATGCTCCCCTGCTGATAGCTGCTGACCGCTACTGACCGTGACGGGTCTCGTCCCTGGCCACCTGTTGACTGCCTGTTGAACTTCTGTGTGACCCCTTTTATAGTGTTTTTTTATGACTTAACAGGCTCGAAAGACGAAGCGAGTATAATTTGGAGGGAAGCATTTTTATTGGACGAAAAATAGAACTCTTTAAATATTATTTTATTTTTCGACCTGAACACGTGTGTCGGGAACATTTGTAAACGAAGATAATGGTCATTTTGTGATGGGGCTTTGTCCCGTTCACATCCGGCTCTCGCTCTTGAGTATTTGCCTGTAAATCAGCCGAGATATGTCTTATTTTATTTTATAACAGTAATTGTAATATTAGTTGTTTCTCTACAAGGAAACATTAATTGACCAAGCAGCCAGTACTGCTTTCTTTTGAAATTAATAAAATCTTTCTCTTAAAACAATTTTTCAGGAAAATAGGTTTCTCAAATCCTGTATCTCTTGTCACTCTTTCCAGTATTGATGGGTGTATCCTTGCTAACCTTTTATGTGAAGTAGGATAGAACATCAAAATCTTGATTTCATCATTATTTTCTCTTCGAGTTTGATGTATGTAGGGAACTACTGCAGGGGGCAAAGAGGCTCCAGGTTTGCATGTATTTTTAGCCACACTCAATGTAACACTAGAGAAAATGGCTTATCTCCAGGACAAAAATGGATTTGAACTTGTCTCACATGTAAACTGTCCAAAAAAAATATGGCAGTTTCATGGGTGACACATTTAAAACAGATAGATTCTAGAGTTGTATAGACTTTTGCAAGTCTCTTTTTACATATGTAAATTTTGGCTGTCAATGACGATATAAAAATGTGCATAACAAGATGAAAGGTAGAACAGTGACTGCTGTAGCAAACAGAAGACACGTGTTATGGTCAGTGGAGTGTTCAATTTAAGTAAACAGATTGCTTGAGTTGATTACAAGCCAGAAGAAACTACTATCCATTTTAGCTGTTTCTGCTGTTGGTAGTCTTCTAGTGATCTGGTTTCTATTGGTACTGTTCTTTGTGAATTTGTAGTACATGTCCACAACATTCAAAGAAGGATGGTCTATGCAAAGTCCCTCAGGCTTCACTCAAAGACTTTTATGCCATTGATCTGATGAAACTTTTGTCTACAGCTTAGTTTAGATATTTCTTAATTATTTTGGCACCATGCATGGCATCCATATGAAAGTCTTGATCAGGCAAGGCTGCTTGAGAACATGACTCAAGGTTTCAGGATGATGTTTTGGTTTTGTAGCAATTTGTGGCGTTGGGCGAAACTACTTCTGGTAGAGCCTATTCTATGTTCAATTTCCTTTTCTCCTATACTAAATTTGTTATAAATAATCTATATGCTGAGTAGCAAATATTTATATATCCCTATGTTACTGCAGAGTTGCCAATTAAATGTCGCTAAGACCTGGGTGATGTAATTAACAATTAGCACAGTTAATTATAAACTATAATTTGGGGAAAGTGAAGATTTCACTGAAACAAGATGGAAAATTTCCAAGTTTTCATTTGAAATCAAGAAAATATGAAATTTAAGTAATATGGTCAAAGTATATGCAAAAGAGATGGCGTCAATTTAAATTAACATTAGGAGAATATGTGTTAAATGACTTTGTTATGTAAAGAGTGTTATGACGTAAGTTGATATGGTATTTATAGATATTCATATCTTCTATGTGCTGCGCCCCTTCAGGACATCAGCAATCATGGCTCTTCACAATTTCTTATCCCTTGCAGCTCTTAGCAATATTTCTCTTTTTGCTATCTCTCCTAATCCCAGTTCTACCATCTTTTCTCACACTTCCCACTTGTGGAAATCCCTTCTGTTTACTTGCTTTCCTGATAACTACAATCTTCAAAAATTCAAATGTAATGTCAAGTGCCATCTTCTTTCTTCTTGAATCCCGTTCATCTTTTGTCCTTTCCCCAATCTCCCTATACTCAGTCTTTTCTTTCACTTTCACTCCCTGTAACCCCCCTGCATACTAGTGGCATTCCCACTTTGCTTGGTGTGAAATGCTTAAGAAAAAAATTCACTGCTTCCCTCTGTCTCTCTTGCCTTCAAGATTCCTGTGGGTGTAAAATTTTCAAAGCCATCTTTCCTCATTATGTATCCTAGGAATTTCAATTCTCTCTTTCAGGATTGTTGCAAAACTCCGAGGCCCAGATTACTATTACTTAAGACACTGCAGTGTTACTTTGGCTTTTTATGTATAATGAAAAAATATCTACAAAATAGAAGTGTTCTTTTTGCTTCCATTTTCTCTAAAACTTCCTTGTTGCCTACATGCTCTGTCTATGGTATTGTCAGCATTCTTCTCTACAAAATCTCAGTTGCTTCAAGTTTCTATTCATCTGCATGGAATTGTCTACCATCCACTGCTATATTGAAGGATTGATATTACACAACAGTACATTATATTTGCTTTTGTTTTTAATAACATTTTCCTGTTTTTAATACTTTCTTTAGCTTTTTAAAGGAATTTTTTACCATTTAAATGTGCCTTCTGATTTCAGAGTCATATTTTTCTGTCTTCTGTTAATACTACCAAGATATTTAAATTTTTGTACTTGCTTGATTTTGACACCTCCTTTTTGTAACTTGCATTTTTCTCTTGCTGACAGCTATATATGTTCTCTCTTCTTACAATTGTTAATTAGTCCTTTCTTCATCTTATCCATTGTTACCTTGTCTAAAAGTAGCTGCAGTTTTTCTGTATCTGTCATCAACACAGTTTCATCTGCATATCTTATATTGTTAAGATTTTGTCCATGGCTTTGAGTGAGTGAAGCCAGTGGATCTTGGTGAAAGTTATCTTTCTTCAAATATTGGGGAGTTGTACTATAGAATCACAAAGTACTTTACTAAATAACAGAAACAACATCACTTGAGAACATTCACAACTAAAATGGATAGCACATAGTCTTTATAATTTGGCAATGAGATAAATTGTCAGTCAATTCATGAAAGGTGACAGTAATAGGGATGTTATGGAAGAAAGATTTATTTGCTCATTTTCATTATCTCCATTATGGACATTATTATATCCATCATATAATAACACTGTATTTCATAGATACAATGGAATAGCTGAAAGAAAACAGAATGATAAATATACTTTGTCAGAGAGAGAGTTTTATATCACTATGTTATACACAAAATTATATATACATATTTACATGTGTCCCACATAGAGAAGCTATAACATATATCTACACAACAAGCAGAGTGAAAGGAGAACAAAAAGATAAGGTCTTACATGTAATATGAAGATTCTTTTGTATTTCTGGAGAAGCCATATATTCCCATAGGGAAATAGTGCCATGAGCCTGTAAGATGCACTATGTGGCATCTGGCAAAAAAACGTGGGTAGTAAGAACAACTTGTGGAGCTTGTCTCCAGGAAGCTGACTGACTGACTGCTTCTTTCATCATTGTATGAAGTGACATCATTAAGATACACAGGACTTCATCTTTACCAAAGAGAGATGATTAACTTTTTGTATCCCTACAACTGCAATATATTGTTTAGTGTTAATTCCAGATACTACATTTTAATTGGAGTTCATCCTAAGTGGGGTTAATTGAATGTCGAAATTTGGCCGAATGGTTTCCCAACAAAGTGGATATTTTCCACAAATATTTAAAAATGTAGAAATGTAAACTGCTTAAAAAACAAAAATTGGCTATTCCCAGCACTATTCTGCCTCAGTTAATATACCTCCCCTTGTTTTCCAATGATGGCATCACCAAACATTTCTTGATCTGATATTCATTCAAAACACCCACCAGTTGACTTCACTTGGTATTGTTGAAATGAACACATTTATTTATTGTAAATTTTGTCCTTAACTTATTCTATTGTCTGTTTGTATTTGTTTTTCAGCACTTTTCTATGCCATCCTATTTCCAAATTTTATTTTATTTTTTTCTCTTCTCTTCCTTCATTGTTTTAATTTTATCTTAATATTTGCCTCAGCTTGAGTGTGTGTGTATATATATCTATATATGATGGACTCTCCCATTGTATTTCAAGTACGAGGGTCAAGCAACTCAGTTCCTAGGAACCAACAGCCCAGAAACCAGCGCATTTGATTATAGTGGTAAAGGCTTTGTGCAGAACCAACCTCACTTTTTGAAGGGTTGAATACGGAGACCCGGTGCACTATGTGCCACAAGGTCACCAAATGACCCTCTGCAGGTTTTGAATTCAGAGTTGCTCTTCTCCTAGACCAGTTGCCATCCAAGGCTATAGAACTGAGTCTGTCCTCCTATTTACTCATAGCTGGAGTGGGAAGAAGAGGATTAATACCTTTCCCAAAAGGTATTAGCACATAAGTGAATGTAATGGATTCAACTGGAATTTGAACTTAGCTCTCCGATTCCACTATTCCACCATATCTCCTATATATATATATGAGTGTGTGTGTGTGTGCATGTGTGTGCGTGTGTGTGTGTGCATGCATGTGTGTGCGTGTGTGCGTGTGTGTGTGTGTTTGCAAGTACGTGGACATACCTGCATAAAGTACTAGTACATTATTTAGTGTTAATTCTCAATACTGCATTTTAATAGGAGTCCATCCTGAGTCGGTAACTGAGTGGGGAAATTTGGTTGTTCTTGGTATGCTAAGAACTTCAATTCCTTTGATTGAAGCCAAAAGAAAAGTATGTTAAGTAAAGCAGTCCTTCATTCCCATCACCTGACCATCACCCAAGTCAGAGATAGTTGTATAGTTTTGGCTATGGAAACCAGAACAATTCACTTCAAAGTTACCATAATTGTATCAATGCACCATTGAAATGATGTCAGTCTACTCTGACTATATAGTGTCAAATCTAAATATTGGAAAGAAGCAATTGCCGAGTCCCCTGTAAGATTCTATAAACAGATTCCTAGTTCCTATTACCTCCTCTCCTTGCAAATATATTATACATCACATAGTCAAATGTTCTATGGCCGCTGATTGATTCCCTAAGTTAGTTATCTGAATGCTCATTCCTTGAAATATCTGGAAATCAAAACCAGGACAGTTTTGTTTTGTTTTTTTTTATTTTTTGTTTGTTTTAATAGGAGTACATAGTGTTTCCTGTTTCACCATCCATACTCCTCCCACTTCTCTTGAACAGGAGTAGAGGTTCATACCTTGTTTCCTGTTTAGGAAAGGGCTCTCAGTTCCTTTTCTTTTTTCAGGCCATCCTGAGTATGATGATAAACTACATCCATGTCATGAGTAAGACAATAAACTACATCCAACAGCAAGGCCTTTGATTGGGATGTTTTAAGGAGCATGGAACCACCTCTTAATTGCTGGTGTTCCCAGGTCCACCCCGACCTGGGTGTGGTAACACCTGTTAGGTTCCCAGCTATGGGTAAATAGTTATCCCCCAAACTGGGATCAAGACACTATGAAAGTGTAAAAATAGGTTTTAAAACCAGAAATACTCTGTAAAAAATTATTATCAGCAATACATTTAAAAAAAATATTACCACCTATACATTTTTGAAAAACAAATATTACCAGCAATACATTTTTGAAAAAGAAAAGCAAAACATTACCAGCTATACATTTTTTTAAAATATCCAGCGAAGGAAAATTATTACCAGAAATAGATGTTTTGAAGGAAAAAATATTACCAGGAATTAAAATTTTGTCGGTATTAAATAACCCATTGCAGTTGATATGCCGATGCTTTTATTCCAGCAAGAAAATACCAAGTTAAACCATATTCATGTCCTCAATTCTCACCAGCAAGCTTGGCCAATATAGCTCACAGGAATCACTTCTTCTGGCTGTACCAGAGTGACATGTCTGATTGCAACAGTCTCTTTGTCTCTGCTCATAATGAGTGCAAGCATGTCCTCAAAGAAGCAAAGTTACTGTTTGCTGATAGAATAAAACAACATATAACATCTCAAAAGTTCAGTTCAAGAGATTAATGGCAGCTCTGCAAGAGTGTGCTGAACAACAGCAAGTCCTCAATCTCTCCTCTATTCAATCAATTCAAAGTCATGACATCTACAGCACATAATATTGAATACTTGGCTCAGAAATTCTCTTCCAACTCAACACTCAACTCATTTGGATTACCCACACCTGATTTCCCCACTAGAACAGAGGCTCTACTGAGTTATATGTGCATAACCCCATCACAGGTCTCAGACATTATTTCTAAATTAGACTACCATATGGCAAATGGAAGTGACAAGATTCCAGCCATCATCCTAAAGAAATGTGCTCCTGAGCTTGTTCCAGTTCTCTCCAAACTCTACAACTATTGCTTTGCGGCTTCCTGCTTGTTGGAAATCCTCCTCTGTAGTTCCTGTTTTTAAGAACTTTCTAGAACCTTCTGACCCCTCTAGCTATTGCCCTATTAATATCCTACTACTTTTTGGCAAAGTATTCAAGGCTTTAATCAATGCTGAAGTGGTTAAGCATCTTACCTCTCATGACCTACTCACTGACAAACAATATGGCTTTTGTTTTGCTAGGTTTATTGCTGATATGCTAATGGCCATCAATGTATATGTATATCAAGCTCTTGATAACAATGGCAAAGCACAAGCTATGGCTCTAGATATCTCAAAGGTGTTTGACATGCTGATCTTCTACATAAGTTCCAGGGCTACGATATTACTGGATGATTGTTTGATTTAATTCAATCATTTCTATCAAATCATGAAATGAAGATCATTTTGAACAGGCTCACTTCCAGATCCTTTCACATGAATGCAGGTGTCCCTCAAGGCTCTATCCTAGGTCCTACACTGTTTCTGATCTTCTTCAATGATCTTCTTAATGTCATCAGTTCCATTTACTCCTGTCTCAATAGCAAATCCATCAGAGTTGACAAATTTAACCTGGCTGCTGCTCTTGAAAAGCATCTTCAATCTGTGCTTAACTGGTGCAGGAAATGGCTCGTAAATTTTAATACCTCCAAAATGAAACTGCTCTTATTTATCCACTGTAGAGTAACTTTCCTGCCTACCATCAGGCATGGCTGATGCTGGGCTCATGAACAGCAACACACTGCACCTTCTTGGCCTCAAGTTTTCAACTGACTTGAAACAGAATGACTACACTAGATCAATAGTTGCAGTTACTGCAAGAAAAGTTGAGTCACTGTGTCATGCAAGAAGAGTTTTCTCATCAGAATCCATCTTGCATGTTTACAAATCTACAATTCATCCATGCATTGAATACTGCTGCCATATCTGGTCAGGTACTCCTGCTACTTGTCTTGAAATTCTTGACAAAATCCAACAAAGAGTCTGCAATGTAATCGATCCTGACTTGGCATTTCAATTTCACTCGCTTTCTCACTGACATGATGTGGCCTCCCTCTATCTTTTCTACAAATAATTTCATGGCTACTGCTCTGATGAGCTTTTTTCCCTGGTGCCCAGATTATGCGAGTTTAAGCATGTCATCTTGTTCCCATCCTTTTACTGTTGAATTAGTCAAATGTAACCACCACTTCTACTCCAACAGTTTCTTTTCTTGCACTTCCTGCATTTAGAACCTCCTTCAATTTACTTACTTCCCTGATAAGTACAATATTAAAAAAAATTAAATGCAATATCAATCACTATCTTCTATCTTCTTGAACACTGTTCAACTTTTATTCTTTCTTTAGCCCTCTCTATACCCAGTCTTTTTTCTCACTGTAACCCCCTGTGTTCTAGTGGCATTCCCACCTTGCTTAGGGCGAAATGATTAAAAAAAAAAATATCCCAATCCCAAGTTTATATACTTATCGAAATTGAAATCTTTACTATTTTTTGTTACAGTTTAAAATACAATGGAATCATGACAAAAACAACTGAATTTCACTGTTTTCAATTATTCAATATATATTTATTTAATATATTTCAATATATATATATAAAGAAATATAGTCTTAAGGTGTGCTATATTTATGGGATAAAGTGCTCAATATCAGAGATAGAGCGTGTGTAAATATAAAAGTGAACATAGAAGTCAACACTTAGAGGTGACAGTCTGTTTCATGCTAGACACAATCACGATTGGGTCTAGCATGAAACAGAAATGGAATAAGTTCAACAATTATATCTATATTATCTCTATATATATTATCTCTCTCTCTATATATATATATATATAAGAAAATATATAAGTAAATGGTTATTGCATTTGCTTTCTTTTTATGGAAAAGTGTGAAAGCTGGTGAACTGGAAGCTATTTATGATTGGACTATAAAATGACTGATTATAAAATGGCACACTATTCAATAGCTGATCAGTATTGACTGGGTCACCATGGAGAGGGGGATGATGTTGAAAAACCCAAAAAACTCTAATGATCCTTCGTTAAAAACATCAGCAAGCATCAAACAAATATATTTCAATAAATATATTAGAAAATATTTATTGTGTTACTTAAAAATCTGAGTACTAAAAACAAACACTTACATATTACCAAGAAAAGTGCAAACATATGCATAATACATCTCAAACATTTGACAACGAAAAACATATATATATATATATATATATATATATATATATATATATATATATATATATATATATATATATCTGTTTCTTGCTGTCAAATGAGGATAGCTCAGTAGTAGAAACTATGACTGACGGTTTCAATCCGGGATTGAGACATTCGGATGTCTAGTCGCACTGAGGAGCTGTGATATAGCAAAACAGTACTGGTTGTGAATGACATTATATATATATATATATATATATATATATATATATATATATAAAGAAATATAGTCTTAAGGTGTGCTATATTTATGGGATAAAGTGCTCAATATCAGAGATAGAGCATGTGTAAATATAAAAGTGAACATAGAAGTCAACACTTAGAGGTGACAGTCTGTTTCATGCTAAATGAAATCCTCAGGCCATGAGTGCTGCTATTTTTCTTGGCTACTTATATATATACGGGTCAGTGGTGCATTGTGGGTAGTCTATTTTGGTGGTTATTTGTTTATTTATTTATTTGGGTTAAATTATTTTGCGTGTCTTTATTTATTTTTTATTTTTATTTTTATTTCTTATCTTATATATTTATTTTTTAATTGGTGTTTTTATTAACGTAGTAAAAATTTGTTTATATCGCTTATTTAATAGTTTTATTTTGTTTTGTTTTGGTTTGGGAAGATAATTAAAGCTATTTATTCAATTTTGGGGTTGATTGTTGTAGTTTATTCTAACTATTATTTTGGCAGAAACAAAATATATATATATATATATATATATATATATATATATATATATATATATGTTAGTAATTGAGTATTATGTAAAAATTATATATATGTATATGGGTACGTGTCTGAGTGGTTAGATCATTTGCTTTTTAGCCATGAGACCTGAGTTCAATTCTCATCATGTCAGGCTAGTGACTTCTTGACATTATCAGTGAGGAGTAAGCAATCCCAATGTGAAGTGTTTTTGGAAAGTGCCTGTAAACCACACCACAGATTGACCCAAGCCTTGTGCTTGAAATTGGTTAGACAAAACCCTTTGGGAGCTGTTAATAATTGTGCTAGCACAAAGTCACAAGTCTCCATGACTGAGGGTCAGAAGATGGTGTCCTTGTACAAACTGTAGATCATGCTAGATGAACACATTCTTTCCCAGAAAGGGTAACTAAGTCCCACACAGCATAGTTGCAGTATAAATCACAGGTGGACTCTGTGATGGTCGAATAAACACATATGTGCCTGAGCAGTGGTCTGCAATGGGGATTTGCTAGCTGCCCTAGTAGTTGGGCATCCTCAGGTATGAGTGGCTAGCCATCCATTCAATTAAGTATCTATTTAGATTTTACATTTTCACTTGGTGACAAATAAAAATTATGCTTATACACTTCATATTTGCACATTGGAGCAAATAATAAAAATGATGCTTATACACTTCATATTTGCACATTGGAGCAAATAATAAAAAATGTGTTTATACATCTCATATTTTCACATTGGGGTAAATAATAAAAAATATATTTATACACCTCATATTTGCACTTATCAACCTCATATTTCACTTAGTTATCCACTGCAATATGGTAAAGAATTTTTTCCTATCATAAAAAGACAAACATTCTATAAAGCCATTAATTATTCCTGTTATTTTCCTACAACTTTTCTTTTCTTTCACTTTTCTGCTTCTCAAATGAAAAGTAAAGAATAGCAATAACATACACTGTTGAATAATATCAGTATTCTTCATCTAATCTGTCTTGTATCTCAGCATGAAAGTGACATGCATGTCCCAGACTGGTTTTGCGGCTATGTGTCAGCTGAAAACTGTGCTCCACCCACTCAAAGTGCTTTTTGCTGTTAGTGCTTAGTGATTGGAAAAACAAATGACTGACCAATGACACACATTAGCAAAGAAGGAAAATTCAGGTTCAAAACAGTGTTGCTAGGTTGGACTAGGAGCAAATTGATTTATATTTGAAAGTATTTCTTTTTATTTACATGCGTGTCTCTTCAAGACATAGGCGATCATGGCTCTCCACAGGGTCCTTTTCTTTATTATCCATGAATTACCATGTCTTCTTTAAAAAGATAATGGTGTGGTTTTGCATTACTTACTCCACAGTTTCAAAATCAGTTTTATTTCTCCTACCCAAGTTAGCCCAACACCCAACCATTTTGTCCTTCTCTTGCAATAGTTACCAATCAATGTTAGATAGCTAAGTCTGCTTTGTTTTCATTAGAAATATAGAAAAGAATATTTAACTGCTATGTAATATTAATCATCCTATGTGGCATTGAATAATGAACAATTTCCTTGCCATTGAAGAAGAGACTTGAAGCAACCAAGATGTGGTTTTGCAAAAAGATGCTAAGAATGCCCGGAACTGAACACATGAAAAATGAGTGAGTTTTAAGGAAAATGGAATCAAAAAAGACAGTTGTACTTAGAATCAGAAACAAAAGGTTCTGAAAAGCATAATGAGGAAAAAGGTCAAAATGGATAGCAGAGCATAGACTGGGAGGGATAGTAACAAGACAAACATTGCTTATAGCTACAAAGAAATAGGAAGTTGTGAAGAGCCATGTTTGCCACTTTTTCACTGCTTATCAACCTTTTATGGGTTATTTAAAGTAGGAAGAATTTTCATTTTTCATTAACAAGTTTTTGAAGATAATTCTTTTTTCCAATAAATGTCCTACTATTTAGCTTGGAGGAGGAGATGCATTTGAACCTTTTTTCCTGATGTTATTTGCATACGTTAATGTAACAAATCTGACAGGAATTCAATTTCACAGTCCAACCCCCCCCCCTTAGACCACCTGCACATCCACAATACCCTTTTGCTTTAAAGGCAATGAATGCTGGGCAATCTTCTCACCAATGAAGAAGAGACTTGAGGTAATAAAAATATAGTTCTACAGAAAGAAGCTGAGAATAACATGAACTGAACATGTGAGTAGCAAAAAAGTTTCAGGGAAAATGGAAACAAAAAGGATGCTCATACATAAAATCAGAAAGAGAAAGTTGAAATTTCTAGGGCACATAATGAGGAAACATCTCTTGGAAAATTTGACAATCACAGGATATATTGAAGGCAAGAGGGTTAGCAGAAAGCCAAGGGAAACCTACCTAATGAGTTTGTGTAAATGGTTTGTAGAACAGGGATTAGGAGAGATAGCAAAAAGAAAATATCTATTCAGAGCTACAAAGGAGAGGAAATTGTGGAGAGTAATAAATGCCTGCATTCTGAAAGAACACAGCACTAGTTGGTTCAGACTACTTCTCTTGTCTTTGTTGTTTGTTACTCTTTTGTTCATATAACATTTTTGATACCATCCAGTTTTCCTCTGTGGTATTCCAGTTGTCAAATCTTATTTGACAGATCTCTCTCATAGACATTATATCCGATACTTGCATTAGTAAATTCTTGGGATTGACTCCTGCTGATCTCTTGCATTGAACTCTTGGACTAGAAACAGAAAAGGAGAATAAGATCATTGAAAATATCTTCAGACCTACAATGATCAGATAACTCAATCAGCAGACTGAGAATAGACATTAATAGTTTGTAGGAGGTATTAATCAGGAACAATAAACCCTGCATGCTGGATTTCGAAGGTATAGACTAAGACATGCAAAGAGATGCATGCAAAGTTCAACAGGGATTAAAAGTTCAGCACAGAAGTCAAGAGAGGACTTCTCTTAAGAAAAACATGTATAAGCCCTAGATTTGATGTTTATGAGAGGGGACTTGCAAGATCTTGCCAAAACAAGATCTGACAACATTTCAGAACACTAGCAATTCAAAAGAAACAAACAACAAAGATGAAAATATTAACGAGAACCAAGAATGTAAATAGAATTAAAATCATACAATATAGTAAAGTTCACCCAATACCAGGCCAAAGAATCCCTCAAGGTAGAGTGTTAGTTAAACAGGTAATTATGAATGACATGTATAATATGAATGGAAGAGGAGGTAGTAGGAAGTGAACCTTATCAGGATAAGGAGGATAGATAACAATTGAACTATGACTTGAAGAGGTCAATATTGTAGTGTTGAAAGAAGCCTCCATGCAGAAGTCTGTCCCACAGAGTTCAAGGGAAAAAGCTGCCTGAGGTAACTTTCTCCTTACATTTGGAATACAGAGGAAATGAAGATGATTCAACTGTGTGGAAGTAGCAAGTCATGTCTTAGTTGTAAGGTCTGAGCTGGTGAAAATATAGAATGGATTTAATCTGAACATTTGCCATAGAAATAACAGTTAAGTAAAGATAGGCTTACAATGTTGCATCTCGGGGAAGGGGGGCTGAAAAGTGGAGCATCACTCTTCCCTTACAAGACCACATAAATGAGTTTGAATTCTGTCAAGGCTGGAAAGTGGGGACTGAGCATTTCCAGCCATATTTTTTTTTTGGCTAATCTAACTCTTCTAAAGATAAAGCACAGTGGAAGAGTGTAATCAAGCAGCAGCAGGAGACAGGTTAGGAATTGCTCCATGAGATAATCAGTCAGTCATTTATGTGCCATGCATGATACACACTTAGGTGATCATGTATCTTTCGATACATGACTGATGAGGCAGATTTTTTCCTGCAGTAGGTTGCCATTTCTTTCTCCGGTAGACCAGTTGCCATCCAAGGCTATAGAACCCGGTCTGTCCTGCTATTTATCCATAGCTGGGGAGAGAAGAAGAGCATTCATAGCTCTTCCAATGATATTAGCACATAAGTGAATGTAATGGATTCAATGGAAATTCAAACTTGGTTCTCCAATTCTTCAATCTAAGCTGCTTATCTGTTTCATCCCTGGGCCTCCTCATGAGATAATAGCCTAATAGCATATAAGACATATGTTTAGGGATTTGGTGACATTGTAATTGTGAGTTCAAGCCCTGGGCTTGGCAGTGTGTACTTGGACTCAGTAGAAACAGAGCAAGCAATAACTGAGCAGTAAGAATAAGAATTAGACTAGATATCTCTAGACATGGACAGTGGAATGAAAACAGCCTACCCCTATAGATATAAACAGTTCACTTCAGAATTTCCTGTAGGTTACCCAGATCAATATACACCTGATGAAGACCAGAAGGCAACAGTTGAAATGTTGTGATAGCAACAATAAAGATAAGGACAACAGTCTGCATTTAAATAGTGTAAATAATGACAGAGAGAATCAGGAAATTCCTGATGCAATAGGATGTGATAACCATTTTGCCAGCATCATGCAAACTGATTCAAACATGGAAAAAACTTGTGATCCTTTCACGAGTAGTAAATAATAGTCTTAACATGAATAAAAACAATTATAAAAAGCTTTAAAATCATGGAAAGTAAAATACCCAAAATGAAACTTAAAAGTTCTGATCAAGAGGAAGACAAACGGATTTTCACTTCAATGACAAATTGCCAAAAAACGTAATTAGGGCACTTTCACATTCCATTTTTCATTTTTCAAGCAACCACCCACTCACTTTGGTTCAAGAAACTAAGTACATAATTGGGCAGAGGATAAATAAACTCCAATCAAAGAAAGTCACCTGTTTAGTGTACCTATGTCTACCATTTTTGGCTCTCATTCAAACTAGACTTATATCAACCTTTTTGACTCTCATGTAAACCAGACCTATTAGAAAAATATTTTCATTGATTTCAAAACTATGTTACCGTTGTGGAATTTCTAGGTCCAGAAAATGTAAACCAAGGCTTCTATTGAAGGAATTATGCTGATGTTACAATATTCTTAACCTAGCAACAAGCAGTTGCATTCACCTATCAAGATTTTTGGGTGGCATTACTCATCCAGGTGGCATGACGGTTAATGAGTCTCTCCACCAAACATCTAGCTCTTCTGGAAACACCTAGGTTATGAATGAAAACACCATCAACCAATCATTCTCTTTAAATCTGTCATCATGTGGACCCTGCAATGCCTATTTAAGGAGTTCAAAAAACTCATGAATATTACTGCCTTAGTGACATATTGTTACTCCCGGCCTAAATTCCTGGAACAAAAAACAACTCCAGATTCAAACCCAACTTATTACCAGTGATTCCAGACACAACATATTTATAGCCACATAAATTTACTAAAACTTAAGGATCAAGAAACCCTTAATCCAAATAGAACAGCAATATACAAAGGCTGCTTTTGAAGTGAAGTATTATTTTTCTTACTATTCTACTTTCTATCGTTGGAACATTTTTGGTATTTACCTGCTCATTTTTACAACCGCATGATAATATTTTTGTTCTTTGAAAGTGTATTTCTGCAAATGGAGATATGTCTACCTTTTTATCTCTGTCTATTTATTGTTTATCAAAGCAACTGAATTCTGCATTGAATAACTGTCTCTTAAAACAAAAGAAACCAAACCATTTCTCAGACAAAAACTAAACACTTTTTTATTGCCTTTCCATATGTTTTAAGTTTTATTCTTTAACCGACAGAAATAACAATGTCAACTTTCTAACATATTTATTCCTCGTTATATGAAGTCAGTGCTTAATGTGTGTGTATGTGTGAGTGTGTGTGTATGCATAAGCAAGGTATTTAATGATAATGTTTATGACATTAAAGACATCAAATAATGTTTTCTGATTTGAGTTTAAAAAAAAAACACATTCATGTGCATGCAAAAAACAAGATGGCAACAACTGGGAAATCTAAAACTTTGAAATGTTAATTCTACTGATTTTGATCTTTGTTTCGTGAGGATGCAAGGGTGATATGTCATAAAATCAGCCAAACTGATCCATCAGGACAATCTGTTACAGAACACTGCAATTGGCTCACTTGCATGATTTATTAGAAAAGATAGGCTCTTTTTCTTGGAAAAGGAGTCAGTGAGTAATTTTTGCTACATGACATCCTGTCTGCATCTTACAAATACAATGCAACAAATAATCATAGACGTAGAGATTTTTCATGCACAACGGTTCAGACAAGTTAAAGATATTGAAAAGAAAATTCCTCAAAGAATTCTATTTACATTGCTTGGACCATCATCCTCATCTTTGCTGCCATATTTATCACAACATTTCGACCATTGTACATTCTGGCCTTCTTCGGGTGGTTGGAATGTCGAACTGAACCCTTTATTTCACTCGCTGATGTAGACTGTTCTAATTCCACATGCCATGTCTAATGGATGTCAGTTATCAGTTATCTCCTGTTAATTCCCCTCTCCAAGTTCTCCACCACCTTAAACAGGTACTGAACTCACACTCTTTGGATCTTGTCACTGGATCTAACTAATGTCTTTATCCACTGGGCCATGTGTCCTAAAACATTGGTACGGTCTATATTTGGGTTTGTGGATAAATACTGTTTGGGCTTATATTTTAACTATAGGTAAATATTGATTGAGTTTATACTTGAGTCTATCAGTAAACGTGGTCAGTTTTATACTTGAGACTATATGTAAACATTGGTTGAGTTTATACTTGAGTATGACGACATCCACCCAGAAGGTGGCCACTTTAGGCTAGCAGTTCTTACTCCTCTGTAAATGATACAGTCAAGATATTCTAGACCCTGTTGCCAGAGCAGCAATATGCTGGTAACTTTTGCATCAATGTATAACAGCTAAGTGACTCCCAGAGATTCTCTGACGTAAGTGCTAAAAATTAATTTCTGATTTAAACTGGCAGAACATGTCTTTACTTTCCTTCCATTTTTTGTGTACGGCTATTAGTTTTTGAAATGGCTAATATTTTACAATAAATTAATTTTCCTTCAATTAAAAAAATTCATGTCACATTCCCTGAAGGGTTGAGTTTAAAAAGTTATTCTGAAATTAAAGAATAGCAAATATAAATATAGTTAAAAATCAAGTTGAATTTCAAAATCCAAACTCAATTTCTGCATCCACTGTATCTGTTTGAGACATTTTCAGTTTGTAACTGATCAACATTAGCCACAGGTTTTATTGAATTAAGCAAAAATCAAAGTTTTAAAATGTGCTATTTGCTCTGATAAAGAGGCCTTAACAATTAACCCGGGAAATTATGTTATTGTAATGATTCAAGAAGAAGGGTTTAATGCAATAATCAACTGTGATTGCACATATCTACATTGAATATGAATCTATATCTATCCATATCTTTATTTATAGACAGAGAAATAATGGTAATAGTAGCTGTTTCCCTACAAGGAAAGATTCGGCATTCCTTGGCCGAGCAGCCACTGCTATTTTTGGTTGGAATTTATAAAAATCTTTCTCATAAAACAATTTTTTAGGAAAATAGATTTCTCAAGTTCACTATTATTGCTCTTTCCAGTACTGATGGGGGATTTCCTTCGTAAACTTTCGTTTGAAGTAATGAGGAATGTAAACATCGTGAGTATGACATTATTTTTCCTTCAAGGTACATGTGCTATCTATTTTGGTTGTTGCTGCTGTTGGTAGTCCTCAATAAGTGATGTGGTTTCTGTTATTTGGTAAAATTCTTTGGGATTCTGTTGAGCCAGGCCACAATGTACAAAGAAGGATGATCTTTGCCAAGAACCTCAGGCTTTACTCACACAAAGCCTTTTTTTCACCATTAATCTTAGGAAGCAGTTGTATACAGATAATAGTTTAGATATTTCTGAACAGATTTAGCACCATATAAGACATCAATATGAAAGTCTTGATCTGGTGAGGCAATTTAAGTACATTTGAATTTTCAGGTTGATATTTTGGTTTTATAGCAATTTGAGATATTGGGTGAAACGACCTATGCCACGTCCTATTCTATGTTCAAAACAGAACCTTTCAATATTCTGGCTGGCATTCTCCAAGGTGACACACTTGCACCTTTCCTTTTCATCATTGTAATATACTACATCATGCGTATATCAGTGGATACAATCAAATAAAATGGTCTGATGTATCAGCCTAGAAGAAGCTCACGTCATCCTGCATCACCGATGCTGATTTTGCCGATGACATTGCACTGTTGTCTGATAACCTCATTAGTGTCCAAGCACTCCTTACTTCTCTTGAATCGGCAGCTAACTGTGCAGGTCTACACCTAAATGAAACCAAAACTGAGTGTATGCCAATTAACATTCGCAACAATCATGAGATCAAAACACTCTCAGATAACATCCTCAAATGTGTCGAAGACTACAAGTATCTAGGATCACACATCAAGAACTCTGAGAAAGATTTCAACATTAGAAAACGCATAGCATGGACTGCTTGTAACAAAATGGATAAGATCTGGAAATCCAATCTTGCTCGTCAATTCGAAATCCAAGTTTTCCGCGTACTTATTGAGGCAATCTTACTCTATGGCTCTGAATCTTGGACTCTCTCAGCAAAACAACAGCGCTGTTTAGATGGATGCTATACACGTCTCTTAAGAAGAGTGCTTAATCTCTGATGGCGAAACCACCCAACTCTAGAAATGATATATGGTGACTTGCTGAGAGTATCAACTTTAGTTTGTAAGAGACGTGTCCAGTTCGCCAGGCATTGTGCATGTGCCACAGATGAACTTGTGTCATCATTTGTGCTCTGGAGGCACCCATCATCTGACAATCTATCATGCAAGTTAACCTTTCCAGATAGGATAAAACGAGACACATTGATCCCTAAGGAAAATCTTTTAGGTGCTATGACAGATAGGGAATACTGGAGAGGTTTAGTGAGTTCAATCTCGGCTGAGGCCGCAAGATGGTGATGATGAGTATGTTCAATTTCTTTTACTCCTATACTTAATTTCTTACACCTGAATATCTTTCAGCTGCTAGAATTTGTTAAAATTCTCTTATTTATAGATATGGGTATTTGTTTGAAAATGTTAGGGGCAGTGGTTGAAATTTTGTCAAAGTATATTGGGTTGTTATTTCGTTTCCTGTATGGTTTGTATGTTGCGTTGTTTGGGTTGAATGTTATATCTACGAAATTTACTGTATTTTGGTTGGATTTTATATCTATTGTAAATTCTTGGGTTTTAAAGGTTTTTATCATTTTTTTTTTTCTTATTTTTTCTGTAGTCCTGCCATGGCAATTTCTTAGAATTAATAGACCATAATCCATGTATAGACCAATATCTTTTGTTAATAATATTTGTTAATTTATTGATTATGTATATGCCTATGTGTTCACATACCTCTGCACGATCATAGCTATGCATTGTTATGTCAAATTTATTATTATTATTATTATTATTATTATTATTATTATTGCCCTTGTTTGTCCATATTTTTTACTGTGGTATAATATTGATTTTTGGCAGTGTTTTATTGTATTTATGTCTTCATTGGGGATAGTCATGTATTGTTTTGCTAAGTTTAGTGTGTTGTTTAATGTATTTTCATAAATACATGGGTAGAAGTCTTTTATGTCTAATTGCATGAAGGAACAGTTTTCTTTATTACTAATGATTGTTGCTTTTTTCTTTATTATATACACACATATATATATATATATATATATATATATATATATATATATATATATACATATATATATATATATGTATGTATATATATATATATATATATATAGTGCAAAAGTAAGTGAACTCTATTTACATTATTCGGGCTGTTGTCCTCATCTTTGTTGCAACATTTATCACAATGTTTCGGCCATTGTATGCTCTGGCCTTCTGGTGGTTGGAATGTCAAACTGAACCTAGGGTAGACTGTTCTAGTTCCATGTGCCATGTCTAATGGATGTCAGTTATCAGTTTTCTCCTATAAGTGAACCCCTAAATAATATTTAAAATAATTATCTCTTTTTTGCAGATAATCAACAAATCTTAATTAAACTATTCATTAAGAAAAAAACATTAAATGAATTACAACCTCTTTCAAAGATTTTTATCAAACTGGAGTCAAAAATATTAATTAAAAATTAAGATGTGCAAAAGTAAGTGAACCTTTACATTTACATTCTATATTTTTGTTTTACATGGTTGCCAGTGCAAATAAGTTTTTGTACACATTTAAAAATCAAAATGACACATGTTCATTTTTTTGATAAGCTGTGTATACTGCAGACAAACAATATGACTCGTTGTGCATGCAAAAGTGTGCAGTTTGAGAATGAATTTAAAAATATATATGTACAAAGATCAAAAGAACTTCCTGAAGCTTTACAAAATTGCTTAGTTGAAACATATAATGATGGAGAAGGATATAAAAAGTGATCAAAACGATTTGGAGTACACTTCTCCACCATGCAACAAATTATTTATAAATGGAAAGCCTTTTGTATGACAACATCAGACTCAAGAAGCACCCATCCACAAAAAAAAATAGCAAGAGCAAGTAGACATCTAGTTTGACAAGCTCAGACAAATCCTGCTATGACCTTTGCAGTTGTCTAAGGCTCACTGACCAATGTCGGAATAAATGAGCATACATCTACAATGTGGCAAAATCTGAACAATGCCAATCTTCATGGTAGAATGCCTAGAAAAAGCCACTGCCACAAGCATGCTTGCCTCAACTGTGCCAAAGCTCATATTAATAAGCTAAAAATATTCTGGCAAAAGCTTTTATGGTTGAATGAGACCAAACTTGAGCTTTTTGGGAGGACTACTAGGTGGTATATCTGGTAAAATCCTGATACAGCTTTTAAAAAGAAGAATTTGATACCAACCATTAATCATAGTGATGACAGTATTATGATTTGGGGGTGCTTTTCTGAAACTGGAGCAGGCAAAATAGTATGTATTGATGACACAATGGACCCATCAAGATACCAAGCAATTTTGAATGAAAGTCTCTTGATCTCACTACAAAAGTTGGGATTAGTTTAGGGCTGGAACTTCCAACAGGAGAATGATTTGAAGCATCAAAACAAATCCACAAAAGAATGGGTTTGTAAAAAGAAATCCCATATCTTGGAACGACCTAGTCAAAATCTTGAAAATTGAAAATCTATGATTCAAGTGAAAGAAGGCAGTGCATGCAAGAAATTCAGGTAAAATCAAGCAATTGTGGGAGTTTTGCCAAGTAGGATGGTCAAAAACTAGCACTCACTACTGCCAGAAACTTCTTAAAAATTATAGAAAAAGACTGGTAGACATTGTAGCCTCAAAAGGAGCAGTCATCAAATATTAAATGTAAAGATTCACTTATTTTTGCACAACTTAATTTTGAATTTTGAATTAATATTTTTATTCCATCTTGCTAAAATTTTGAAAATGGTTGTAATTGACTTAATAAAGGTTTTTCGTAATGAATATATACTTTAAGATTTGTTGATCATCTATAAAAAAAAAATTTTTAGGGGTTCACTTACTTTTGTGCAGCACCATATATATATATATATATATATATATATATAAATACACACACACACACACATATATACATTTGGGCAGCAATCCCTCTTTTATACAAGCTTCAGTAAAGACAATTGACAGGGTACTGTGATTACTGTCTTTGTTTGACCCAGTAGCCAACAAGGAAAGTAATCACTTTCATCCCTTGTCAGTCATCTTTAATGAAACTTATATATATATATATATATATATATATATACACAAAGTGAGAGAGAGACAGATAGTAGTGTACAAGGGACATGTGGAAATATAAATGTATATATCTTGGTCAGCCTATGAACTTTCCATCCAACCCTCACATGTGTATATATTATTATCCGTGGGGAAATGATATATATATAATTTTATATATTAAAAATAATTTTAGGGAAAAAACAACTATAACAAAGTGGAAAAGCTTTTCAATTGATGTATTTTTCATCAGATTAAATGATGTTTATGCTGACCGAATTGCATGTGCATGAAGGCGAGTTGATACTGAGAATTTTTGAAATTGTTTTTTTAAATATAGGATTTGGCACATTGTTGAACCAATTTAATTTTGTTCATGTTTTTAGCACTTTTGTTATTAAATATTGCACATTGTGATGATGGAAGTTCTGCCAAGAAAAGAGAAATCTTCTGTTATCACAATGTGTGATATTTGATAACAAAATTGATCGAAACATGAGCAATTATATGTGATATCTTTGGTGGTTTTTGAGGCGTGCCCTACTTAAACAGACATGACCACATCCTTTACATGTCAGATCAAATTCTGTAGCAATTTTTTCATGGTAATTAAAATCGAGATCCTTGCAAATATCTCTTTTGATTTGTCCATTTGGCGGTGCAGATGTGATATTTTTAGTCTTGCTCGGGTCTTAGATTCTCTTGCTGGATGTTGATCGCCTCTTGTACTGGTTGTCATATTGATATTTTGATGAAGTTTCCTATGACATTTTCATCATTCTTTTTCACACTCAGTGCAAATAATACACCACATAATGTTTAGTGATGACATTTCTGTCTGTGCAATGTCTTTCGTGGTTTTTTGACACCTGCCTTACTTAGACATACATGACCACATTCATTAAACATTAGATCAAATTCTGAAGCAATATTTTCAGGGAAATTAATATCATGACCCTTATGACCCTTATGATTATCTCTCTTGAGTCTTTCATGTGAAACATGATTCTGTTCAAAATCTCTTTTACCATTTTATAGACACACAAATACACACACACTCACACATATACACGCACACACACACATATATCATCATCATTGTTGGAAGAATTCAGTGCCAAATATTGGGATGCTCATAGACATTTCCTTATGTGTGAAATGAGTCCTATGTTGGATCTGAAGAAATGTCCGCAACCACTATATGATAGGGTATGAGGATTCAGGAGATGCAAAGCTCTGACTTTTCTTTGGACTCAAGTCGTTTCTTCTATTTGTTTTCTGAAGTTTTCAAGGGATGTTGTTTTCTTTGTCAACTGGTCTTCTCTGATTGATTCTTTCTACAACTTCCATATCCCAATTGACCAGATCAATTTCTGCTCTCAGCAAGGTATTTTTCAGTTGATCCTTGAATCAATGACATGAGATGGCTCATAGTCTCATGCTAGAAGCAAGCTCTGAGATGAAGATTTGTCTGGGTAGGCAGATATCAGTTATTTGGGTAATATACATATATATATATATATATATATATATATATATATATATATATATATATATATATGTATGTATATATAAAAAGAAAGAACAGTAAGATATATAATCCGGTGTTCTTATAGATATTTTTATTTTTACAAAATAGTGCTCAATGTAAATTTACAGAGCTTTAATATTATAAATTAATTGATTTAAAATATGTTTTTTTTCACTACACAGTTCTAACCATGTTTCAAAAATGGAAGCTAAAAGCTTCAAATTTAATTTTGTAATTAAATTAAAGACATTAGTTCCATTTCATCCTCAAGCAAATTTTGGAGTAACTTATTACTGGGTTTTAAAAGCACAGCAAAAATCTTAATTCACGTTTCCAAGGATACAGAGAAACCCATTCATCTAGACAAGGGGTGTTTGCGAGTTCATTATCTCTGTATTTTGTTATATCAGTTATTAGTTACGTTTTGGTAGGGGTAGGGATGTATTTTTCAATGAATTCTGACATGGTAATTTATATATATATATATATATATATATATATATATATGTAATTTTTATATATATTATTTAGTTGAATTGATGTTTAGTTGAATTGATGTTGATGTTAGGGATGTATTTTCAATGAATTCTGATATGGTAATTTACATATATATATATGTATATATATATATATATATATATATATGTAATTTTTATATATATTATTTAGTTGAATTGATGTTTGTGACCCTGGGTTTCATGCCCTTGCAATTGTCATATACATATATATATATATATATATATATATATATATTATGGCTGCTACTCAATTTTGAGTAGTGCTATCACTTGGTCCATCCCAAATAAAGACAGCACAGATGGTCCTTTTTTTGGCTCTGCTAGGGCCTTACATTCATGACACATTAAATAAAATTCTGTGCCAATATTCTCAGGGAAATTAACATCAAGCCCCTTGTGAACATCTCTCTGGAGTTTTTCTTGCTCAACACAATCCTGTTCAAATGTAGATTTTTGGTGCTGCTAATGGCTTACATTTTCTTGCACAGATGTGGCAATGTTGGATATCTTTTGCAGTAATTCTTACCATGACATGTAATAATTGACTTTTTCTGTGTGTCATGTTTTTGATGATTTTTTTGTTCGGCTTGCCCTACTTAAGCTAACATGGCTATATTAATTACACATTACATCAAATTCTCTGTGGCAATATTCTCAGGGAAATTATCATCAAAATTGTTATGAATATTTCTTTTTGAGTTCTTCATGTATGACAGGATTCTGTTCAAAACCTTTCTTATCATTATGCACCACTTTCCTCCAGGATGAAAAATCTAAAGCTTCATTTGTCCAGTCATTTTGCATAATGTTGGGATTCTGCAGTATGTTCTTGAGGCAATCTTTTTTTTTTGTTAATCTTTTCATCTTCAAGGAAGGCAATAAAGCCCTTAAAATGCAATGGATCAATGAGTGTCAGAGAATATGAGAAAAAAATTAAGAACAATAAAAGAACAGGAATTAAGAAGGCAGAAGATAACAATTGATATTTCATTTAAATTTTTGAAGATCAAAGTTGACAGGAAAGTGAGAAGCCATAAAGAGAGTTCCACAAGCAAGAAGTCTGGGAGAAAAAAACTTTTAGCATAGAACTTATGTTTACAACTATCTATTCCTACTGTAAAATGGTAAGACCTTGTTGCCAGTTTAGTACTGCACTTAAATTTATAAGAACTAGGTACGATAAAGGAAAGTTCATCAATAAAATTACTCTGAAAATATTTATAGAAAAGGCACAGGGAAGCTATGTTAGAGTCGTGGGAAAGTTACTGAAGCCAAAATGTAAAGTCAGAACCAATAATACTGCAGATTCTTCTTTGGATTATATCATAATTTTGGCTTGTGTAGTGGTCTTTTTTCTGTTATCCAATTCACTGTATTGAAACTTCATAGGGATCCCATCATCCTTCATCTTGATCACATGACCACACCATTGTAAGTAGAACTGAAATTCCAGAGGTTCTATATTGGTAAACTGTATTCAAAGATATCAACACCACACATATATTTGCCACTGGATACCCAATATATAGCCAAGACACTGTTGGTAAAATCACTCCAGCCTTTTCATGTGTCCTTGGTAATTGACCCAAGTCTCACATACATACAGCACGTAAGTATTGTAAACTTTCAATTTAACCTGTTTCTTAATAGTTTAGTAAATACAAAACACAATTAAGGCCAGAGTGTCTCAATGAACAAAAGATCATGCTGCCATCTTTATAAGGTTACAATGACCAGTTACTCTCTAATCAGGGCTTTTTTTAACATTGCAAATAAACCAAATTCACCCACTAATAAAACTGAAAGCTTACATTCCAAAGATATTTGTCAGTTAATTTCAATCTTCTGTTTATCTTTTTTTTTTTAATAGCATAACATATTTATGAAGGGCTACAATTTGCCACTTGAATAAATTTTGCATCTAAATTCATTACTACCTAATCAAATTTGAAATGTGAGTTAAGCACCAAATATATACAAATGTCCTTTTCAGTTCTATATTTGTTTTTTTTTTGGAAGAGGAAAGTAATTGGTAAACCTTGAGTTTATTTACATTTAGTTTGAGTGAGGGTTAGGCTGACTTTTAAAACAGCAGTAAAAGGGAAAAACATTCTATAAAAACATAAAAATTTACAAGGCCTGGCAAAAGAAAAAAAAAATTGTTGTTGTTTGTTGTTTAGTGGCATATCAACGCCTCTATGGGTTATTCAATCCCAAAATCTAAATATTTTGTACATAAGTTTATACTTTAAAGGTAAAAGTTATGTTTTTTAAATATATAGTTTGTAGATCATAAAATGTACTGCTGGTAATTTCACCACAAAAATCTATTGTTGCTAATTTTTTTTTTTTTATAAAAAATATGTTGCTAGTAATTTTACTATAAAAATGTATAAAACAAATCAACTATAAATTTTCATGGTAAAATGACCAACAAATTTTGGTCATTTTACTATAAAAATTTATTGTTGATTTTTGTTTAGGGGTTAACTATCTGCCCATATCTGGGACCCTAACAAGTGCTACCACTCCAGATCAAGGTGGGCATAGGAACACCAGCAGTTATGTGGTGATTCCACACTCCTCAACTCCTCCTTGCTGCTGAATAAAGGACACACAGGACATAAATTACAGATTACAAATATTTCTTCTTTGATAGAAGCATTTCAGGTGAAAACTACTTGGACATGATAGACAATTGCTTTGTCTGAAACTTCTCTGGCAACCCATGGTAAACAGCAATCTCCCACCAGCAAAAGAGTGCAAGTCAGTTTTGGAAATGTGGTATTGCGCTCAATTTGAAAGTTGGGGTTTGACCTGATAAACAACAATACAAAATATTTTTTTCCCCAAATCGTTACCATTTTTTGAGGAAGCGAGTTTAAAAGATTAAGTTTCAGTTCAAAATTGTAGCATCAGAATTTCATTGCAGTGATCAGTAAGAGCCTTATAGCCTAGCACAGAGAAGCTATGTTATGGCAGTGGGAAAGTGATTGGAGCCGATATACCAGGTCAGGACTCATAACATTGTAAATTCTTCTTTGGATTTTATCAAGAATAAATTTTTATTCTTTATAAATAAATTTATATAATAAATTTATAAAAATAAATAGTAAATTTATATAATAAATTTTTAATTCTTGATTTTATCAGGACATTTCTTTCTGATTGTAATTATGTATTTGCTTGTAGTTTCTTTTTTGCTTAAAGTTTCTTCATTACTCAAATATTCTCTCAGAAGAAGCACATCTCTGTTGCATAAAGTCCTTTCTTCATCTGTGAGGAAATGGTTTAGCATTTACTGCTGCATAGGAAATTCTTTCTATATATTCAGTAGAAACAGCTAGATTTCTTTTATATAGTTTTTTTTTTTTTCAAACTAATTACAAAGAAAAGTCTGATATTGGCTGCAGGAATCTCTGACATGCAAATCCATAAATGTCAATAGAAGTAGACTTTTTGTACACTTTAGAAAAACTGAAGAATACATTGTCCATAGCATTGTAATAAAAGTATTGTAATATAAGGTGAGAATATCAGTCCAATCAGCTAATGGAATAAGTACAAGAAATTCTGTATGTATATTTAGACTAAGTTTATAAGAAATGACCTGTTTACATGAATACTTTTTATTATTTAATACTAACATATATCGCACTCTATTTGAAAGTTTGGGTACGATATGATAAATAAACACACAAAATATTTTTTTTCCAAATTGTTACCATTTTTTGAGGAAGCAAGTTTAAAAGATTAAATTTAGGTTCAAATTGTAGCATTGGAACTTCATTCCAGTGATCAGTGAAAGTCTTATTGCACAACGTTATAAAATTTATAATTTAATGAGGCTTTATAAATTGTACATGGACAAGATGCATGACACAAGTACATTGTTATGAAATCCTTGTGCCATGAAATAAAACCCTCATTTATTTCAAATGGAAATTATAATGAACAATCTATTAAGTTGGTGCAAAAATAATGTCGTTTTCTCACATATGTTACTATGTGAGAAAACATTATTTTTGCACCAACCTAATACCTAAATTGTGATATATGTTATACAATGCAGTAGTTTTAGTGGGATTTTCAATAAACAATGCAAATTTAAAACATTTTGCCTGATAATTTGTGCTCAGCAGTATTATCATGTTATACACACTTTTTATCTATTTTTTGTTTTTATTAATTATGATCTAACAAATGATCCCACAAATCTTATTCAATGAGTAGCCTTTTTTTGTAATCTTACAATTTTTTTTACACAGTTTTTACTTATCAAATATAGTAGAAAAACTACATATTTTGCTTGTGGCAATTCATAATTAAAATTCTGGTTTGAATATATTTTCAATTCAATGTATCTAATAAAAAATATATCAAATTTATTTGGATTTATTATTGAAATAGTAGAATTATGAAGTCAGTTTGTAAGCAAAAACCTGCAGAAATTGGGTATTTCTCTACACCTTTTCAGATGATTTTTAAAATGAAATGCTCAGAAATTGGTATAAAAGCTATGACTCTAATGTTTGATTTCAGCACTTATCAAATCAAACTCCAGCTTTCACATGGAATGCAATATTGATTTTCTAAAAATGTGAAAAACCACCCTGCTCTATTATACATTACTTATGGCTCATCAGAGATTTTTGGGGATTCAAAATTAAGAAATCAATGACTTGGGAGGGTGGGGTCACTAATTAGAGTAGCAAGGTCCACTGACATCACACCTCTGCATTTTTTTGTTTGGCACTATATTAAAAATGCAGTTTACAATAGAAAATCCAAAGCATTTTAGGATTTAAATAATTCCTTTGAAGAAAAATCCAGTTCTATACCTCCTGAAATGTGTCCAAACTATTTTTAAAGATTTCATTAATTATTACAAAATTTTTATTAACAATGGTGGCTTTTTTTTGGGGGGGGGAGGAAATATCAATTATTCTTATTGGTTTACTTATATAGAATTAATGAACTCTAAACACTTCAAATATATTGATGTACAGATCAGTTATAACAATATAACAGATGAAAGCTCTGATAAAAAGGTTTATTCTTTCATCTGTATTTCCCTCATTATGGGCATTATTATGGGCATTATATATTATATATAATAACACCATAATTCATGGATGGAACAGAATAGGGATGACAAAAATGCTATGTTCTCAGAGAGAATTTTATACTACTAAGGTATACACAAAACTATATATACATATATAAACATGTCCCACACTGAGAAAATATATCACATATATCTACACAGCAAAGTAAAGTGTAAGAAGTAAAAAGGAAGGGACTTATATATAATATGTAAATTCTTCTGTTTTTCTGGAGAAGCCATGTTTAGGACTCCAGATTCAAACAGGTTGGGTTCATCTACTATGTCCTAGGTGAGCACATATTCCTTTCTAGGCATTATAGTCATCTGAAGATTGTGAGAGCGTGAAACATGGGTAATGATTCAAGCTTTCATATATATATGTCTGTGTATATATATATATATATATATATATATATACACACACACACACACATAGACAATATATATAAATACATATATATATATCATATCATATATATATATGTATTTATATATATTGTCTATGTGTATATATATATATATATATATATATTAAAGACATTTTTATGTTTAATGTTCTTTTTATAGATACAAGTATTTAAGTAAATACTCTGTTTATAATAAACAGTATTAAATAACATTTACTGGCCTGAATGTCCGAGAAATTTTCATAGAAAATATTCGTCCTTTGACAGGATTTGAACCTGCATCCTATACGGAACCGTCATTTAGCTTGACATGCCTTTACCGATTCGGCCACAAAGGAGCGTTCAGTAGGCAAGGTCGAATTTACTGCTTATAAACTTCAATCTTCCATGAATCTCGTACATTCATAACTGCTCATGGCGTATCAAATGTAAACAAATGACGTCATACATTAAGAAATGGACAAAGTCCGACAATTTATTTATTAAAGACATTTGATACGCCATGAGCAGTTATGAATGTACGAGATGCATGGAAGATTGAAGTTTATAAGCAGTAAATTCGACCTTGCCTACCGAACGGTTCCGTATAGGATGCAGGTTTGAATCCTGTCAAAGGACAAATATTTTCTATGAAAATTTCTTGGACATTCAGGCCGGTAAATGTTATATAATACTGTTTATTATAAACAGAGCATTTACTTAAATACTTGTATCTATAAAAAGAACATTAAACATAAAAATGTCTTTAATAAATAAATTGTCAGACTTTGTCCATTTCTTAATATATATATATATATATAGATATATATATATATATAATTATTTATTTAAAAATATGATTCCAACTCACTACCTAAGATGTCTCATGTTTTAAAACAAGAGCCAAAAACTTCAAAATAATATTTGAATTAACTTGAGTTAAAGTAGGCTCTGTTCCATCTTCAAGCGAAATTTTTTTTGGAATAACTTATTTCTGAAATTTACAAGTTTTAATAGTATATTCAGAATTGAAATCAAAATTTCCATGGTAACATCAAGGTATAATAAGAAGACACAATAATAAAATCCTGAACAAACCCCCATACCTGAATAGTTTTAATAAAAACTCTACACTTAAATCAGATAATAATAGGGAAAAATTATGCGATTGTAGAAATCCGGAAGACTGCCCATTAGAAAATAAGTGCTGCATCAAATATGTGGTATACCAATGCACTATATCATCCACTGAGAACACTAACAATAATATGATATACATTGGGTCCACGAAAAATGCTTTTAAAACCAGATGGAGACAGCATATATGCTCCTTCAACAACATAAACAAAAGACATCAAACCTCTCTATCTAAATATTTTTGGCACCTGAAAGAAAAAAATAGGACACCTAAAGTAAAATGGAAAATTATTAACAGGACTAGAACTTGCAAAACTTGGGATGACCTATGCCATTTCTGCCTCCATGAGAAACTACACATTATTAAGCTTCTAAACAATAAAAATCTATTAAACAACAGGCATGAATTAACGGTTTTCTGCCGACACTACCAAACTTACGCTCTGAATAACTAGCTAAGAACATGCATAAAATAAATTTTAAAATTCATAGCCCATATAGATAGTTTTAATACCCTACAAAAAAAGATAACCCTTTATGAAGTCATCAAAAAACAAATATCACGGCTTTTTTTATATACACAAATCCCTTTCATAAAGAGATATAATAAAAGAATAAAATAAAAATAAATAAATAAATAAATAAATAAATCTCCATAGACGCTCAAGCCAGACTATGCGAAAACTTCCTCCGTCGTTAATTTAGCCACCCCCACCTTACCCTGACCCGGCATCTATGAAAGTAACTCTATACTGATACAAATTATTAACACCCCACCCCTGCCTATTCTAAACAATCTGCCCTTGATGTTACCATGGAAATTTTGATTTCAATTCTGAATATACTATTAAAACTCGTAAATTTCAGAAATAAGTTATTCCAAAAAAAATTTAGCTTGAAGATGGAACAGAGCCTACTTTAACTCAAGTTAATTCAAATATTATTTTGAAGTTTTCGGCTCTTGTTTTGAAACATGAGACCTCTTATGTAGTGAGTTGGAATCATATTTTTAAATAAATAATTATATTTATCCTCTACTTTTGTATCGAGCACTATTTTTTAAAAATAATAACAAAAATACTAAGGAACTTTGGATTATTTACCAAACCAGTTTCTTTCCTATTTTCTATAATATTTTCACATATATATATATATATATATATATATACACACACACATAGACAATATATATAAATACATATATATATCATATCATATATACAGATAATGTGATATATAAATTGATCTTTATAGAATTCCAAACTAGCCATCCGTATATGAATAGAAAATGAATTCAGTTAATACACAAAAATAGAAAGAGGTTCAAGACCAGACCATGTCTTCTCACTAAACTTATTCAACAAAGCAATCTTGAAAGAACTAGAAGTCCTATTAGGATTTTAATTTTTTTTTTTTCTACATATGGTAACCAGATGACACAATATTGATAGCAGGCATAGAAAGGAAACTGCAGCAACTCCAAGAAATGTATCAAAGGAAAGAGTGAAGAAAGGAATGATGTAAGAAGACAGAATGTATGGTTGGCAGCAAGAGGAACATTCCAAGTTGCAAACAATGTACCAAACACTCAAAGAATCAAGTTTACATATCTAGGAAACCAAAACCCAAAGGGAAAAGGTGCCTTCCAAAAGCTAAGCAAAGTATTGAGAAACTGGAAAATTTCATTAGAAACAAGGTGCTGAACTGTTAGGTAATATAAATCCTCCTTTCTAGCAGTGAATGCTGAACAGTTTCTTCACTGACAGAGAAGATACTTGAGGTAATAGCTGTGCTTCTACAGAAGGATGTTAAGAATACCATTAATGGAGAATGTAAGCAATGAGGAAGTTTTAAAGAAAATGGCTACAAAATGGACAGTTATACTTATAATCAGAAAAAATCAGTTGAAACTTCTAGAATGCATAATAAGAAAAGGGTGCTTAGAGAATTTGACCCTCACAAGACTTATTGAAGGTAAGAGAGCAAAGAGAAACAGTGACTAAATGTTTGTCATTAACTGATTGCTTGGTTCATTTTCTATGACTTATCAACTCTTTGCAGGTTATTTAAAGTCAGAAAATATTCTTAACATTTTAAGAATTCTTCTTATATTTTTTGGAAATAGTTATGATTTAGTGATAAAAGTTTTACTAATTAAGCCATAGCTGTGGGAAGAAGTAGTGAATTCATAATTTTCTCAGGAGTATTTGTGTGCAAGGGAATATAATGATCCCAGCAGAAATTGGAACTCGTCCCTCTCTCTCCAGTTAACAATTCTGAGCCATTATCCCTTATACTGCCTGCACATCCAATCTTACAGCACATGGTATTCCCATGCAGCTACCCATCTAGGTGCTGACCAGCCTTGACATTGCTTAACTTTGATGATCGTACAGGAACTGGTGTTTTAAGCACGATGGATGTCAGGACATGGACTGGGAGTGATGGTGAAAAGACAAACCTTACTAAGAGCTATAAATGATAGGAAGTCGTGGAGATCTATGATTGCCCACATCCTGAAGAAGAAACAGAAGAGGAGGAAATATATACGTCTAATTTCATAAATACAATAATAGATATATCATAAATTTATATATGTAGATATTTGGCAGTAGGAGATTTTGCTCTGAAACATTGCTCATAGTTGTCTGCCAAGCTGACCTTAGGTGAAAGGTTTATACCATTCACACTTGACACCTACTGCCTAGTTTGCCCTTGCCTACAGCTGTCAATACTTGGATTCTTTTTTCATTGCTAACCCAACCCTGACTTGTAATAATTATGAATTAAAATTGGCTGTAAAGCCATGAATAACTCTATTAATAAAATCTGGTTGGATCTTCCAGCAATAATTCATTGTTAGAGAAAATTTATGTGACAGGTTCTTGAGGTTCTTGTTACCTGAAGAAGTCATCAGGTTTCTTTACTTTTCTTTTTTACTTTTCATAAATAATTAGTTTAAAATTTGCTTTACAGTTTATTATGAACACCAAAAGTATAATAATTAACAAATTGGTATGGCAAACTATAATATATATTGACTTTGTATCACTAAACAGACTAGCCCACTCATAAAAAATAAGAATAATTTTTATGGAAAATAATTTTTGTTGATTAGCTATTTATTTATTATATTGTTTATTGGAGTCGTTGGTAAAACATTGGCTAATTGCCATTTGATTCAAACTTTATAAAATGGTAAATAATAAGGATTTCCTTATAGTTGTTGGTTCACATATTTTAATAATTTAATAAATGTTTATAAATTTATGAATAAAAAATTGTTTTCATATTTATTTATTTATAAACAGGAAAATGATAAATATTGTATTAGTTTTAATACAACCGTATTAGCTTTTAGAATGTTGTAAATATAAAATTATTCATGCAAATAAACAACCTAATAAATGGTGTTTAATATCTTTTGTAAATTCTCAAGAACAAAAAGAAAATGTATAAATTTCTTCTTATCGTGTTTAGATTTAATTACAATTTTTGCTTTTTAAAACAATATTGCCAAAGAATGAAGGTAGTTAAAATAAATGTGGTGTCATGCAAAAAGCTGTCCTTTTAAAATTCCATTTTTTTACAGGCACGAAGGTCCATGTTTGCCACTTTTCTTTTATTATCTGTTAATTACCATGACACCAGGTTAAGTGGTTTCCATTGCCTTCTCCACAGTTTTGAATTCAGAATAATTCTTCTGATAGCTTTGCTACTAACCTAGACCAAAGTAGCCAAACTATTCAGCTATTTAACCAGCAACTAGAAAGGAGAAGAAATGAATTCATACCTTTTCCAAGGGCATTAATGCAAACGTATCTTATTTGAATTTTCTTATAGAGAACAAATTTTATTTAAGTGTATCTTATACATCATACATATCTATAAGTCACCAGTCATCCATGCTTAGAATATTGTTGCCACATATGGTCCAGCCACACTGCAATTTACCTTGAGCTCCTTGATAAAATCCAAAGAAAAATCAGCAATATTATCAGTCCTGATATGGTGGCTCATCTTCAGACACTTTCCCACCTCCTTACACCTTTTCTATACTTTCATGGTAATTGTTCAGATGAGCTCTTTACTAAGGTACCTAGACATTTGAATTCAAGTACAGTTGTAGACTGGCATTGAGATCTCATCTGTTGAGCTGGCTTGATGTTGCCAAAATTTCTATGTTAACCATTTCTTTTCTTGCACTTCTTGTTTTGTGAAACTCCCTTCAATGCTTTCCAGCCAACTTTAATCTGCAGAAATTTAAATACAATGTCAATTGATATCTACTGCACCTCTGATCACTCTTTTCTCTTATCACTCCTTATTAATGTTTCTGTTTCTAATTCTTCCACACTCAGTAAACCCTAATGTCTTAGTGGCTTTACTGCCTTGCATGAGGTGAAACTGATTGACAAAACAAAAAATGCTTTTTTACATGTGTAGAATTGTTAAAAAAATTATAATAGTGCCATAAATTATAGAACATGAAAAAAGTATCTATAAAAAAAATAGTAGAGATTGATTTAAAGAAATTCATTCCATCATCAAATTTTGATTGGTTAAAACAGGTATGATGTGAAATAAAAACATTTCTTGACTAAGTCTTGTTCTTAAAATTAAAAAATACAGTCAGCAATAAATAAATTCAAATACATTTATCAGTTATTCAATAAAATTATTTTTTCTTTTATCGATTCAAGGATAAATTTTTAGAATTGTCTTGTTTCCTTTTCATTTTTGCATTTACATCTGACTGATCGAAACAATCACATGACCAATGCAGAATGTGCATTCAGATCTGCTGCTTCTTTACAATTTGTTCGCCTGTGAGAACGTTCAAGGTGAGTTTCATTTTACTCTTAAATACTAATTCCAAGGTTGAGAAGAAACTTAATAACTCAAATAATAAACAGTATTTGCCATGGTTCTGAAAGCTGATACATAAACATGAAATGTATTTTTAATGCAATGGTTCTTCTTCTTTATGTGCTGTATTCCTTCAAAACGTAAGCGATCATGGTTCTCCACAACTGCCTTGCAGCTCTTAACGAATTTAGTACTTCTGTTATTTCTCCAAAGACCTGTTCTGTCATCAATTTACTCAAGTTCACTAAGTATTTTATGCATTTTTCTCTGTCCCATTTGCCATCAATTTTTCCTGTGTGTATAAGATTTTCCAAGCCTTCTTTCCTCATTATGTGCCCTAGAAACATCAAATGTCTCTTCCTGATTTTAAGCATAAGTTTCTTTTTTTTTACCATTTTCTCTAAAACTTTGTTGTTGTACACATGTTTGGTCCACGGTATCCTCAGGACCCTTCTGCAGAACAACATTTCTGTTGCTTCAAGTCTCTTTTTCATCTTTGAGGAGATTGTCCAGTACTCGCTGCCATATAGGAGGACAGATATCATTTAACAGTTTAGTACTCTTTTCCTTGTTTCTAGCAAAGTTTTTCTATTTCTTAATAGTCTGCTTAGCTTTTGAAATGCATCTTTAGCTACCCCAATATGCCTTTGAATTTCAGTGCCACATTTTCCATCCTATGGCTAGAAACTCAGAAAGAGAAATCAGAGAGATGAGTTCAAATCCCAGTAGAGTTTGCTACATTCACTTTCACACAAATACCTTTAGGAAAGGTATGAATTCATCCCTTCTGCCCCATCTTTGGGTTAAATAGCAAGGTTGACTGGACTTTTGCTTTGAGGGAGCACGCAGTGTAGAAGGAAAACTCTAAATTCAAAACAATGGAGAAGGAAACAGAAAACCACTCCATTAAGATCAATGGTGAAAAAAAACTTTGGGGAAGTGAAGCCTGAATGTCTTGGCAAAAATAATCCCTCTTTGAACATTGTACACTGGCAATACAGATTTACAAACAAAGAACTGTCCAAATAACAAAAAACACATCACTTGAGGACTGTCAACAGCAGCAACTACTAAAATGGATTGTACATAAAACTCAAAGAGAAAATAATGACATCATCAAGATGTTAACATTCTACACTAAACTTCCATCAATACTGGAAAGTGGCTGTTATCACTCTTTTCAGTATTGATGGGGGTTACCTTTCAACCCTTTTATTTCAAGTAGAAACTTATAAAATCTTTCTCTTAAAACAGTAAGAGAAAAACTTTATGAATTTCAACTGAAAAACAGTACAGGCTGTATAGTCAATGAATGCCAAATGTTTTCTTGTAAGAAAATGGCTAATATTACCATTACAATAGCCATCCACAGATAATAAATAAATGGAATCTGTGGAGAGCCATGATTGCCCACATCATGAAATGAATTCATTTTCCTCTATTACCCTAATTAGTTATTGGATTTGTTACATGGCATAAACATATATATACATAATTTTTAATTTAAAACAGACTAAGTGTGATATGTGGTTATTGCAGAATTTATATTTTTGTGGAGACATGTACTTGGAAAATCAAGTGCCATAGTTTTTTCCTACCCAAATACTTTCGATCTCCTCCAAGATCATCCACAGGTGTAAAAAAATAGGGGTAGCAAAAAATTATGCCACCTTCCTTGATGAATTTCATCTTAACATGAAGAAACTGATTATAGAATTGGAAAGGATCGATATAAAAATAAATAGATATAATATGTCTACATTATTCACCGAAACATGTTTGAATGAAGATATGCTGCCTAAACAGACATACAGAGTGCGATGGATAAATTGTCATCTAAATTATACAAAAATGAAAATATCACCTCATTTTAACAGATATATTTACCAAAATTACACAAAAATATCTTGAAATATTAAAGAGCAAATTTATTCACTAATATCGCCAATGGCTTCAACCAAGGCCTCCAGATGATTTCGGAGTCTCCTGCAACTCTTCTGGATGGTCTCCTTATTTAAGTTGGTGAATGCTGCCATAATCCCTGCCTTCAGTTCATCTTTGGTGTTACAAGGAGTTTTGTTGGTTTCTCGTTCAACTGCATCCCACACATAGTAATCATGAGGGTCACAGTCTGAGGAGATAGGTGGCCATATATAAGGAGTAATGTAGTCTGACAGCCATGATTTGGTTGCTTGTGTGGTACGGTACAGATTTCTGTTTCCAGACATAAGGGTCTTCCAGCAGCCACCCTCTTGACCTAGGGCAGCACTACCTCCTCAAGGCACAATGTAGGCCTCTGTGTTGAGTCTCAGTGAGAGAGGATAATAAAAGAGAGGGTGGAGAGTGGGAATTCCCTAAAGTTATGACATAAGCCAGAGGGGATTCATTGAAATGCTCCTCCCTCACCATATCCCCCATGCCAGTTTGGGTGAATGTTCATAAATACAAATGCGCGAAGCGAATTAAGTAGAAGAGAGAAGAGAGGCAGAAGTGACAGAGACAAGACCAGAGAGGCCGGCCCATGTGATTATCTGCCAACAAAAGCTGCCGACTTCAACCTTGTGCCAAACTTTACCAAAGCAGCAAACTAAACTTTTCCATGTCAACAACGAAAATATCACTTCCGATTTAGATGTGGGTCAGGCTGATAATTAATTGCATGTGACCTCTAATATAACAAATTATTGTACAAAGGACTGATAGTAACAGTATTTACTTTTGTTCAATTTATTTGCGTGTTATTTTTTCCCTGTACATCTTTGCCCCGCTTGGACCAGCCCAACATGAAGATACTTGAAACAATTTCATCTTGGCTTCCTTATGATCAAATTAAATCACAACATGGGATAGGAAAGCTCTGAGATCAAAACGATCTTCATCGATCAACTGCTGCGTTGGAAATCTTGGACAACCAGGGAGAGTGGTAACGATTACAATTTAACTCATATCTGTGGGAAAAGAAATGGATTCATACCTTTCCCAAAGATATTTGCATGTAAGAATGTAATAAACTCAACTGGAATTCAAACTGAGTTCCCTGATTTCTCATTTTGATCTGTCATCCATTACACCACCTAAATATCAATTATTTCTGTGATTCTCTTTGGGTGTGGAAAATGACCTTAGTGGGTCCTGTATCCTGAATATTTTATATTAAAATTATTTATGAATACAAAACTTGATACCTCCATTTGATCTATGTCTATTTAATCAGTGAATTATACATAATTACACTTTTTATTTATTATAAAAAAATTAAGTATTAAAAAGCAACTTTAAAATATTTTCCATATTTTCAATTGGTGATATACTTCTGAAGTTGGTCCCTTTTGCCATCCAATATCCGTTACCATTTGATGCTTCAAGCATGATGCAGGCAAGCCAACAGTTATAACTGTTTAGTACCATATACGAGGTCTGATCAAAAAGTATTGCGACTTTTGGTAACAGATCTAAAGTACACAAAGTGAAGTTGCTTGTCACACATTCACCATGGCTTGTGCAGCACTTTTTGGCTAAGTTAAACATTCCCCAAATCTGACAACCACCATATACCCCAGATCTTGCCCTTTCTGATTTTTCCCCTTTTCCAAAAATCCAATCCCACTTGAAAGGAATAAGTTTTCAAGACATTGGGGAAATCCAAGAGAATGTGACAAGTCACCTGCCCACTATCCTGAAGAACGAGTTCCAAGAAGAATGCTTCCATCAATGGAAATGATGCTGGATAGAGTGTGTGTCTTCAGAAGGGAACTACTTCAAAGGGGATTAAATGTTGAATTGATATGTGTTGTAGTTTTTTTTTTATAGCACCATTCTCAATCCTTTTTGATCAGACCTTATATATATATATATATATATATATATATATATAGATAGATAGATAGATAGATAGATAGATAGATACACACACATACAC
>OZ010581.1:73128140-73145640 GCA_963932145.1 Acanthosepion lycidas | reverse complement strand
TTAATTGTGTTGGTTTTTAGAATGTTGTAAATATATCGTAATTCTTATAAATAAACAATTCAATAAATAAATAGTTTAATATATTTGTTGTAAATTCTCAAAAACAGAAAAATGTATAAATTCACTTTCATTATGTTTAGGTTTTATTACAATTCTAATCATCGCTCTTTAAAACATAAACACTGCCAAAGAGTGAAGGTATTTAAAAAAAAGGTGGTGTCATTTTGACACATGACAATTATGTGTGAAAAATAACATTAAAATCAGTCCAAGTTATTGGAACACCTTTATATGAGGGGGAATCAAAAAGTAAAGCCATTAATATGCCTATGTATGAGGGGCATTCAAAAAGAATCCTACTTTATTTTTTTCCAAACTAATGCCACATGGGCAAAATCATTTGAGTGGGAGGTGATGCATACACAAAATCTTTCGTGCTGGTAGGACATGTCAGTTCTCAGCCATTAAACCTAGAATATAGACATGTAGTTGTTATAAAATAAAATAAGACATATCTCAGGCAAATACTCAAGAGCGAGAGCCAGATGTGAACGGGACAAAGCCCCGTCACAAAATGACCATTATCTTCGTTTACAAATGTTTCTGACACACGAGTTCCGGTCGAAAAATAAAATAATATTTAAAATGTTCTATTTTCGTCCAATAAAAATGCTTCCCTCCTAATTATACTCGCTTCATTTTTCGAGCCTGTTAAGCCATAAAAAAACGCTATAAATGGGGTCACACAGAAGTTCAACAAGCAGTCAACAGGTGGCCAGGGAAGAGAACTGTCACGGTCAGACCGAGCGGTCAGTAGCTATCAGCAAGGGAGCGCCAGTGTCAACACATGTGAACTACTATGAGAGATCGACCTAGATCTGAAGCAGGCTTATGAACTTTACCACAAGGTAGCTGTCCCAAACCCTCACGTTCCTGCTGAAATAAACCACGTAAATCTATTTCTGCTGTTGTCTTATTTCTTTCTTGCAACCATATGCTTGTCTATAACATAGTGCACATGTGTCAGATTTTTTGTTTTCGCACAAGATGACCAAATGCACTGAGCAGAGATATTGCATCAAGTTTTGCTAAAGGCTTGTAATACTCAAGCTCAAACCATCCAGAAGTTTCAGCAGGCCTTTGACGATACATGAGCAAAGTTCAGATCAAGGAGTGGTACAACTGCTTCAAACATGGCCACACTTCATGGTAAAGAAAGGCACACTCAAGCAGGCCACCCACAAGCTGAAATGAGGAATTGATTGAGAAGGTTTAGCAAATAGTCTTAAAAGTCCATTGTGTAACAATCTAAGAATTTGCTCATTAAGTAGAAATATGCACAATCAGCATATTACATTTTAACAGAGGATTTGTGCATGTAGAGAGTGTTGTCAAAATTTGTCCCCAAGGTGCTGACAGAGCAGCAGAAGCAACTCAGGACATGCTGGATTGGGCAAATCACAACCCAGACTTATTCAAGAGTACAGCTCTAAAGTAATATCTAAAGCAAATTGTAAAAACAGAACTTCAGGAAAAATGACCCATATAAGTATCAGTCAGCCAAAACATTCTGAGTATTGTTGATTCCAGTTCTTCGCCGTTTTGTTTGTTTGGGATATTTCATACTTTTCTGGAGTTCCTGAAACCCCATAAGAAAAACAATGGTTATTGATTAGAGAGAGACAAGAATAAAAACTAAGATCATCTCAATTTGATTTGGCTTCAACAAACAAGGAGTTCTTGTGCCAATTTTGTGTGGTCCAGTGACAGGACCATTTCGTCAAATTTTGGTATTATGCCAACATAGTGAACAACAGTAATAATAAAAGAAGTAATAATAATCTGACAAAAATAAAAAGAAAAAAAGATTATGGTAAGCATGGGTCAATGGGGAGACAAAAATAAAAGCAATACACCAAAAGCAGTTATCTCCCTTTTTATTTTACTTTTTTCAAGTCGGAAAAAGAATGCTGACAAACACTTATAAGGACTTCACTTTTCTCCCAAACCTCCGTTAATAAGTTATATAAAGAATCGACTGCCAAATTAGTTCATAGATATGAAAGGAAAAAGAAAAATAGCTTTATATATATATATATATATATATATATATATATGCTAATTCTCTTGCTTTTCTGTTTCTTATCTTTTTCTTTCTTTCTTTCTTTCTTTCTTTCTTTCTTCCTTCCTTCCTTCCTTTAGCATTTTTACCTCTTATTTCTTTTTTTTCCTCTCTTTTTTGCTTTCTCTCTTCCTTTTCCAGATTTTTCCCTCTTACTTTCTTCTTTCTTCATCATTTTTTACCTCTTACTTTCTTTCACAGACTTTCTTTTTTTCTCTCTCTTTTTTCAACTATATTTTCACTCTTTTCTTCTCACATTTTCCCCTTTTCTTTATATTTTTCTTCTTTTTATTTTACTTGCAAAATTAGCTCAATTGTAAGTGAGAATGTTTTATCTTAGAATGTAGAGACCCCATTCCAAAACACTTTATTTACTTTTTTTTTTTAATCGGTATCATCCCATGCAAGGCAGTAAATCCACTCAAATGCAAAGGGTTACAGAGTGTGGAAGAATTAGGAACAGAAACATTAATGATGAGTAGAGAGAGAAAAGAGTAATCAGGAGGACAGTAGGTAGCAATTGACATTGCATTTAAAGTTTTGCAGATTAAAGTTGACAGTAAAGCATGTAGCCGGAAGGAAGTTAACCACAAGCAAGAAGTACAAGAAAAGAAACTGTTAGCATAGAACTTACAGCTACATCTAGCTAGCTCAACTGTAAACTTGGGCAATCTGTTTTCCTCCAACTACTACTCAGACAATAACAATATAACTGTTTAAATCTACTACATCTATTGCCAACCTTGATAGGGGACAGCAGAGAAAAACATAACAGTCTAAACTCAGAGAGATAACTTTGACTTAAAATCAGGTAAAATATCACTTTCCTGCGGAAAATTATAATCAAGTAGAATTCATGTCCATTTAGGATGTGGCTGATTATGGCTCTTCTCAACTTCCTGTCCCTCATAGCTCTAAGCAGCATTTAACTTCTTATCTTTGTCCCCACTCTGTCATCCATTCACACACTAATTAGGTAGGTGGCTCACTGATTCCCTCTTTACCTTTTGACTTCAATAGATCTTGTGAGTGTTAAATTCAACACACCCTCTTTCCTCACTATGTGTTCTATAAATTTCCTGTTTCTCTATTATTTTAAAGATAAGTGCCTTTTCTTTTAGATCCTTAAAATGTCCTCATTACTGACATTTTCTGTCCATGTTATTCTTTGCATCTGTCTGTAGAATGATACCTCTGTCACTTCAAATGTTCTGTATCTTCCTCTATGGTAGTGACTACCATAGAGGAAGATATATATAATAGGAGTTCAGTTCTGCTTATTCTTTTTTTTACTCTGAGAAAATTTTCCTATCTCTTAATACTTTGTTTAATTTGTGTAAGGCATCTTTCACTATTTTGATGCACCTTCAGATTTATGTTTCATATTTTCAATTGTCTTTTACTGCATTACCCAGATAGTTTAATTTCTGTACCTGCATGATTCTGATGTTTCTAGTTTGTAGATCATGCCTTTGGCTGTAAATCTGTTAGCAGTAAAGTCATTATTATGGAATTGCCATTTCCATAGCAAATGTTCTGACCAGATACATTTTTTTATTTCCACCAGTTCAGACCTTCACATCTAAGAACTGCCACAACATGTACACTGGGATAAATCATCCCATTCCGTTTGTGGGTTATCCCACTTGATTTTGTCAAAATGTCTGCTAGGGGGCACTCATTAAGCCTATAAAATGTGAACATACTCTCTCTCTCTCTTTCTTTCTCCTTTTAACTCTTGCTTCCAGATGTAGTTGACATTGATAAAGAACATTACCGATGGGGCGCATTCACTTCCTTGGTCCTCTGTTGACTTTTGAACTCGCTTGAACACACACATGCACACATATTTCTGTCACACATGCTTGTTACACATGCACACACTCACAAACAAGCACACTCTTATAACTTATTTTAATGTGTTTTTTCCTTTCTTTAAGCCTTTCACCCCAAACAAGGCGGGAAGCCACTAGGACACAAGGGGTTACAGAAAATTTGGAGCAAGATCAGATAGGAGTGATAGAAGAAAGGATGAGGAGAAGGGTAGTGGATAGATCAAGGCAACAGGAGAGAGAGAGAGAGAGAGAGAGAGAGTACCGGGAACCCCTTCCTAAACAAGAAACAAGGCATAAGCCTCTACTCATGACCAAGAGAAGGGGGAGGAGTGTTGACCGGGCGGTAGGAAAGCCTACAAATATATGTAATTCCTTTTGTTAAACAAATGACAATGCTTATGCATTGCCATTTGTTTTATATTAGGTTGGTGCAAAAATAATTTCGTTTTCTAACATATGTTACTATGTGAGAAAACGAAATTATTTTTGCACCAACCTAATATTTATTGTTTTATGTTACTCATTTTTACCCGGACTCACATTGATTCTGCCAATATTGTTATTGGGATAAATGTTCCAGGATCCCATAAATATTTAATATATTTAATAATATTTTAATTTAAAATATCTATACTCATCACAAAGAGGTGATACCCACAGCATAATTTCTACCCAGACAACATACTAAAATCCCGCATCACCTTCATTTTCCATTAGTAAGAAGGAAAGCTCCATTTGGACAGCTTCTTCCCAAGAACTGCTATTTTGTAGAATAGTCTCCTCGGAGGATACTTCCCTTCCTCACTATAATCTTAACCTCTTCAAATCTAGTATTATCTTTCCTACATATCCTCATAAACTATTCTTGATTCCTCCTATTACGCCCATATTCAGCAACTCTCAACCTTAAGTGGCTATCAGGCCTTGTATTTGGTGAACAATTAACTAATCTCCTGACAGAACCTTGGTGTTAATTTGCATGGTGGACCTGTTCATTTCTGTAGAAATCTTACATTTGCACTTTTCTTGTAAATTTAAAGTGTTGACAACATTGCTTTTGATCAACTTCAATCTTATTTTTTTTTAATAATTTTTCTACATGCTCTTTAGTCCAAAAGAAATTTCTTTCCCATATAGAGCCATTACTGAAGTAAATATTCATACATTGAAAATTATAAGTCAATAAGAATGGTGTCTGTATTTAAATCCTCTATTTATTTAAATCATTTCACCCCAAGCAAGGGAGTGAAGCCACTAAGATGCAAGGAGTTACTGAGTGTGAAAGAATAAGAAAAAATACAAATGATAAAAGAGGAGTAATCAGGGAGACAGTAGATAGCAAATGACTTTGCATTTGAATTGTTGAAGATCAAAGTTAGATGGAAAGCATAGATCCAAAAGAGATATCCACAAGCAAGAAGTGCAAGAGAAGAAACTGTTAGCATAGAACTTACAGTTACATCTAACCAATTCAACTGTAAATTGGTGAGACCTTGTTGCCAATCTAATATTGTACACAAATTCATAAAGTCTAAGTACCATAGTGAAAAGTTTGTCCGAACAATTACGATAAAACTATTTATAGAAAATTCAGAGTGAAATCTACATTATGGCAGTTGGAAACTGACTGAAACTGAGATGAGGACCAATATATTGCTGATTCTTCTATGGATTTTATCAAGAATCTCTGAATATATAGCAGAATCACTGCAACATACGTGGAAGCTATATTCAAAGCAAAGACAAATGGTATACTTATAAATATGTAAGATAGACTCTGGAGAGAAAAATTGTCTTGCACGACAAAGTGAACCAATTTTCTTAGCAGATGACCAAGCAATGGACTGAATATAGTCTTTCCGCTTCATGTTAGCAGAAAATAATAATTGTTTAATAAGGATTGCTTGCTACAAAGAATGAAATAAACTACATTCTCTTTTTATAGAAGTACACTCTTGTATGAATGAGATCATATTCATATCTTTGGCAAAATATTTTCAACAATGTACTGTTTGGCCATAAATTATACCTAATAATATCCATTTTGACTAAAAATAACAAATCCTATCATATTTGCTTTAGTAGAAAATTAACTTTCTATAAAATGTAGTAGAGGTATATTCTTTTATGGATGATATGAAATATTTTATTACATTTTTCACGTTTGTATATAAGTTTTGCATATCCAAGTCAAACTTAGACAGAAATTGTCCAAAGCTTATGATGTTCAAATACATTTGACCATCACTCATCATTATCAAGAACATTAATCAAGAAAAGATTTGATTAATTTCATCTAGGCATATTTATTAGAAAAATTTAAATTTTCTTAATTAAAATGTAATATTTTTTAATTAAAATAAATTAAATTATATAAAGAATTGAGTAATATGTTTTTGATGAAAAGATGCAGTTAGCATTAAAGAATGATAGAAAAATAATACAAACAAAAATCCTGATATAAAATATAAAACACTAAAAAGAACAAGGCAAAATATCCTTAGACATGGACAATAGAATGAGAACAATCTAGTCCCATAGATTAAATAAAGGGTTCACTTTGAAATTCCAAGAAAGTTAGCTGGATTGAAAAACAGCCTTCAATCCTCTTAATGGCCCAGTGGATAAAAGTATTGAGTAATTCAAAAAGTGTCTAGACCCAAAGAGTTGTGAGTTCAATACCTTGCCACAGCAGAGGGAATGAAACTTGAAGAGTTACTAAAGGGAATTAACTGGAAAACTGAGATTTCCAAAAAAGGCATGGCATGTGGAAATAGAAAAATCTACCCCCATTGGCTAAATAAAGGATTTATTTCAAAATTTCAACATATGTTACCTGAAGAAGTTTGGAGCGTACAACAGGCAAAACATCATGAATATGACAATAAAGATGAGGATAACAGTCCGAACAATGTAAATAGTGTAAATAGTTACAATACCTCATCTCATAAATATAGACAGATGATATAAATAATCATTAATTTATTCTGGTGCAAACAGATGTATCCTGTCTATAAAAAAAGATAAAATGGTACCAATAATAATAGGCCACCCGTACATATCACTTAATGATTGTAATAAATCTCTAAGTGTGGAGTGAGTAGCCATGGTCAAATGCAAAATAAGTAACAGAACTGTCCAACAAACAGAATTGACAAAGTTTGCAATAAGCAATAACAAGAAAAAGAATAGGGCAAAAAATAATATAAAGCAAGCAAACAATATATGCAAGGCAAATTAACAGTAATAAGTCAAAGCAACAGTCATATGGCAAAAAATTCACAAACAAAGAATTGGTGCTGACACATAAAAGCAAGTTTAGACATGCAAACATAGTGTTCTGATTTCAAGAAAAGACAGACCAGGACTGCATCAGATTAAACCTATGTTATTGGCTGGGGGAAAAAAAATCCCAGCATGCATTTGTGCACTTCTGGCTATAAAAAAGGAGGGGTAAAATATTTGGCAGTCATACCTACATGGTTTGAAACCAAATCTCTAAGATTTATTATTGTTTTTTATTATAAAACATTTTAAAACAGTTTACCTAATCATTAATAATAACACAAAACCTCAAAAAATTCTAAATTCACTCTTAAGTAAGAATAAGGAATTCTTGTGCCATTTGGAAAATTGTATACCCAACACTAATCATCAAAACATATTAAGTTCTTAAATTATTCACACAGCCATCACACACTCTTGTAGGTTAACTCACCATTTATCAAAGCTTAGTGCAATTCATATGCCTAATGATCAACATGAGATTATGATATTATGAATAATCAAGAGTGGTCTCCCCTTGTTTTGTTACTCTTTGAGAGGGCTATTTCAGTTTACCATGACTATAAAAGGACACTACACGCAAACCTTGTATTTTCAGTTGAATAAAGCTTTCTCAAAGCCTACACGTGTGTACTTTTGTCATTACAATGACTATTAATATTAGACAAGTAATTGACTATAAAGTATTATCAAGTTAACTGACACTCAATAGACAATTTTTTTTTAAAAAAAATGCTTATCCCTTACATATAATTAAACAAAAAATCACTTGCATTCATTATTAAAGTACACATTGTACTTTCTTTTTATGTGTATACTGTGAGTAATGACCTTTAATGAATACATGAACTTTCTCTATATCAGACACAGATCCATTTCTACAAACATTTCAAATAATAAATCTGTTTAGAATGAAAAGAGACATGCTCAGAAAATCAACTTACACACCTCTTTACATAAAAAAAATATTTGTAAATAATTGGCAGTTGTAAATTTCACCGCAACCATTGGAAATTTATTTAATAATTGTGACTATGACAAATTATTGATGCCTCTATAAAATGGTGACCCTGTGAAAAGAAGTTTAAATTCAATTTTGCAACAGACATAAAAATAAACAAAATAATAAAAAAACAAGTCTTATACATGGACACACCTCTTATACATGGACACACCTCTTTAGCTTTTGGAATAACAACAACAGTATAATTGTTGAATTTTTGTATTTTTTTAAATAATTATTTAATAATGGATGATGAATATACATCAGTTGATACACCAGTGCAACCTTTTACAATTAAAGAACCGAAATATATAAGGAAAACATATATATTTTTTCTATAATAGCGGCACAATTTCTACTCAGATATATTGGCACTTCAGCAGCAAAATATCTGAATTTCTTAGGTGGGTGCTATCATTATTAATGCTATTTACATTCATACTATTGTCCTCATCTTTGTTGTTATTCTCACAATGTTTCAGCTGTTGTGCCCACCAGCCTTCATCAGGATTATGGTGATCCTTGTTACCTACAGGAAATTCCAGACTGAACCCTTTACTTAATTTAAGGGTGTTGATTGTTTTCATTCAACTTCCCATATCGAGGGATAGTTCTTATTTTTACTCATTAGTTAAACAAACAAACAAAAATATTATTTTCTGGCTTTAAGTAACATGCAAAGAGTAGGTAAGCTGTAGAATACAGATGAAGCAATCAAGAAAAATGTATACAAATACCTATTTACAAAAATGTTCTTGAAAGATATTGTTTAGAGTTCCCAGTTTTAGGTCAAAGTGTTTTGTAAGTATGTTTGTACATAAAAGAGTATTTGCTGATGAGAATGACAAGTTTTGTTCATGTCAATACATTCAAAAAGAAAGGAAGTAAATTAGTTACAGGTTTCTCTGTGTCTACCTCTGCTGATTTTGTGAGTAACAATCAACCAGATTTCTTTGAAGGTGCTGTGGTATCAAGTCAGTTCTTTTGATGCGAGTGAAATGAGTAAAGTAATACTATGATCTGTTAGTGGCACAGATTTATTTGTTTTTTGAATTAACTGCTAGTTCTCAGGCTAAGGGGTTTTGAAAACTAAATAGAAACATTTAATTGGTTAATTATTCTCTCCGAATGAACACTTGATGTGTTATCTATTAGGTCTGCCAAAATCAAACTGGTTTCTTTTTCTTCTAAGAGTCTGGTGCTAGTGTTATTTCCATTTTTTTCTAAAGCTCTCTGGTTGGTTGCTAATTAGTTGTGATGTCTCCTGCGATTGGCCATTTATTGTGTGGGTATAAGTGTGGGTATAGCCAACATCTATCATTACCTCACTAAAAGACATGATTCCTACTTGAGTAGGCAAACTTCCAGAAGAGTTAATGTTTTTTCTTCACTGTAAAACAATGAATACTATTACTATATTTTATGAGCGTGATGGTCATGTTCATAAAAATATGATAAAAAGACACACGGTATCCACATTAGAAAGGAAATAAATCATTACAATAAAAATACATTACCAACCAGGTCACATTGCAAAGTAGAAAGACTTAAAATATACAGAACATATATTATTTAAGCTGACAAGGCAAGAACCTGTAAATATTGGTGTAGATAACCTGAAAAGTAAAGGGTCTGCCAGGACACCACTACGTGATGCTGTCCAGGACTATAAAAAGGATATGTCCCTCTCTTTCTCTTTTCACTTTAGAATGCAGTGGTAGATATCTCATCCCCTCTGGGAAAATTTATTTTTTTTAAATTTCAATTCATTTACCTGGAAAGTTTCACACCTCAGATGTAACAAGTAGTAACACCTCTTGCTACAACCCATGACCAACAGTATGATTTGAAAGTTTTCATCCTAATTAGCAAGTAGTCATAACTCTCTTCCCTATAAAAGTAACTTCTAAAGGTTTATCCATTCCTAACTGCCACCCGTCTCTTCCCACTGATGGGGAAAACTAATTTGATGAACGGCATTAGCTCCAACAATTCCACTATTCTTAAAATTCGTTGAACCAGAAGTTGCTGACAATGTGTTTTTTTTTTAAATGACACTTATGCATTATTTCTATATCTTCAATTCTATACTAACTGGAATAATTTATGACCCAACTCTTATTCATTTCACTCGCCGTGGTGAGAAATTAATTCACCCAAAACAATTGATTCTGAAGACTAAAATTCCTTGTTTAAAAAGGACTTTCTAAAGAACTTTCATGATCACTGATGTCATTAATCATTTATTAATCCTAATTTTTTTTCAAACAAATTTGATTTAACCATCATCTTCTTCTTCCATGTGTCATGTCCCTTCAAAACATTGACTCTCATGGCTCTCCACATCCTCCTGTCCTTTGTAGTTCTTAGTAAATTGTGTCTCTTTGCTATCTCTCCTTACCACTGTTCTGCCAACCCTTTACATGAGCTTGTTAGGTAGATTATGGACTGTTTTCCTCTATAACCTCTTGATTTCAACATGTCCTCTGATTATAAAATTCTCCAAGACATCTTTCCTCATCATGTGCCCTAAAAATCTCAACTGCCTCTTTCTGATATCTCTATCTATAAAAGGCAGAATGTGTGTGTGTATGTGTGTATAACCAATGCACGGACGCAATTTTTGACGGATTTGCACCAAAATTTACATGCACATGCTCCAAGTTAGCGGGAAGGCCAAGACTGACATTGCATTTCCCAACTTCTATCAATAGTGGAAATAATCAATTCTTTCATGCTTCTATGGCAGTTTTCATGTAGTTTGTGGACATTTTCTACTGGCCAGAGTGAGAGCCTATAGCTGGCTGCTACAAATAGACAGGAAGATTCTATTGGCCAGCATGAGAGCCAACAGCTGACTGACACGAATGTTAACTAGCATGCAAAAAAATCGATAGCTGCATTCATCACAAGTGGGAAAAATTTAAATCTGCATGGCACTTTACTCCAATTGGCTCATTCGCTTGCTTAAACTCAACGTTGATTCTGATTCCGCAGAACTGGGTTGGGTGTGAAAAAGTATTTGTTGTTAACATTCTTTTTTCATTCGGTTTTTCCAGTTACGAGTCGTTTTTAAAGCTGATCGTTTTGTGTTCATTTTGTTTAGTTCTTTTTTCGTAACAGATTTAATGTTTAGCATAGAGCTTAGAAAAAATTTGCAGTGTGAGATAGGCAAGAAGTAAGGCATGTAGCAACATCAGCACAGCAAAGAGCACTCCTTTAAAGACAAGGGAGGGCAAAAATATTTTAAGTCAAGTGATAGTCATATGATTTTTGAATCAAGCCCAGGCAACACCGGGCCATTCTGCTAGTTAAATATAAGTACCTTTTTATCTTCATTTTCTCTAAAATTTCATCATTGCTCACATTTTCAATCCGTGGTATTCTCAACATCCTTCTGTAGAACCACATTTCTATTGCTTCTCTTCTTCATCTGTGAGGAGATTGTCCATAATTCACTACCATATAGGGGGACTGATATTGCATAACATTTCAGTACTCTTTTCTTTGTTTCTAATGACATTTTATGGGATGAAAATTAAAATGATTGAAGATAATACTACAGAAAGAAAATGTGTTGACATGCAAAGTGTTCAATATTTTTAGATGACAGTTCATTTGAAGTAAAATCAAGAAATTTATATTTATTCAACAGGCTCAAGGGGAAGCTTCTAAAAATGGTAATTGGTATGGACATAGTAGTTTGCAGGTAACGTAATATGAAAAATATTTTTTAATCAGTCACAGTTGAAATAAATTAAAAACAAACATTTACAAACCTGCCAAGTGTTATAAGAATAGTCAGCCTACCCAGAAATGCCATCCTGAATCTACACCAAGTCAACATGATACAAGAATTCTAGTTTGTATTAATGACATTACTAGTTCTATCAGTTACATTTCTGTTTTGTATGAACTTATCTTCATCACATTTCCTACAAATTCTCCTTTCCAAGATATCTATAAACTATTTCTTTTAGTTAGAAAATTTCAAAACATAAATTTTAAATATGAAGATTTTATTCTAAAGAATAGGGAGAGTACATTTTCTTTAATTTTTTCTCAGGTATGCAGGCCAGTAGACGAAATAAATGTTGTTCAAAATAAACAAAGTATCTATTCAAATATGGGTATCCACTAAAAATAACGTTTGAAGTAATACAAATTTAAAAAATGTACAAAAGTAAATCAATATGATTAACATACAAAATCTTATTGTAGAATCTAAATTGCATTGGTGAATATTAGAGCTCTTTGATTAAAGTTTATTTGGTTTTATAAGCAACAGAGATGTGATTCTAAAGAAGGATGCTAAGGATATCATGGATTGAATGTGTGAGCAATGATGAGGTCTTAGAGAAGTTGCAAACAAGGTGGAGACTTATACTTAATATCAGGAAGAGGCAGCTGAAGTTTCTGGCACATGTAATGAGAAAGGAGGGCCTAGAGAATCTGATATTCACGGGTCGAATAGAGGGGAAAGAGAGACAAGGGAAAACAATGCATGACATACCTGGCGGGCAGGTGGATGACAGAATATAGTCTGGGGGAGGAAGCAGAGGGAAGGAACTTGTTGAGAGATGCAAGGGATAGAGGGAGGTGAAGAGCCATGATCGCCTACGTCCTGAAAGGACATGGTACATAAAAAGAAAGAAAGAAATTAAATTCTGAAAAACTAACTAACCTTTTCAGCTATAGAGATGAATTGAAGTGCTGCTTTGATGAATTTAAGTGTTAACATTAATGTTTTCCCATTTGTAAGCGAATTTATATGAAAATACCCATATGTTAAATCACTTTTTTTTTTTAATCTTCACCCTAAAAAAGGCCATGATACCAGTAGGATGCAAGGGGGTTTACAGGGTTAGGGTTAAATGAGAAGACTTTAGTGCGGAGAAGTGAGGAGAAAGGACAATAAAAGAATAAGATTTAGGAAGACAGAAGATTGTGATTGATGTTGCATTTAAATTTTTGAAGATTTTAGGTGACATGGGAGCAAGGAATCAGAAGGGAGTTCCACAGGTGAGAAGTGTGAGAAAAGAAACTTATTCGATTAGAACTTATGGTTACATCTATCTAATTCAACAATAAAACAATGAGACTTAATTGCCAATCTAGTAGTGCGCTTAAATTCATGCAGTCAGTGCACGAAGAAGTAAAACTGACATGAAAATATTTGTAGAAAATCTAAACGGAAACCACGTTCAAGTGATTGAAGTTGAGATGCCTATTAATGAAAATGTCATGTAGATAATTCAAATGATCATAGTTGATGTACAGATAAATATGATAATCAATTGAGAATTACTAATTCCAGTAATTCTGATATAAATGTGTACATGTGTAGGTGGTGTAATGGATATTCTCAGAATGAGAAATTGGTGAGCTGAGTTCCAATTCCAGTCAGGTTGGGTACATTCACTTCTGCACAAAGACCTTTTGGAAATAGATGAATCTATCTCTTCCACCAGCTATGGGTTAAATAGTAGGACATGCATCTGAAAAAGCATTGTTATTCTAAAAAAAAGTAATTGTAAATGCAATATTCCCTTGCCCACCCAAAATAATTATTCTGAAAGTCCAAAATATGTTTTGGCTTCAAAAAATCCGCAAAGGGTTGATAAACCATAAAACATAAATCAAACAATCAAATCTGATATAAATGATCAGAAAATGTCATATAATCCAAAGAAAACATGTTTCATTATCATCATCATCCTTCAACCTCTCTATGATTGGTTGGAACCCTATTGAGAATCCCTTTCCACACTGTTCAGTCCTGCATTGCTGTCCCCAGATCCAAAATATCCAACCCTGATACCTAAACTATGATGTCTGGGAAAATCATTTTTTGTGAGAAGACACTTCCAGTAGGATGCCATAGGAGTAAGGATGAGATGATTTCCCTGTCCTCTCAGTGGCAGTGGCCAGCAAACTGTAATCATTTTTGCTTAGCTTAAGAGAGATTGGTCTCATTTCCCTGTAAATTGTGTTATGCGTTAAATGGAATCTCTAACTGATGTTCTGGATTTTTGGAAGTAGATTTGTATATGTTCCATCCAATCCTCTTTCATGAAACATCTTTAAGAAGACAAAGAACTTTGAAAAATATCATGTTTTCATTAGAAATTATAAAGAAATCATTCTACAATTTGGAAATAGTATAGTAATATTTCAATTTTAATGATTAAAGTAACTAGCATGTAAATATTTCAAAGGAATGTAAAAAAAAACACACTCAAAAAAGGTGCTCTCCAGATAAAAGCCACCCTAAATAAAATCTAAAATAAGATTTAGAATTTGGGGACATAGTAGAACCCAAATAATGATATAGAATCTTCAACAAAAAATTCCAGCACTTCCACACAAATCTACACCAAATGACACTCTTTACCTGCAAAGCAGCTAGCGATGAAAAGTCACATCAACAACTGCCATCTTTTCTAAATACATTTTTATTTTATTTTCTCCTGTATGACATTTACTAAAATATATGAATTTTCTGTATATCAGTTGCATATCCATTTTTACAAACATTTCAAAATCAATTCATACACATCTTTAAATTAAAAAACTTGAGTTGAAAAAATGTAAATAGATTGCATTTTTAAAATTTTTCCACATCTATGACAAATCGATTTACTCTTTTAATCTTGATTATGACAAATTACCAACATTGCTAAACTTCATTAAGCGAGTTTGTGTCCAAACACAAGGAACTGAAACTACCTTGATTTCTAATAAAAAAGAGTTACTTTCATTTTTCTTTTCCATGTCTAACTTGAAAGTATCAATTTTTGTGGCATGTCTGTTTATCTACTAGAAGCAAAGAAATTTTGAATATAGAAAAATATTAACACGTGCACACAAACCAACACAAATGTGTGTGTGTGTGTCGTTAAAGAAGAGTAAAAAATACTTTTATTAAGTTTTTCTTATATATTTCTTGTATATAAACGTTTTCTTTTCTATTTTTAATAAGTGTAGAAATAATTAACAATAAAGAAAGAAAAAGTGAGATTATAAAAAAAAATAGTTAAATAATTATGAAAACTCCCATCATGCATTGGGACAGGCATTTTGTTACCAATTGAAACAGAAATCAAGTTTTCTCTATCTTCATCTTTGATAGCCAAACAATGCAGATGTCCAGGGATAACACTCTGATAGCACATGTTTGCTATCAAACAGATAAGCATAAACTTTTTATCTCCGTGTATGCATATGCTCTTTAAAATATACAATTTACTCTTTAATGAATATGAAAGACTTTTATCACTCTTGTTTACGCCTATTATTTTGTATCTTGTATATGATTTTTTTGTAATTTATATCTTTCTGTTGCGGGGTTGATGTCTTTTAATCAACAAAACAAAATTACATATATATATAAAAAATAAGTATATTCAGACAAGACCGACTCATAATCAGTACAATCCACATTATTTCTTTAGAATATATATATGCATATATATATATATATATATATATGAAGAAATATAGTTTTAAGGTGTGCTATATTTATGGGATAAAGTGCTCAGTATCAGAGATAGAGCATATGTAAATATAAAAGTGAACATTGAAGTCAGGCTGACGATTGTGTCTAGCATGAAACAGCCTGTTGCCTCTGAGTGTTGACTTCAATGTTCACTTTTATATTTTGTATATATATATATATATATATATATATATATATATATATATATATATATATGTATATATATATATATATATATGCATATATATATTCTAAAGAAATAATGTATTTTTGTATGTCAATCTGAGAAATTTTATTATTTAATAGTAATAATTAATAAAATAATGTCAGATTAATAAGTAAAAATCCATTATTTCTTTAGAAATTGCTTTGTTTATGTTAGGATATGAAACTGTGCAAATATGAATGTTTTGAGAGTCTGAGAAAAATTTATTTTTATAAGGCACTATTTAACATTGCTTGATCTTTGATGAACTTCATGGCCAAGATGGTCTAAAGTATGTTGAATCTCACAATGGTTTCTCTTGCCAAGGGAGACATAAGTTTGGATCCTGCTGGAGAACACATAGTTTTCATTAATAGGATTTGTTGAACATTCAGGCAGGTAGATGAAAATAAATAAATATACTGTTTAATAAATAAACAGAACATCCATTAAAAATAACATTGATGTAATTTGTATTTGTTTCACTACATTAGCAGGTTTAAGTATGCCGATGGTGACAGTTTCCATTGTGTTTTGTTTTTTTAATGATATATAAACTTACCTGATTTGTAAAATCTTTTATATGATTCATTATAATATTGGCTGAACATTGTTTTGTCATGGTCACTGTGTATAAAACCATTATCCCTACTGTATAAGTTTTTAAGTATATTGTGGTATGTAGTATATTATCTTGTTGGTGTAAAACTTTATTGCAATTTTTTATTTTACTGACCACTGTTAAATGTAATTGATTGTTTTGAAAACAATTATCTAGGTAGTGTCAGCAAGTTTCAAAATGCAGGCATGCTGGGATGCATCCAGGACCAGTTTATCCTTAATCCTTAATCCTATGGCCTTCGCAAGCTTTTATAAAGTAATGATTTTAATTTTCTAGATGTTATAACTTCTATATAGCTTCACAAATGTAAATGATATCAATATGACAAACTCATATTTATTTGACTTTGCAGGAAGCAAAGTAAATGTTATAACCTAGGGAAAATTACTGAATAAAATAATCACACGAAGGTTGGTAATGAACAATAATACATAGGACACGAACAAGACGTATAAGATTTACCAGCAGTGAATAGAAGTAGTAATCAACTGCTAGAAGTGAGTAAAGTGAATTTCACAATGAAACTCCAACTGCAGACCAACATACAGTATTTACTACTGTATTTATGTGAATGGGGACATACCCATTATTGTTTGTAGGTATGCTACAATTGTAAGGAAAAGAATGTTTTAGTTTGTGTCATTGTGTTTCAATGAGATAACATGTTTGATTTTAGTTCAGAATGTTTAAATCTTAGAAATTTTTATAAAGCAATAATTTTAATTTTTTACATGCTATAACTTCTAGTTTCATAAACTGAAATAATAAATACTTTGATTGATTTATTGATAGAATGCTGGTTATAAAAAATCTTTCTTTTTTTTAATACAGATGTCTGGAAATATGTGTTAATTTGGTTTGCAACAGTGGTATTTATTCAAGAATATTTTATTAACAAACAAAAGATAGTTATTCTAGTTTAAAGAATTT
>OZ010581.1:72985640-73123140 GCA_963932145.1 Acanthosepion lycidas | reverse complement strand
GAGGAAGAAGGTGTCTGAATGGAACTTCCACCTTACCAATGGAATACAAAAGGAATGAGGAGGATTCAACCCTGTCTTATGGCATGACGGGTCCTACCTGCATAGGTCTGTAATGGTGGTACTAAGGTGGACAGTATAGTGTAGCAATAGGCTTGTGATGTTTCCTTTGCGGGAAAGAGGTTGTAGGAAGTAAAATAATTCATCACCCACTTTGAAGCTGTTTGGTAAAGTTTCAATTTGAAACATTTTTGGGGCATGAGGCAGATGCCCAGCCAACATTTTTGTATAGCATGTAGCTGAAATACCTGCAAGAAATACCACCCACATAATATTAAGACTAAAGGGTGAGGCACAAATAACTCTCACATTTTAAAGTGTCACGCGTGTGGTTCTAGTGGCAATGATGTCTTCATCTAGCTAATGTCTTACTATTATTTCTGGGGAGTATTTCTGCCACGCAGTGTAGAAGTTGTGACTCATACATTTACATATCTCTACAAATTTTTCAGACAATTCTTTATCCATTCTGTAGTTAATTAAAATATCATTTGACTCATGAATTTATTAATTAGATACCATTTAATTTAAATATGGATACATACAACCCAGTTTTATATCTAATCTGGTTGATAATATCAGCCTGGAGAGACGATAACAATGTATGGATTCCAGAAGCGTCTAACAACCATACCCAAGCCTTCTGACAAAACGGTTTGGCACCTGTTGATTGTAGTACTAGCATAAAGTCACAAGTCATTGAAACTGAGAGTTTGAGTTCACAGGTCTTTTTCAGTACACTGTTGACCATGCCAGATTATGCACTCTCTTTCAGAAACTGTATCTAAGATCCACTGAGTACTGGGTGGTTCTGTGCATGTTGAAGATACACAGAACAGGTGTCTGCAACAGGGATTACTTTGCCACATTAGCAGACAAGTATATTCAGAAAGAGCAGCCAGCCTGTTATATAAGAGTAATTATCATTGCTGACACTGGTTTGAGACTAGATTACCAGTTAGTAACAGGGGCAATTCCATTATTAAGTAGATCATGTGATCATACAGGAAGTGAATAAATAGGAAGTAGCGTGATGATTATATGATCACTGTTCACTCTTCTTGTCTATCCACTATTGTTATACATTCACTCTCTCTACTACAATACGGATTACAATTCTTTTCTGATCATTATACTATTTGGCGATTACTACTTGAACAAGTATTACTAATATGTATTATTGGAAGGCGTTACTACTACTACTGGCATCTACAAATATAACGAGCATTTTTGATAATGAGATTTCTCTTTACATAGCAAAAGTGAAAAGCAAAGCTGTCCAACATCACAAAACAGTCATTTAGATCAAATAAAATCAAAATATGAAAAGTATAAGCAAAAATTATTGACTTTTTAAAAATTCAAAAGAAATTAACAATTATTGCTGTTTAAAACATGCAATGTTGTGTCAGGTGTGTGTTGCAATGTTGTGTTTTGTGTAATTGGAAAGAATACAGTAGATTACCCGAGTGCTGACTCAAAATTAGCCCTGAACATTAATCAAAAACATTAATCTATCTATTTGTATATTTATTTTTTTATTTTTATAATGAGTGTTGATTGACTTTTATCCCTCTTTGTGTGACTTCATTTGCTGTACAAAAATTTATCCTGCCACTGAAAGTGACTCTGATCTCTGAACAATAGAATTTCATAGTTCTGTTGTCATATCCTGCTATGGCAACAGAAAACACCTTTGAGTGAAATTAACAATAATGTTGCTTCAATTGAGAAGTCTTGAAAAAGAATGCAGTGGAAAGGGAAGTAATATTAATAATGTAGAGTGTTAAAGGTTAATTTTACATGTTTATGATGAATCTTCTATAAATGCAACTACTGGTTTTAATATACAATGCAGATAGATAAACACTATCTTTATTAGTTTAACAATGGAATCTCAGTCAGGTATCCACATGTAATTATATTGCGGGATTAATTTTCCTATCTCTCCCTCAATTAATATGCACCACTTTTCGTCTCTCATGTGACTCTCAACAGCCAATCAACAAAGCCTTGTCTTGACAGAGAAGACAGTCTTCAGGTAGATGTGGATAATAAAAAATATCTTCTTGGGAATGGGTGAACAAGATGACGATAAGATGATATACTAGACTCATGAGTCAATATAGTTTTTGTAAAATCCACTAGTTTTCCTTTTCAGAGTCAGAGAGAAGGTATGTACACATTCTAGTTTTCTAGTTCTCATTTATGTTTTTTCTGACTTCTTTCTTCAATTTTTTATTATAAATGTTTGGGCAATCATTTGCTTTTGCTTTTCATGGTCAGATACTACCAGAATCACATCACATATATTTGATAAGACAATGACATAGAGCATTTTAAGACTTTAAATTGTAATATTCTTTCATATTCAAATATTCATTTTAAGCAAAGAAAATGAAAGAGATCATCTGTCTCTCTCCCAGTTACTTTCAAGTCATAGGTGATCATGGTTCTCCACAGTTTCCTGTCTTTTGTTGCTCTCAGTAATATATGTATCTTTATTACTTCTCTTTATCTTTATAGTCTTTGAGCCTTTATCCATTTGCTCACGCATTAGCTTTTCTTGCATTAGATTTTTCCTGTGAGTGTTAAATTTTCCAAGTCTTCTTTCCTCTTTATATATCATGGAAATTTTAGCTGTTTCTTCCTGATTGTTAGTGGCAGTTACTTTGTAGTTACTATTCTCCTTAAAATGTTTTCATTTACTATGTCATCTGTCTCTGACTTTCCAAGCATCCATTGGTAGGACGACATCTTGGTCGCTTCAAGTCAAGCTTTTTTTGAAACAAAAGAAATATGAAACAAAATTTTACGCCATAAAAAAGAAGATCAAGATAATTAAAGACTTGGAATTAAATTTGGTTTCAAAGAAATAAATCAGACTTTGAAAGAGAATGTGATAGATTTCTTTACATAAAACAATTTTCTTTTGAATGTTTGCTTTTATTATGCTTTGAAAATATTTAGAAAGTTTCCATAATTGCAGCTTGAGGAAACAACTGGAGTTGATAGATCTTCAGAAGAAAAATAATCCCAAAATAAAAAAAATAAATTCTTGATAAGTTTATGATAATGATGAACTCAAACACTATGACAAACAAATATGGCAAGCACAGTTTAGTTTGCTGTCAGCAAATGAAGATAAATATAAATTTACATTCAGTATTTTGTGCCTAAAACATTATCTCAATTATATTACCTGCATTCAAGCTCTCTTCAAATATACTTACTTATATATATATATATATATATATATATATATATATATATATATATATATTCAACTTTCCCGTCATATGAGGGTCAAGCAGCTCAGTTCCTAGTAACTGACAGCCAGACACCAGAACATATGATTTGATTATAGCAGTGAAGGTTTTGTGCAGAAGCATCCACACTTTTTGAAGGGCCGAATACAGAGACCTGATGCACTACATGCCACAAAGTAGGTTTTGAATTCAGAGCTGTCCTTCTCCTAGACGATTTGCCATCCAGTCTGTCCTGCTATTTACCCATAGCTGGAGGGAGAAGATATATATATATATATATATATATATATATATATATATATATATATATATATATATGTATGTTATGATGTTGATTTGGGGTTAGTAGATACAAACACCAAATAACACGTAACAATAAAAAGGGTTTTAATAGGCTGGTGAAAAGGTACAGAAATCGCCTGAGTAGTCAATAACTAGCTCAGCTAAGAACTTCTCTGTCTCACTGTCTTCCTCATGTCAACTGCCATGCCACTATTTAAAGTCTTTGTTTACAGACGCAGATAAGTTCATCTTCAAGAGGGGGGGTAGGTTTCCGACACAACATTGTATATATAAATAAAAAAGAAAGAACAGTAAGATATATAATCCGGTGTTCTTATAGATATTTTATTTTTACAAAATAGTGCTCAATGTAAATTTACAGAGCATTAATATTATAAATTAATTGATTTAAAATATGGTTTTTCCACTACACAGTTCTGAAATATGGTTAGAACTGTGTAGCAGAAAAACCATATTTTAAATCAATTAATTTATAATATATATATATATATATATATATATATATATATATATATATATATACATATATTATTTTAATTATCTTTTTTGCATACTAGCCTGGATTTTTCCTTCATCTAATAATGAAAAACTCAGATCAACAGAGAAAAAAATATCTTGTAATAGAAATGCAGGCCCTCTACTTAAACAGGTGTCATCATTTAATATAATGTATCTGTGGATAAAAATTATTTATTTCCTCATATATATATATATAATTAAACACAAAATTATTCATATCCTACAAAAATGTGTGGCTTTAAAATCTTTAATGAAAATTATGAAGTCTTTTATTCTGACCCCTACTGAAAGAGAAAGAAGAGTAAAAGTACGAAGGGAGGTAATCAACTGAACAAAATGGTTCACTTTTCTCTTACATGTAAGTAATTCGGCATGTGTGATGTGTAGGAAGTTAAGTGAACTTAACTGGCCATTTTCATTCACTGCAGGGTTAACATTCATGATGATGATAAGCCAGATCTACAAATCAATAATTCGCCCTTGCATGGTGTATTGCTGCCATATATGGTCTTTTCTTTATTTCTCATGTGTTGGAATTTAATTTGAAAACAACAATTTCACAAGTTCACATTCTCACTATTTTTTCTATCCTCACTTCAACCTCTTTTTAATTTCAAAACTGGCCCCCAAGGCCTTCATTCTTATCAGAGATAAGAATATATTTTCTGACTAAGGAGAGAGCTGGAAAATAAAAAGGAATCACACCACCATTATTCTTTCCATGGAGCCATAAAGTCTGGGAGAAACCTCACAGCTTCTTCACTTCAACCTGTTTTCAGTACCTTCGAAACTGGCTCCCAGGGCCCTGATTCTTATCAGAGATAAGAATGTGTTTTCTGACCAATAGAGGGGCCAGGAAATTTGTACAACAATTTTGGAGGGAAAAGTCCCTGATCCATCGGAGCCTACCAAAACTCTATAAATTTGGAGAATCTTGCCTATTTTGACAGTAAGATTTCTGCCCACTGTCTGTGAGGTCGATGATAGGAAGCTCCAGCACCTCTTTCACTAAAGAAGAAACTTCAAAAAAGGGCTGTCAAAAATGAACATCGGTCCACTATTCAAGACCAATCCAAAAAGCTGCATCCATTCACCACTCCTTCTGATGAGCCCACTGGACTTCTGTCGTTGACCAAAAAACTCACTCAGCTGCAGGATTCCTTCATCTGCGAACAAATTTCCAACTCTACAAGAACTGTGAGTGTATCTATCAGAACTTTAACAATAACATCTAATCGCTTAAAGAACTCTTTAGGCGCTCAGAGAAATATTTTGAGCAAGCCTTTTTTTAAGTTAAGAACATTTTCTCTTTCCCCTTTCTTTCTCTACTAATCATCCTTTTATCCCTTTGGCCTTTTCTTTCTGTATATGTTGTAAATAAACACTTTCTTCTTTTGTTGTTACTCACCGAGCAGGAGATTTTTTCTTTATTCATATGCGCCTAAAAGAGAGAGTTTGTCCGCTCTAATCTTGCTTTGACGCAATTTATTTAAACTTCAAACCTATTTTTAACCTCAACCCTTTGATGCTGGAAAGCCAGGACAAATTTCCTAGCATGACATTTTCCTATTTCTTAATATTTTATTTAGTTTCTGGAAAACATCTTTCATTATTACTACTACATGTCACCAATTTCTGTGTTACATTTCTGTTGTCTGTTACTACACTGCCTAGATAGTTAAATTTCTGTACCTGCTTGATTTTGATATCTCCAATACATAACTTACAACTTGGGCTGTTTCTTTTGATGGTGACCATGAATTCTGTCTTCTTACAGTAAATAGGCTATTCTTGTTTTCAATTATTATTTTATCTAAAACTTCTTGCAGTTACCAGTGCATAAGTAGAATCAGCCAACCATTTTCAAATTTCAGCTGGAGCTGCTTATGTTTACTTCGCCATAACACCTCTGAGGAAGGCATGAACTGGCTCCTTCTTGTATATTCTGTCATCATGAAATATCTTGATAAAATCCCACATTATAAGCATGATACAATGATTAACAGAAAAGAGAGGAAAAAGTGAGCACAGGCATAAAAAACCTTCATATATCTACCTCAACTACCCAGGTACTACTAGTGCAAAGCTGTTACACTTATAGCTATCCTTGACACAGTACAAAAATCTCAAGTGCTGCTCAGCATAGAGTAATGATCAGCAGTGCTAGTCTGGTTGACAATTATTACTGATTAATGAATTCAATCCCCACTGGGTGCCTCATATTTGTGGCCTTGTGCCAGACTAACCTAAGCCTTCAAAACAACAACCTAATTTTCCTTACTACTGAGTAGTGACTTTGATCCTTACTGGTTTCCCTATATGCTTGACCTTGTAGTAAATTAAACTTAGATTATTAAACAACAACTTGATCTTCATTATGGATGCCATTACTGCTCATTAGTGAGTTTGATCCTCACTTAGTGGCCCATACTTGTGGCCTTATGACTTAAGCTAATCTAACTCATTAAACAAAAATATAATTCTTATTATATATGCCTCAGGTGAGGTAATGGTTAGCAAGACTAGTCTGGTTGACTTAGTAGTGAGTGTGTTACTCACTAGGCGCCCCATACAAAAATTCAATACCAAATAACACAACAATGGTTAACATTGCTTTTTTTAAACATGATCATCCTTACTATTAATCTTATTATATTCCATCCCATTACATTTACTGAGTTAATCCTTGTTGGATGATCAAGAAGTCTCCCATGACAAAATTATAATTAAAATTTTTCACTCTCAAGAAAACTCCAGAAAATTACTCAGGAATAAACACAGTAACTATTGTATTTTTTTTATGTGTCTTGTCCCTTCAGGATATAGGCGAGCACGGCCCTCCACATTTTCCTGTCCCTTGTAGCTCTTGATAAGTCTTGTCTTTTTGTTACTTCTCCCAAACCCTGTTCTACCATCCATTTGTTCAAGCTCATCAAGTATGTTATGCACTGCTCTTGTCTGTCCTGTGTGCATCATGTTTTTCAAGCCTTCTTTCCTCATTATGTGTACCTGAAATTTCAACTGCCTCTTACTGATGTTGAGTATAAGTTTCCTTTTTGTTTCCATTTTCTCCAAAACCATGTTGTTGCTCGCACAATCGGTCCATGGTATCCTCAGCATCTTTCTGTAGAACCACATTTCTGTTGTTTCAGATCTCTTCTTCATCTTTGAAGAGATTGTACAGTATTTACTGCTATATAGTAGGACAGATATTGTGTAATTTCAGTAATGTTTTCTTTGTTTCTAACAAAATTCTTCTGCTTAGTTTTTGGAATGCATCTTTGACCATCTCAATACATCATCAGATCTCAGTGTCATGGTTTCCATCCTCTGTTAGAACACTTCTCAGATATTTAAAGTTTTTTAATTTGATTTTAGTATCCCCGATTTGTAATTTTCATTTTGGGATCATCCTTTTGCTGATAACCATGCATTATTTGTTCTTGTAGTTTATACTTAGTCATTTTTTATCACTCTTTTTCTTATAAAAATAAAATAGCAATGAAGGGTTCTAATCTAATACTGACTTCAGTTATCTCCCTTTACTGTACCTCTTTAATTTTGTATATATTTTTGACTATAGTTTTCTTCACTTTTTTTTCTATCATTTTTCTTGTCCAATAGATTAATATTTACTTTAAGTGAGGCTCACCCTGTACAAGGCCTATGGGCCACTCAAGTCTACTCTGTAGAGTGTTACAAAGTAAGAAGCACATTTTATGTAGATAGATGGGGAAGATAACAGTTAACCTTTAGATTTGAACAGGTTAAGATTATAGTGATTGGTGAAATATCCTCTTGGTTGTTAGTTCCACAGTGCAGTGGTTTGTGGTAATATGCTACTCTAGTCGAACTTATATACATAGGGAATGAGGAGAGTTTGCTATAATGTTAGTGGTATAATTTTTCATCTACAAGGAAGTGGAGATGCTTTAGAAAGGACTTTATTATTAAGACTCTTCCAGTGATTCTAGAAAGCTTGAGCAGCAATCCATTATGCCACACTTTGTCAAAGGCCTTCAAAATATCTAATGCTATGGTCTTTGTATTGTATTTGTTCACTAGTGCCTCACTGATTCTATGGGTGTTGGTAGCTAGGAAATCAGTAGTGGATTGGGCCAAGTGAAACTGATACTCCTTGTTGCTCAATAGATTGTTCTTACCTTTGTGCTCAACAACATTCTTGTTGTATATGGCCTCAAAAAACTCACAAACAATACTGAGGAAACTGATAGGTCTCTACTGAGAAGGGATGAGTGCTCAGCTGCATTATTGTAAACCAGGCATATGCTTGACACTTCCCCCAGGCTTGGGAAGGATTTCTTCTTCAAGCAGATGTTAAATAACTTCACTAGGATTGGGAATAGTTCCTGACTGATATTCTTAAGGACAACTACTGCAATTTTGTCACGATCAGTGGCTTTCTTACGATCAAGGCTTTTGATAAGTCTTGAGACTTCTCAAGCTGAAATGAAAATATTGCCAGATTGGGCTCAAAGGGATATGTGAAATTGGGAAGGAAATGGCTTTTCTCATCTGACATTGAATTAGAAGAAAAGATCAAGGTGAAGTGTTTTGCCTTATCTGTCAAGCAAAATATAACCTTGGGGCCATTTATGATAATGAGCACAGCCACTTTGCCTCTATTCCTAATTTGGCTGGTGATCTTCCTGAACTCTTGGGATCCAATTTGTTTCTTTTCAACCTTGGCCTGAACTGCCTGTGCATAGCACTATAGTTTGCATTTTCCAGAATTTTTCTTGCAGTGACTGCAGTTAGTTCTGGATGCACTTAGACTCAAACTATACTGCCTCTGCAATAATTAGTGAAATACATTTACCAATTCTTTGAAAGGTCTTCAGATTTAACTGAATTTGGATTTTTAATGGTTCTTCAACCCTTTGTGGATTATTTAAAGCTGAAACTTTTTTTTGAATTGTAAGAATAATTATTTTTTGTGAGTGAATATTGCAGTGAAATATTTTAGACAACAATGATTTTTCCAGATACAAGTCCTGCTATTAACCCCATACCTGAGGGAAAGAAATGGATTCATACCTTTCCCAAGGGTATTTACAAATGTAATGAATCCAAGTAGAATTTGAACTTGACTCTTCATGCTCTCATTCAGAACAGCTATCCATTCACCCACATATCCTAGATTTAACTGAACCAAATTTTAATGACAACTCAAATCAGTAATCAGTTTGAGTGAAAATTACATGTTTATTTAAGATTACATGTTACTCATCAGGCCTCAACTCAGGTACCTTTTGTTCTTTAATTTTTTGAAATAATTCTTCTAGCTTTGAGAGTAGGAGACAGAATAATGTGTATTTATTTTGGAAACAGAAGTTGGTAAGTTGTAATTCCATCCAAGACTATTTTGATTACCACATTAAATGGTGCAAAAAACTATGTTTACCATAGTTTCCAAGCCTCAACCAGAACAGTTTACAGTTTTTATTATGGTAATGGTAACCGTTTCCTAATCTGGTAATATTTGGCATTCATTGACCAAACAGCCAGTGTTACTTTAGATTGAACTTTATAAAATCTTTCTATTAAAACAATTTTTCAGGATGCTAAGAGTTTCTTTTCTTACACTTTTTTCTTGTAGAACTTTCTTCTGGCTTCTTGCTTTCCAGTGAGATTTGATCTTCAGTAATTTAAGTGCAATGTCAATTGCTATCTTCTCTCTTCTTAATTCCACTTCTTTTGTTGTTTTCTCTCCTTAATAATGTTATTCTTTCACACTCATTAACCTCCTGCCAGTTAGTGACTGTGTTTGGGGTGAAATGATTATAAACAAAACAGATTTATGAAAACCAGTAACTGTTATTGCTCTTTCCAGTATTGATGGGAGCTTCCTTTCTAACATTTTATTTGAAGTAGAGTGGAATTTTTTGCTGCTGTTGAAAAGATAGATAGATAGATAGATAGATAGATAGATAGATAGATAGATAGATAGAAACAGTGAGATAAATTGATTGAGAGAGAGGGGAGGAGAGATAATGAACAGAATGAGATAGGTAGATAGGTATGAACAAAGATTGATAGAGTGAGATAATGAACAGAATTTGATAGATATGAACGGACTGCGATAAACTGATAGGGAGAGAGGGGGAGGTGAGATAATGAAGAGAATGAGATAGATAGATAGATAGATAGATTGAGAGAGAGAGGGGGGGAAAGAGAGATAATGAACAGAATTTGGTAGATATGAACAGACAGCTTCATGAAAAGAGAAGGGAGGTGAGATAATGAAGAGAATTACATAGGCAGATATGAACAGAGTGAGAATTAGATAGATAGATAGATAGATAGATAGATAGATATGGACAGAGTGAGACAGATTGACTGAGAGGGGAGGAGGAGACATAATAAGCAGAATGAGATTGACAGATAGATAGATATGAACAAAGATAAATTAATAGAATGAGAGAAAGAGATAAAGAGAATGAACAGAATTTGATAGATAAAATGCTTGGCTAATCATAAAAATATTTATGATGGGTTCAGGGTACATGCTATCACTGTTTTTATTGTGAATCCAGATCACATTTTCTGCTTTGGAAAGGTTTATGAGGAAACATTTGGCCTTCATTGACCAGAAGTTCGACTGTCAGTTGATATTCATAAAATCTTTCTCTTGAAACAATTTTTCAGGAAAACAGGTTTCTCAGGTCCAGTAGCTTTTATCACTCTTTACCCACCATATTGAAACTTTTCTGCTTCCTATCAACATGGCTGATGCTCAACTTCATGAAAGCATCTCTCTGCGTCTTCTTGGTCTCAAGTTTTCCACTGAACTGAGGTGGAACAACTATATTGAATCAATAGCTTCATCCACCAGAAGGACAGTTGATTCTCTGTGTTGTGCCAGGTTTTTCTTGTCTGAGTCCATCCTTCACTTCCACAATTCTACCATTTGTTCTTGCACTGAATACTGTTACCTTATATGGTCTGGTGCCCCCAATTGTTCATCTTGAGGTTCTCAACAAAATCCAAAGGCAGATATGCAATTTAATAGGTCCTGACCCAGCATCTTGACTCCAGTCACTTTCTTACAGGCATGATGTGACTTCTCTCTGTCTTTTCTACAAATATTTTCATTGTAACAGCTCTGACAAGCTATTTTCAGTGGTGCCCTCACTGCATGAATTTAAGCCTGCTACTAGGTTGGCATCTCAGTCCCACTCTTTCATTGTCAAAACAGTTAAATCTAACTGCCTCTTCTACTCCAACAGCTTCTTCTCTTGCATTTCCTGACAATGGAACTCCCTTCCTCTTACTTGCTTTCCTGATAGCAATAATCTTCAAATATTCAAATGTAATGTCAATTGACATCTTCTGATGCCTTGATCTCCATACTTCTCTTTATCCTTTCCTCAAATACCCATCTTTATTCTTTCACTCTTTGTAGGCCTTGCATGCTCATGGCACTTCTACCTTGCTTGGGGTGAAATGCTTAAAAAAAGCTTTCATGTTATATGTGCTATGCATTTTATCTGTTGCTGCTGTTGAAAGTCCTCAACTAATGCAGTTTCTGCTATTTGATACAGTTCTTTGTTTGTGATTCTGCAGTACGAGTCCACAAGGTTCAATATTTTATTGTATGATAAAGTGTTTCCATCACCCTACACATTTCAAGCTTCAAGACTGAAACTGTTAAAACACAACTACTGTAAGCTTATATCCTAGCCAAACTGAGACATTTTGTAAGATGAGAAGACATTTTTTTTTCCCCCCAGAAAATAAATGAAAAATATCTCTGAGATTTTATATTTTAAAGTTGAGCTATCTAGTCTGGTAGACTACTGTTTACCCAGACACCACAGACTACCAATAATAGTCACTATTCTAATACCATAATATGGCAACACTATTATCTCTCATTATAATCATCATCATTACTATCATCATCATTATCTACTTTTTTTCTTCTGTTCAGCCGAATCTCTTACCAGGTCATTAACCGAGTCCTGTGGTAAGGTAGTAAATATATGCATTCTTTTCAAACATTGTTTATATTTTCTTTACATTAATAATACTCTCTTGAGTAGATGGACAATTCTACACTGCAGTTTTTTAAACTCTTGTAAACAGAGGCTGCCAGGGATTTAGTTAATGTTCTTGTTTGCATCTTTTTTGATGCTACCCAAGTCTCCAGTTTTTTTTTGTTTTTTAATCATTTCATCCTAAGGAAGGTGATAAAGCCACTAAGATGAAAGAGGGTTACTGAGTGTGAAAGAAACTAAACAAAATGTTATCAAGCAGAGAGGACAATAAAAGTACAGGTTTCAAGGAAACAGAAAATGATGATTGAAATTTAAATTTTTGAAGACCATAGTTGAGAGGACAGCAAGAAACCAGAAGAGAATTTCACAAGTGGAATGTGTTAGTGTTGTCACCTAGGGAAGGTTACTGAATAGAATAATTAAACGAAGGTTGGTAATGAATGATAATACTTAGAGCACGAACAACACATATAAGATTTGCCAGCAATGTGTAGAAGAAGTAATCAACTGCTAGAAGTGAGTCAAGTGATTTCCACAATGAATCTCCAACTGCAGACCAACATACAGTATTTACTATTGTATTTATGTGAATGGGGACATACCCATTATCATTCGTAGGTATGCTACAACAGTTAGGGAATAAACTATTAACATAAAATTTACGGTTGCAACTAGCAATTTCAACAGTGAAATAATGAGTCATAACTGCCGATCTAGTATTGCAGTTAAATTCATGAAGTCAAGACACGAAAGAAGAAAGCACGTCAGAACAATTACCATGAAAGTATTTAAAGAAAAGATACTGGGAAGCTACGTTGCAGCAGTAGGAAAGAGACTTAAGTCAAAATGCCAGGTTTGGACTGATAATGTTGGAGATTCTTCTTTGCAATCTGACTAAAAATCTTTTAATACATAGCAAAAGCATCAGCAATAATCAATGCAGAGATGAATGTACAACTTATAAATGTGTCAGATTATGGTGAGAAAAACTGTCTAGCATGACACAGTAAACCAACATTCCTAGCAGTAGACCTAGCAATTGATTCAATATAATCATTTATGTCATTGAAAGATGTTAGACAAATGATAGGCTATGAATTACTTACCATCAGCTATAATGATGAAAACCAAAAATAGTTCTCTTTTACATTTAAAGGAAAACTGTTTTCTTTTGAAGGTTTTAAATTTAACAGGTCATTTCTGAGATCATTTGCCAATTTGAATTTACTGAACCTATCAGACTTACCATTAAGACAGGAACAAAGTGATAATTATAATAGGCCTAGCAGCCATGCAGCTGGAGTCTATGCCTAGGGGTAATCATATAGAGATCTAATTTACTACTAAATAACAATTACAGAGAACATTTTTAGCAAAGAACTTGTTGGTAATATCCACTAATTCATCAATTAGCAACTATGCATATTACTAAGACACACCTTGAAACTATAACTTTTATTGATTTACTTCCATATATGTAAATGTACAAACAAAAGTACAAAATTAAATGCACAAAAATTCATTTTCTATCTATATGTCAACTGTAGTCGGGATCATCGAGTCAATATGAACGATCATATCCTTAGCTGCATAGCACATGCTTTGCCAATTTTGAATTCATAGTTTTCCTTATCTATACTGGTTGCCATCCAAGGCTATAGAACCCATTCTCTCCTGATATTTACCCATAGCTGGCAAGAGAAGAGATGGATTCATACCTTTCCCAAGAGTATTAGCACAGAAGGGAATTTAATGAATTCAACTGGAATTCGAACTCTCCAATTCCTCAATTCAAGTCACAATCCATTACTCTACGGTGCCTCCTATAAATCACCTTATTCACCACAAATTAAGAATATTTTAGATGATAATGCAAAAACAATGAATCAATTTGTTTTCTACTAATTGATTAAAAGTGTAGAAAATATAATCATATAATACTTTCAGAAAGCAATTTTAACATTTTAAAAATCATGGAACAAAGGAGGAGGCACTGTGGAGTAATGGATAGCAGCTCAGATTGAGGAATCGGAAAGCCTAGTTTGAATTCCAGTCGAATCCATTACATTCACTTATGTGATAATACCCTTGGGAAAGGTATGAATCCTCTTCTCCCCCCAGCTATGGGTAAATAGCAGGACAGACTGGGTTCTATGGCCTTGGATGGCAACTGGTCTACTACAGAAAGAAATGGCAAAAAAATCTGCCTTGTCAGTCATGTATCAAACGATACATGATCGTTTAAGCATGTATCCTGCATAGCACACAACTGATGGATCAAGAAAATCTAAAAATACTCACAAAAATTAATCTCAGACAAGCAATAATTTTTATAAATTTTCTTCTAGGATTTTTATCACATTTACACGTGTCTCCCTGTGTATTCCAGAAGATGAAGAAAATACTTATTTCACTATGAGATGATAATAGATATTACCAATATACATAATTTTAATAATACTACAAATATTTTCATGGTAATTGTTCTGATGTGCTTTCCTTATTGGTGCATGAATTTAAACCTGCTACTATATAGGTCTCACTGTTGAACTAGCTAGATGCAAGCATATGTTCTATTCTAATAGTTTATTTTATCAATTATGGAAGCCTCTCCAGACTTCTTGCTTCCCTGCCACTAACAATCTTCAACCATTTAAATGCAATGCCAGTCATCCATTGCATCTTAGTATTATTGTCTTGCATGGGGTGAAATGATTAAAAAGTAATAATAATAACAATAATTAAAATCACTAACCAGAACAAAATAGTTAAGCAGGATAATTTGTTTTGAGTTAACCAATTTATTATATGAAAAAGGTGTAAAATTAAATATAAAAATTACCTGGGAAATGTTTCTCCATATGGATGACATTTTTTTTTAATGTAGCTTCATGAACATAGATGTAATACTTGAAAAAAGATGAACTTTTAATAGTAAGACTTAATGAGACTTGTACAAAGGAAATTTCTAGGTCGTTGACTTGCTTTCAGTCAGTTAAGTACCATACATGATGTATACTTGGGCAATCATGTCTCTTTCAATCCATGACTGACAAGGCAGAAGATTTTCCTGCAGTAGGTTGACATTTCTTTCTGTGGTAGACTGGTTGCCAACAAAGGCTATAGGACCCAGTCTGCCCTGCTATTCAACCCATAGCTGGAGGGAGAAGAAATGGATTTCCAAGGAGATTTGTGTGTAACCTGACTGGAAATTGAACTCTGCTCTCCGATTTCTCATTCCGAACTGATATCCATTACACCACCCCCACCTCGTGAGTTGCCGTACTAGAATCAAAGAAGCAATAATTTTGGAAAAAATATATTTCACAGTATAATCTCATGCTTTGTTTTCTTATTGAAATCATGCATTTCAGAATCTAATATCCAGATATTTGTCTACAATTTCTTGCAAGTTTTTTTTTTTTAATTTAGCAATGCCAAATATTATAAAACAACAAAATGTCCACTGAACTGTGGCATCCAGTAGAATATTTAAATTACCAAAACCTATTTTTCAAAAAAATTTCTATATTCTTGAAAATAAAAAAATTGTATCAGAATTAAATATTTCTTTTTGGTAGGACAATCTTTTAACATAGTCTGCTATATGCAAAACTGACATTTTAATATCTTTAGGGATCCTATTTTCAAGGTCCTGTAAATTATCAAATGTTTGGCATGATATTTCAACAAGAAAACGTTCATATTTTGAGCAATTATAGCCTGGATCAAAGTTGTGTTCTTCAAAACATCGACATTCGGTTAAAGAAGGAATTTAGTTTTTTTCCATATTCAATTTTTCAATAACATTTTTTCTGTTTGAAAATATTCACTGATTAATAAAAATCTTTTTTTTCTGTTTTTTTTTTTTAATATTTGTGATTTAGAGTGCCTAATCTAGGAAAAGTAATTATAAAAAAAATAATTATTTCTAGTCATAGTACCTCTTGTACAATGCCATAAAGTTATATATCAGCAATATTATTGATCCTGATCTGGTGACTTGGCTTCAATCACTTGCCCACTGCCATAAGTTTGCCTCTCTGTGCCTTTTTTTATAAATATTTTCATAGTAATTGTTCAGAGGAGCTCTTTGCTATGGTACGTAGACTATATGAATTTAAGTGCAATACTAGACTGGTGACAAGATCTCATCAATTTATAGTTGAGCTTGCTGTATTTAGCCGGAACTTCTATGCAAACAGTTTCTTATCTCACACTTCTCACTTGTGGAAATCACTTCTGGCTCCACGCATTTCAACCAACTTTAATCTGAAAAAATTTAAATGCAATGTCAATCACTATCTACTATCCTCCTTATTGCTTTTTCTCTTTCTCCTCATTACTAATGTTTCTGTTCCTTATTCCTCCACTCCTTGTAACCTATTGTGCACTTGTTGTTGTACTACCTTGCTTAGCGTGATACTGATTAAAAAAATTTGTCTATTTATAAAGGATGGTAAAATTAAAATTCACCATATGTTTACCAAAAAAAGAAATATTTAGAAAGAACAAAAATTATTCCCAGAAATACATTTGTAGTCAATATGTTCATTGTATAAAGAAATATATAAACTTTATGTGACAAAATTATTAGTAATTGCTAATTTCAGTGAAATTTTTTAGTTTAAAATAGTTCAACTACATCACAGGGATGTAATGTTTTCTTCACTTACATTTTTTAAAGAACTGATTAATGTTGATGAATTTTATTAAAAAGAGTAAACCCAAGGATGAAGCCTTTGTGAACCAGCATTAATGTAAAAAGATCTAGAAGAGTGGCCATTCATGACATATTTCATCTCATGATTTCATAAGAAAGATTAAATCAAATCAAAAATTTAACAAAATTCTCAACAAGTGGAACTGACAAAGTTCACAGTAAACAATAAGAAAAGTAAGAAAAAGAACAGCAAAATAGCACACATTTTTCTCTAATAAGATTTTTTAAATTACCATTTTTTTACCAGATTTTTTTATAAATAAGATTTGTAAGATTTTATTCTCTTATAATATTCTCTAATAAAATTTCTGAAATATTCAGGTAGACAAAATAAATAAATATATTGTTTAATTACTAACGAAATGTCTACTCAAATACGAGTATTCACTAAAAATAATGTTGAAGTAATAAGCAAAGAGTATAGATGCAAGTCAAAACTAGACAATGCAGCAGTAATAAAGCAAAAAGTTCATAAAGTAAGATCTGTGTTCACATTCCATAGGGATACACTCAAGTGCTTGTAGCATTCTGATTTCAAAACAAGAAAGAACAAAAATAGGGTGGATGAGACTGGGAAGTGGTCTATCTTATTTGGTTAGTAAGAAATCCCAGCATGCATCTGTAGGATATGTCTATAAATTTGGGGAGGGGATTTTCTTAGCATTCATTCCTCTGGATTGTAAGCAACAATCTGTCATAAAATATCTGAAAAAATGGAATGTTTTCTCTACATTTAAATAGAAATTTCTGCAAAGAATCTAGCAACTTTCTTTCTGTTAATGGTATGTAGAATCCACACATCAAAGCAGCTAACATAACTTAGCTGGTGAAATTGATTTGCATCACTTTATTCAGATAGTTTCAGTTAGATTAGATTCTTTGGTTATTTTGTTGATAGAAAAATGTTCTTCTAAAGATAGGTGTAGAAAGTACCATGAAAAGATTTGCAGATCTAAAGGCTAGAAAAAAATGTTTTATGTAGGATAATTAATACACTATTTACACTATTTGGACCATTGTCCTCATCTTTGTCACTATATTTATTACAATGTTTCAGCCATTGTATGCTCCGACCTTCTTCAGGTGGTTGGAATGTCGAACTGAACCCTTTATTTCGCTCACAGGGGTAGACTGTTCTAGACTGGATCTAACGCCTTTATCCACTGTGCCATGTGTCCTTGAGGATACATGACACAATAGATAAAGGCGTTAGTTAGATCCAGTGACAGGAGCTAAAGAGTGTGAGTTCAATACCTGGTTAAGGCAGTGGAGAACTTGAAGAAGGGAATTAACAGGAGATAACTGATAACTGACATCCATTAAAACATGGCACATGGTACTAGAACAGTCTAGCCCAGTGAGCAAAATAAAGGGTTTAGTTCAACATTCCAACCACCTGAAGAAGACCGGAGCATACAATGACCAAAACATTGTAATAAATATGGCGACAAAGATGAGGACAATAGTCCGAATAATGTAAATAGTGTACATAATACCTCATCTCAGAAATATAAACAGATACTGAAGGATAACTCATCATTCTATATTTTCAGTATTTTCTCTTTGTGAAAATTTTAAAAAAATTATACTTCTAAGGGTGCCAAGGTTCAGTTTGCCTGCAGTGCCAGTGACCCTAGGGCTGTCACTGGTTTGAGTACATAAGCTATACCTTCTTTATTGTATAATGTTATTCTCAAATTATCTCTTCAATTCACTGCTATCAATCTTAACTGTTGTAGGATTTAGGAGAGTTAACAAAAAGTCAAAATTTATATTTTTGCTTTGTTGCAATTAATACTGATGCTTTTGTTTTGATCTACAACAATAAGTGATATTATTTCATCCTTCAGTTGTCTGTGGCTAAATACTAGTCATATACATTCCAACTATGTGGAAAGCATTGCATTTTATGCTTTTGAAATTTTATTAGAAACAAAGAAAAGCGTACTTAACTGTTGTGTAATATCTGTCCTCCTATATGGCAGTGAATGCTGAGCAATTGTCTCATAGATGAAGGAGAGACTTGAAGCAACAGAAATGTTGTTCTACAGAAGGATGCTGAGAATGCCTTGGACTGAACATGCAAGCAATGACAAAGTTTTAGAGAAAATGGAAACAAAATTTGCTCATACTAATTTCTAGGACATATGAAGAGGAAGGAGGACATGGAAAATTTGATACTCACAGGAGAGGCTGAAGGCAAAAGGAGAGATTGAGCAAATTGATGGTGGAACAGGATTTAGGAGAGTTAACAAAAAGTCAAAATTTATATTTTTGCTTTGTTGCAATTAATACTGATGCATTTGTTTTGATCTGCAACAATAAGTGATATTATTTCACTGTTCAGGTGTCCTCTGTCCAACCATGAATCATTATCCTATGAGTTATTCGAATTTCATTATTTTTTCAAGATGCCATATCCTCTCAGCAGATAGGTGATCATGATTCTCCAGTGTACTCTGCTATTTAGCTCATAGCTAAAGGAAGCAGAGATGCCTTTCTCAAAGTCATTCACTATTACAAGTTCCATAATCCATTAGGGTCATAGAGGCACTTCATTTACTGAAGCCAGAGTAGCAGTGGTGTGTCTTAGCCTGACAGAGCCCAACTCTCACTAGGTTGGTTTGAATTCAGAGTTTTCCCTTTCCTAGACTAGTCACCAACCAAGTCTATAGAAACCAGTCTGTGCTGCTATTTGCCTGTAGCTAAGTGGAGAAGAGATGGCTTCATGCCTTTCCCAAGGATATTAGCATGTAATTGAATGTAATGAACTTGACTGGAATTCAAAATCAGCTCTCCAATTCCTCAATCTGATCTGCTAACCATTGCTCCATCGTGCCTCCATAAAGGCTGCTGGTATGAAGTAAACACAACACACTCATCGTGAATTTGAAATTCAACTCACCGATTTCATTCTGTGATATCTGTTACACTACCCTCACATCCTCGGCATTTTCTTCTTCTTCTTCTTCTTCTTCTATGTGCCATGTCTTTTCAAGATGTTAGCGATCATGGCTCTCTACAATTTAATGTGTTGGCTACTTCGATAATTAACTGCTTGTGTAGGTGTGTTTGTGTGTGAAGCGTCCACAGCCCCTTTTGCTTCAGTGGGAAAAGTTCATGGCACCCACTTTGAAAGGAGGAAAACAGGAAGAGAGTTACTTTAGGACTTTGCTTGTTTTTATACCCCAGAGCTGCTGCAGATACTATGTTTATTAAGGCACTACAATAGTTACCCGCCCTTGGTAGACAAGATTTATTTATTATCTTGTCTTTTTGTTATCTCTCTTAAATCCTGTTCCATTATCCATTTACTCAAGTTTGCTAGATAGGTTATGTGTTGTTTTCCCCTGGCCCTCTTGTCTTTAGTTTTTCTTGTGAGTGTCAATTTCTCCAAGTCTGCTGTCCTCATTATATGTCTTAGAAATTTTAACTGTCTCTTTCTGATGTTAAGTGTAAGTGTCCTTTTTGTTTCCATCTGGATCTTTAAATTGCAAGTTAATTATGACAATAGAGCTAATGTTATTTACAGAGAATATAAGTAGCAGGACTGAACAAAGTAAATCTATATTTACTTGATATGAAATAGGATTATTCAATACAAATAATAATTTTATTCTGACCTGTATAGTTTCCTTTATATTTGACTGACATTTTCTTAGCTTCTATGCTGCAAATCTCTGTTGGTTCCCGGGAAAATAGATGGATTTAATTATATGTCACTCCTGAAATAAATCAAGATTCTGACACAAAACTCCATTGGCAGTAAACATCCCATGCGTCTGACATATCATCAAAAGAGGCACTTATTGTGACCCTAATTGTATTACTAAATAATATGATAAATAAAGTGATACACAGACATTCCAAATAGAAAGGATGTTTACAAAGATTAGCTTCATCGGAATTTATGGCAGGAATATACTGTTTTTCCAATCTTCTATGTGAGGAGGATATGACTGTCTTGAAGATCTGCATTCACAAAATTTGCAATCATATCCTGAATCCTGGTCACTGGTGGGAAATAAACAACCATACCATAAGCCAGACCACTATTGGGAAATGCACAACAATACCATGGATCCTGACCATTGAAGGGAAACACATTACAATATACTAAGTACTGATCACTGGTGGGAAATGAGATATGACTACTGACCACTGATAAGAAATACATGACCACATCTTGAATCTTGACCACTGTTGGGAAATATACAACCATATCATAAATCTTGACTAATTAAAGGAAATATATTACTATATCCTAAATACTGACCATTGGTGAGAAATGCATAACCTCATAATGAATCTGTTGGTAAATATTGATTCACATTATGAATATTGACCACATATCATAAAAACCGATCACTGGCAAGAAATACATGGCCACATCATGAGTCTTGACCACTGTTAGGAAATATGCAATCACATCATAAATGTTGACTAACAGAGGAAAATATATTACCATATCCTAAATACTGGCCACTTGTGGAAAAAGCAGGAGTATATCCTGAATTTCAACCACTGTTGGTAAATATGTAACCATATCATGAATCCTGACCCCTGCAGGAAAATATATTACCATATCCTAAATACTGGCCACTTGTGGAAAAAGCAGGAGCATATCCTGAATTTCAACCACTGTTGGTAAATATGTAACCATATCATGAATCCTGACCCCTGCAGGGAAATATATTACCGTATCATAAAAATTGACCACTGGTGGTAAATGTGTGTCCACATCTTGAATCTTGACCACTGTTGGGTAATCTATAAAACATCATGAATCCTGACCACTGGAGGGAAATACATTATCATATCATAAAAACTGATCACTGGTGAAAAATACATGACCATATCATGAATTTTGACCACTATTAGGAAATATGCAACCGTATCATCAATCTTGACCACTGGAGGGAAATACATTACCATATCCTAAAAATTGACCACTGGTGGGAAATGCATGACCACATTTACAATATTGACCACTGGTGGGAAATATTCAACCATATCATGAATCCTGACCACTGAAGGGAAATACATTACCATATCATAAAAAACTTACCATTGATGCGAAATGCATGTCCACATCTTGAATCTTGACCACTGTTGTGATATATGCAACCATATCATGAATCTTGGCTGCTTTTTTTTGAGAAAGAAACACTCATATCCTGATTTCTGATCAATGGTGGTAGATACATAAGCATATCATTCTGAATCCTGGTCACTGGTGTGAAATACGTGACTATATTCTAAGTACTGGTCACTGATAGGCAATGCTGTGTCATGTAATCAAATGCTTTCCTGTAGACTAAGCTGTTTTGTTTCTTTGAGTTGACTTCCTGCAATAATGTTTCTGTGATGAGCAGATGGTTCTTACACCTGTAGCTTTCCTGTTATTACAACTTGCTTGTTTTTATGTTAACAGATTATTTGAATCATTAAAGCTGAAAATCTTTATGGCAATGATAGAGGTGAAGTATTTTTATATTGCTGTTGGGCAAGCGATGTTTCTGCATTTATTCACATTCTGTGTCTCCTTTGTCTTTGGAAATAGATTCTTGATTACCCATATGATGCATTTGAAACTTTTCTCTGCATTCTTGATATCATTAAAGGTTGCTGTGAAGTCTTTCTAGATATGAGATAGGTTCTTGACTTTGAAGTCAGTAATTATATGGAGCAGTATTAGGGGTGTTGGTTACATGGCAATTTTTAGTTGTTTATAGGTTTTACTTGTCTAATTGTTGCTCGATACTTGTAGTTCCCTTGTTGTGTCCATTGTTTTTCTCCAAGATGTTACACAGAATTTCCTTACTCCTTTGATAGTAGATGCTACATTGCTAACCTTAACCACTGCTTAACTCACAAAAGAATCTTGTTTTGCTGAAAGAATTTGTTCCTTTTATATCTTCTGAATTTGTATTCCTTATTATTAATATCAAAAACATATCCTCTTTTCTTCATGCTTTCCTTATTTGTATACAGATACACATATACATACATTTTTGTAAATAAAGGTAAATATACAGAGAAACAGATAACAAAAGCAGTGATACTTTCTGATTTCAAAGCAAAAATGTGTGTGTATGATGAATTTTTTATCTATCTGTTGTAGCTTTTTTATATCTATCTCAGTCTGTTCATATCTGTTTAACTATCTATCCAGACAAATTGTGTGCCAATCTGTCTTTAACATTTTGGAAATACAGTGTATGCAGTGTGAGTCTGTGACTGTATTTATATTTATATATATATACATCTAAATTTGCTTTTATCCATCTATCTATTGTAGTCTTTTTTATATCTATCTATCTATCTATCTATCTATCTATCTATCTATCTATATCTGTTCAGATCTATCTATCTATCTATCTATCTATCTATCTATCTATCTATCTATGTCTGTTCAGATACATCTAACTCGCTAGCTGTGTCTGTTCATATCTATCTATCTATCTATCTATCTATCTATCTATCTATCTATCTATCGAGATCTATCTATGTTCAGATCTATCTATCTATCTATCTATCTATCTATCTATCTATCTATGTCTGTTTGGACCTATCTATCTATCTATCTATCTATATATCTATCTATCTATCTATCTCAACCAGTTTACTCTTGTGGAACCCTTGAATTATTTTTCACATCTCAGGGAACACCTGCATAAAAATTATTATATCTCATTATTAATGTCTATTTCTTTTATATTTTCCTCATAGTTCCCATGTTAAACATAATATAGTTTTTCGAATAACTGTTTTAAGTAAAAAAAAATACCCCCTTTTGTGTCATTTTATTGGTAATGGAAAAAATATTGGTTATATTCATGAAACCTCATACCAAGATTTTTATTCACAAAAAACCTGTAAACACGCACAAAAAAATATAAATCACCAATATCACTTATATATAAAACACACACAAATATATATATATATGTATATATGCATGTATACATATATATATATATATATATACATATATATATATATACTAGCAGCATGGCCCGACGTTGCCCATGCTTGATTCAAAAATCGTACGACTCATACAGCAATTGCAATCACTTGACTTAAAATATTTTTGCCCTTCCTTGCCTTTAAAGAAGTGCCCTTTGCCGTGCTGATGTTGCTACTTGCCTTACTTCTTGCCTATCTCACACTGCAAATTTTTTCTAAGCTCTATACTAAACATTAAATCTGTTACAAAAAAAGAACTAAACAAAATGAACACAAAACGATCAGCTTTAAAAAAGGACTCGTAACTGGAAAACCAAATGAAAAAAGAATGTTAACAACAAATACTTTTTCACACCCAACCCATTTCTGTGGAATCAGAATCAACATTGAGTTTAAGCAAGCGAATGAGCCAATTGGAGTAAAGTGCCATGCAGATTTAAATTTTTCCAACTCGTGACGAATGCAGATATTGATTTTTTTTGCATGTTAGCATGCTACTTAAAATTCATGTCAGTCAGCTGTTGGCTCTCACGCTGGCCAGTAAAAAATGGTCGCAAACTACATGAAAACTGCCGTGGAAGCATGAAAAAATCGATTATTTCCACTATCAATGGAAGTTGGAAAATGCAAAGTCAGTCTTGGCCTTCCTACTAACTTAGAGCATGTGCATGTAAATTTTGGGGCAAATCCATCGAAAATTGTGGCCATGCATTCGTTACACACACACACACACACATCCTGCCTTTTATAGATAGATGTATATATAACACATACACATATATATATATATATATATATATATAACACATATATATAACATATATAACGCATATAAACAGAATGAAAGCAGATAACTATTACAAAAACTTATTGTTTATTGACAATGTTGAAAAAAGGCATAAGATAAATCAAATTGCAATGTCTTATGTACAAATATATGGGCAAAGGAAATGTTATTTTTGAAGCTGATTTAGATAGTGAAATTGTTTCCTCTGATGTGAAACATGTGCTTGTCTTTTGCTACACAAATACTTAATTCGATATTGAATTCTAGATAAACACACAGATTTCATTTTCAATTGAAAGGAGACAATTTCTGTCTTTGCTTTTGATATGTATTAAATACTAGCTTAAAAGCTCCACTCCATGTGAACTTTTAAGCTAGCTCATAAAGAGGATTATTTGGTCCCTTAAAGAGATGTCTGCTTCAGCTTAGAAACCAGCAATGATAATTTTGAATCCCTCAATTCGCTCAATGAAACTTCGAAACCTCACTTTAACTCTGATTCAGGCTATAAGTTTAATTCAGGCCAAAACAATGATTTGGAACAAAACTCTGATTTGGACAAAAACTCAGATTTGGGCTGAATCACTGATTTGGCCTGAAATTCCAATTCAGGCCAAAATTTGAGTTCTTCAAACTCTGTGGAGCTTCAAAACCTCATGTCACAAAACCTCTCACTTTAAGACTTGACTCCTTGATATTTAAAAAAAATAAAATTGATTTCCTCAATACACAAAGTTTTAGAGATATTTTAAACTGAATTTAAAACAAAAAACTTTAAATTCATATAGTTTTTGTGTTACTTTAAACTCAATATAAATTAAACCTTTTAAAATGACTAAATTTTTTTCAGTTTCTTTAAAATTTGAATTTTTAACTGTTCCTTCCTAAACACAGATCTCAATGTTGGATGTTCAAGCACCAGATGAAGGGCAGATTTTCAATCCCTGATTCCAAAAAGGTATAATATTTCTATTAGTTAGAGGGATTTCAGGCACACGGATAGACAGACAGATAGGATTTTCCACTTATTTATTGACAAGAAGAAAAGTTTCGTTTACACACATAAGTGGTTGAAAACTGCAGCATATATATTTATTTTGATTTCCTATTAATGGTAGGATGCAAAGAAATGCAGAACTTATCCAGAGCCAGGTCAGTAAATCTCATCTTGAGTGCACTATCAGACTGCAGCTCATGTTCTTCCTTGTCTTTTAAAGTCACGTTTTTAGGATGATCAGAAGACTCAGAGTATGGATCTCTCACCCAATCATACACTTTGTGCTAAAACGGATTGAAAATAATGTCCGATTCTGACTCACAGTTCCTCTAGGTGGATTTCAATACAATTTGAAATTTGCTGATATCCCTCTTCACTTTTGTTGGATTACTGCCTCCTGATGATAATCACAAGCAGAGATTTTGAATTACCTCCCCTGACAATAATTACAGACAATGTGAGATTTAAAAGAATTCATTTCTTTCTCAATGACTTTTCATAGTGAAAGGACATATGCTTTCCACTCCTGTAAAAATAAAAGTATCTCAACTATAGACACTCAAGGTTGCTTTGAACTCTTCACATTTAATTTCATTTCTCATTTTTTTCTTTAGTAAAATGTCCAATTGATATATGTGTTAACATTTCTTTTCTCATATTCTATGTCTTATTTTTCCTTTGGACCTACACGAATCTGCCAATTCTTGTTTACAGGTCAAATGTACCAGGAGCATAAAAAATTTCATCAAAATGTTGAAGCCCACAACATTTTTAAACCATAGCTGAAACATCTCAAGATTTCCTTTTTCAACATGATTTTTCCAAAGATTCAGTTTTCTTTTAACTGCAAGAATCTTGTCCCTTGAAATCAATACATTTTTTCTCGGGCGTTGCAGTGGCTTGTTCAGCCAATTCATGTGATGAGAAATGTCTGCTAAATAGGCCAGACTCTACAGCCAATTTTTTTTTTTATCTTCAAAGCGCTTGGAAAAATCTTGCTCATTTTCTTGAAACTCTTCCTGCAACTCATCTTTCAGCTCAAACACCCTACTTAGAACTCTTCCCCTACTCAGCAACCATAAGAGATTTATGCTCTCTTTGTCCAGGTTTCTATATGACCTATTAAACATTCTGGTGAACTGGTCTTTGTTTAATAAAGTTGACCATTTTTGTAGCATCATCAAAACCCTTTCTCAGTTCACCTCGCAGAGATGTTAAAATCAACACGTATCTGAAGAAAGCAATGTGAGGTAACATCAGGATATTATTGATTTACAAAGGAACCAAAACCTTTTCTGGAGCCAACCATTGATGGGGCACCATCAGTACAGATTCCAACACAATTCTTCCAGGAGACAAGGCGTTTTGTTTCCCAATGTGAGAATAAAATATTGAATAAATCTGTTCTTTTGCTTGTCTTGGGCAGTTCTTTGCGACAGAAGATTTCTTGAATTTCAACCTCATTGACAAATCTCACAAAAGCTATAACATGGCATTTATTGGCAAGATCTATTGATAGATCAACTTGGATGGAAAAACTGCTATTTTTCAGTTTATCACACAAAATCTCTTCAGCATCATATAATATGGCATCAATATGTCAATTTTTGTACTGTCTGAAAGAGGAACAGTTTCAATTTCTTGTACTGCATTTTGTCCAAGCTATAATTTTACAAGCTGTCGCTGTTAGGTTCTTAACAAGTGTACAACATTTCCTTTTTTTGTGCAATAATTTCTGCTACCAAATAACTTGAGCCTTTTCACTGACACTCTTTATTTACAAAAGTTGTACTCTGTTTATTCTAAGATTTCAATAGCCTTTTAAAATAATGAACAATATTATTAGCATCTCAATTTGAGTCACTTTCCCACTGCCATGAAGTTGCCTCCCTGTGCCTTTTCTATAAATACTTTCATGGTAATTGTTCGGATGAACTATTCACTATGTTACCTTGTCTTTATGAATTTAAGCACAGTACTAGATTGGCATCAAGGACTCATCAATTCACAGTTAAACTGGCTATATTTAAGCATAAGCTTTATGCTAACAGTTTATTTTCTCGCATTTCTTGCTTGTGGAACTCTCTTCCAGCTCCATGCTTTCCGGCCAACTTTGATCTTCAAAAATTTATATGCTAGGTCAATCGTTATCTACTGTCTTTTTCATTACTCTTCTATTGTTTTTGCTCCTTAATAACATTTCTCTTTTTTTCTTATTCTTTTACACTCAGTCATCTCTTGTGTTTTAGTGGCTTTATTGCCTTGCATGGGGTGATATGACTGAAAAAATAAAATAAAATAATCAGCATTTTTATCTTTCATATAACTGTAATTTGTTGTAAAGCATCTTTTCAGCTATGCTGCAGCTATTGCTGCATTGGAAAATTGTTTGTCACAGAGAAGACACAGTGGAATAAATAGCTTATATCACCAGGTCCATGTGAAGTCTATTGATAAATTATTTCCATCACAAAGATGGAACATTTTTGTGCACATCGTTGCAATAGGGCAGTGGAATTTGTCAGGAAATTCTTTATTACTGGCCTTATCAGAATTGTCTGGATGTTTCCTCTTCAAAAACCGTCACATTCGACAGTCAGATATTTCTGTAAAACCTGGTAAACAGAGGTAAAGAACTGGTAAACAGAACAAATAAAGCTGAAGCAAATAAAAGTAAAAAAAAAAAATAACCTTGAGAGAGAGAATGAGAGAGAGAAAGAGTGATAAAAGAAAGAAAGAAAGAAAGAAAAGGAAAATGAGTGTGAGAGAAAGAGAGAGAGAAAAAGTGAGATAAAGAAAAAGTGAATAAAAGACCAGACACCTGAAGCAAATAAAAGTACATAGAAGAAGCAACTTTGAGAGAGAAAAAATGATAGAGAAAGACAGAGAGAAGAGGAAAGAAAGAAATTGAAAGAAACAGAGAGAGAGAGAGAAAGAAAGAAAGAAAATGAAAAAAGAGAGAGTTAAAGAAAGAGAGAGTAAGATAGAGAGAGAACATGAAAGAAAGACCTCATATCTGAAATGAATAAAGCTAAACAGAACTAACCTTGAGAGAGAGAAAGAAAAAGAAAGAAAAAAGGAGAGAGAGAGAAAGAGAGAAAATGAAAGAAAGACCTCATACCTGAAGCAAATAAAGGTAAATAGAAGAACTAACATTGAGAGAGAGAGAGAGAGAATGAGTGAAAGAAATAGAGGAAGAAAAAGATAGACAAAGAAAGAGTGAGAGATAAATAGAAAGAAAGTGTTAGGGGACCTTACCCATAATAACATAATGGACTATTCCATACGTAATAAATATTGCACCTCACGAGGAAGCAGAGAGTTCAGCCCGAAGTCGGGCGACCAGCTGATCGGTTGAACTCTCTGCCTTCAGGCGGGGAGGAACCCAAACGAGGCTATGCTAAAGGGCAGAGTCTCTTTTGGGGAGGTAAACCGACCCTGAACCCATTTATGCGGGTTCAAAGGACATATTTTTGGCCGAGCCCATGGGCTCAGAGATCCCACGTTAAACCGGCCTTGTCCCACATGATGCCCTCGTGGGAGGGGGGGGACTAAATACCGTTCAGTCTGAAGTCTGGAGTGAAGTCCATCAGGAGTCAGTCAGTCGAGTCAGAGGCAGTCCGAAACAGAGTCGCGTTCAGACAATTACTACTAAACCTGATTGTTGATACTAACACTTTCTACTTCTCTGTATATATTCCTGTTTGTAATATATCTGTGTTATTCCATATCCGTGTTCGAGTTCTTCTTTATTGGTTCTACCTTGGACTATCACCGTGGTACAAGGAATTGGACCATAACAGAAAGTGAGAGTGAATGAAAGAGAGAAAAAAAAAAGAAAGGGAGAGAGAGAAAGAGAGAGAATGTGAAAGAAAGACCTAATACCTGAAGCAAATAAAAGTGAACAGAAGATATAACCTTGAGAGAAAGTGAAAGAGAAAAAGAAAGAAAGAGAAAGAGAAAGAGAGAGAGAAAGAGAAAGAGAAAGAGAGAGAGACTTCTCAAAAACTAAAAGAAAAGATAGTAAAAAGAATAAAATTTTAGAATTTATATAACACCTCTAAATTCTGGGTAAAATTTTACTGAATAATGTGGTTGTGTGAGGGACTGTACATGCACGGATTTAAGGCTGGATCTCATTGAAAACTCCAGTTCCTATACAGTCACCAAAGTTAAGCAACATTGAGCCTAGTCAGTATCTAAATGGATGATTGATTGGGAATACTAGATGTGCAGGTGGTGTAATGGATAATTAGAGAGGTGAAATGCAATTCCTGCTTGATGCATGATATTCACTTATGTACAAATACTCTTGGGAAAGCTACAAATCCACCTCTTCTCCCCCTAACTATGGATTAACTAGTAAAACAAGTATCACTAAATCATTATCTCCAAAACCCCAAAATTCTTTCAATCTAAAAACTATTTTCTGGTTTTAATAACCTGCAATGGGTTGATAAGCCATAAAAAATGAATGAATTAATCAATGTACCTGCATGCCAAGGAGCATGGAGAATAAAGATAGACACTGTGCATGAATGCTGTACTTAAACTTAGGGATATATAAATCTGCCACGTACAGGTCTTGTCCATTAACCAGTGGAGTTAATGCTGTATAGGCATCACTAAATACATTCCCTATGATTATTATAATTTGAAATAATATAAGATGTTGGAGCCTTTTTTATAACAACCTAAGATTTTACAACAGTATGCTGTATGTATAAAGGTAAAAGACAATAGGAAAACTGTACTAATAGCCAACACTTTTCATCCAATGTAGACTTTTTCAAGGCAAAAACGAAATGAATTTATTGAAAACAAAGTAACTATTAACAACAAACAAAATGTCCTTATCAACTAGAAAAATTTAGAAAACACTATTGTATTCATATTGTATATTCAGTATGCCATATATGTATAGTAAAATTACAAATATAAAATTAAACAAAAATTACTCACAAATGTATTGCCTGTTTCTCATGGAAGCTCAAGCAACCTCTTGCATAACCCTAGGGAATACCAGTTAAAACCAGGGAACACCAGTTAAAAACACTGACAAATTCTGTATCTCAGTAGCACTTGGGTATTACAGTCAGTGAGTATAACTGTTTAACTATCTATCAGATATCTATCTGTTCATATCTATCTACCTATTTTAGTTTGTTCATATCTATCTGCCCAAGTCTATGCTTATTTATCTATCTGTCTAGGTAAATTAATTGTGTTTTAGTAGCCCCTCTGTCTTTATCACTTGGGAAATACAGTGTATTCAGTGTGTATGATAATTAATTCTACAAATTTTACTACAGAATGGAGGAAGATGAGAACAATTTTTTTTTGCAACAAGAGATTAAAATCACCATGCTATCATAGGATTCAAACCTTAGGGTAAAAAACTGCAAGTTTGAGTTAGTGATCAGCCCCAAATTATCCCCTCATTTATCTTTCTTTGCTATCTTTGCAAATGAATATATATATATATAAGTGATAGAAATTATTAGGAGGATTTGAGATAATCATAATTAAGTATTTCATTGAGTCTAGAAGAAACCTCAACAGAATGCAGAAAGCACTGGACAGCCATTTCGTCCAATATTTGGGACTCATCAGCAATGCGCATCCACTGCCAAGAATTGAAACCTGGACCATTACAATACAATGCAAACATTACACCAACTGTACCAACAGGTCTCAGTGACAAAGAGGTAATGAATTAGACTCGATATAACACTGCTCAATCACAAATTCGCCATAGTGAATCACAGTTCTCGGTAGTGGTTGTGCACTGCTGATGAGTCCCAAATATAGGACAAAACGGCCGTCCAGTGCTTTCTGCATTCTGTTGACTCTATAATCATTCTCTAGACTCAATGAATTACTGAATTATGAATATATGAATATATATATATATATATATATATATATATATATATATATATATATATATATGTAGACAAACATAGGGCAATATACATGTAAGAATATGATGGCTTTAACTTGATTTCATGTAATGTCATCACTTGATTTATTCTCAAATATGTGCAATGCAGAGGTGATTTTTAGTCCTGCTAAGGTCTTACAATTTTTTGTGCAGATGTGGCAACATTAAGTTCTTCTTGCAGTAGTTGTGGCATTAATATTTTTGTACACTTTCAATGTGTAGCACGTTTGATAATTTTGGAGACCCACCTTACTTAGAAAGACACAAATACATTCATTATACATATCAAATTCATTGCCAACATTCTCAGGGAAATTAACATCAAGACCCTTACAATGTTCATAAAAGTAACCATATATATAATTGTCAGCCACCCTTGTTTTCCAAGCACACCCATCTGCTAGAGGGGTTAACCAATCTCTGACACTTGCTCAGACACATTTGTTCAACACCTATAGAGAGCCCAACCATGGTTTATACTGCAACTATGCTAGACAGACCTTAGTTACAATTTCTGTGAGAGAGGACTTCATTTGACAGGATCTGAAGTTTGAACAACACCAAAACCTCAGTCACAAGGACATGTCAATTTTGAACATCCATTGATGAATAATCCATCTACATTATTTCATTCACAAAGCTTATCACACACACATACATATATACATATATATATATATATATATACATGTATATATATATGTGTGTGTGTGTGCGTGTGTGTGTGTGTATAAAGTCAAAACTTCAAGTCAAATTCAAATTTTGAACAGTTCTTTTTTATTCAGTGTATTCAGTTATGGATGTACCATCTACCCAATTTCACTCACAGACTTTGGGTCAATTTGTGATGTGGTTTTCAAGTAGATTCCAAAGGTGCCACACACTGAGATAGCCTCCCCAGACCAATAACATCAAGAAGTCACCCTCCTTATAAATCTCAACTATAGTGAGATTTGAACTTGGGTCTCATGTATGGGAAGTGAACGTTCTAACCACTTGACAATGCACCAAGCAAAATACATACACACACACACACACACACACACACACACACACATATATATATATATATATATATATATATATATATATATATATATAGAACCCCAATCTGTCCTGCTATTTTACCCATAGCTGGAGGGAGAAGAAGAGGATTCATACCTTTCCCAAGGGTATTAGCACGTAAGTGAATGTAATGGATTCGACTGGAATTTGAACTCGGTTCTCTGATTCCTCAATCCAAGCCAATATCCATTACTCCACCATGCCTCCTACAGAAATGGATGGCAACTGGTCTAGGAGAAGGACAACTCTGAATTCAAAACCTGCGGAGGGTCATTTGGGAACCTTGTGGCATTCGGTGCACCAGGTCTCTGTATTCGTCCCTCCAAAAAGTGTGGATGGTCTTGCACGAGGCCTTCACCACTATAATCAAATCTTATGTGCCGGTGTCGGGCTGTCGGTTTCCTGGAAACTGATCTGCTTGACCCTCATACATCGAATCTCGACGGGAGAGTCGATCATATATATATATATATATATATATTTGATTTATGAATGCAAATCCTTCCCAGATTCTTGAAAGTTCATATCTGCTCATAAACAAACAGATTCCGTGAAACTGGTTTTAAAATTTTAAACATTAATGGTACAGGCATTATTTTTCCTAAGAGGATATGTAGATGTCATCCACATTCATCATGTTAATTATATATTGTAAGTTGTGACTGCAAGTTGAAAGTTCATATCTGCTCATAAACAAAGCAATTTCTAAAGAAGTAATGGACTTTTTTTATTTATTAATCTGACAGATTTTATCACTTTAAATGTTATTTGAGTAGATGCTCCATATATTTATTAAACAGTATATTTACTTACTTTCGTCTACTGGCCTTGAATATTCCAGAAATTTTATTAAAGAAAAATATGTGCTCTCTGAAAATAAATAGATTTGTCACTGCTTGATCAGTGATACTTTCTGTGGCTGAGGCTATCTAATATATATATATATATATATATATATATATATATATATATATAAATGCATATATGTGTGTGCGTGCACACATGAAGGGGTATTGAAAAGTGTGTATATCAGAAAGTGAAATCTTCAAGACAATTCCAAATTTTGGACAATTCTGTTTTATTCACTTGGGTTAAATAGTATGGTAGACTGAGTTCTCTTGCCTTGGTTAGAGTAGAAGGAAAACTTTGAATATTCTGTGAAGAGCCGTTTTGAGACTTGTGGCACACTCTGCACCATTTCTCTGGTAATGTAAGCTGGTTCTTCACAAGCCTTCACTACCATAATCAAATAATTTAAGTAAGTAGTCTAACAGCTTAGTTGTATACTGAATTGTTCGGTCCTCACACACTAAATCAGTACACACACACACACATATATATATAAAGAGAGAAAGAGAGAGATGAATACGGAGAACTGGTGCACAATATGCCACAAGGTCCCAAAAATGACCTTTTAAATTCAGAGTTTTCTTTCTCTGAGACCAGTTGCAATCCAAGACTGTAGAACCCAGGCTTTTCTGCTATTTACCCATAGCTTTGGAGAAGTGATGGATTCATACCATTCCCAAGGGTATTAGCATGTAAGTCAACTGGAATTTGAACTCAGCTATCCACAATGCACAATATATATATATATACTGTTTTACTGATTCAGTGTGATATATATATATTTATATATATATAATAAAATTATAGTTTTAAGGTATGCTATATGAATGGGTAAAAGTACTCGATATAGAGAGCAAATATAAAAGTTGACATATATATATATATATATATATATATATATATATATATATATATATATATATGTATGTGTGTGTGTGTGAAAATATATAGAAAATAGGAAAGAACTGGTTAGGTAAATAATCCAAAGTTCTTTAGTATTTTTGTTTTTATTTTTAAAAAATAGTGCTCGATACAAAAGTAGAGCATAAATATAATTATTTATTTAAAAATATGATTCCAACACGCTGAAAATATATAGAAAATAGGAAAGAACTGGTTAGGTAAATAATCCAAAGTTCTTTAGTATTTTTGTTATTATTTTTAAAAAATAGTGCTCGATACAAAAGTAGAGCATAAATATAATTATTTATTTAAAAATATGATTCCAACACGCTGAAAATATATAGAAAATAGGAAAGAACTGGTTAGGTAAATAATCCAAAGTTCTTTAGTATTTTTGTTATTATTTTTAAAAAATAGTGCTCGATACAAAAGTAGAGCATAAATATAATTATTTATTTAAAAATATGATTCCAACACGCTGAAAATATATAGAAAATAGGAAAGAACTGGTTAGGTAAATAATCCAAAGTTCTTTAGTATTTTTGTTATTATTTTTAAAAAATAGTGCTCGATACAAAAGTAGAGCATAAATATAATTATTTATTTAAAAATATGATTCCAACACGCTGAAAATATATAGAAAATAGGAAAGAACTGGTTAGGTAAATAATCCAAAGTTCTTTAGTATTTTTGTTTTTATTTTTAAAAAATAGTGCTCAATACAAAAGTAGAGCATAAATATAATTATTTATTTAAAAATATGATTCCAACACGCTGAAAATATATAGAAAATAGGAAAGAACTGGTTAGGTAAATAATCCAAAGTTCTTTAGTATTTTTGTTATTATTTTTAAAAAATAGTGCTCGATATTTTTAAATAAATAATTATATATATATATATATATATATATATATATATATATATATATATATTATGAAATGGACTAAGTGCAACAATTAATTTAGGCCAGTAAATGTTGTTAATACTGTTTATTATAAACAGAACATTTACTTAAATATTTGTATCTGTAAAAATAACGTATAAACAGAAAATATATTAAAATATATATATATAATATATAAAATATATATAAACACAAATATAAATTCACATTTATCCACATAGATATGTGTCTCAGTTCTCATGCAATCACTGCTTAAGCAACATCAAGTCAGGTTAGTACATAGATGGGAGATTACTTTGCAATATCAGGTGCTGTCAGATTGGATGTGTAGATGGTGTAATGAATAACGGCTCAGAATTGGAAAACCAAGAGCTGTTTTAATTTCGATCAAGATGACTATATCCATTTACATGCAAATACCCTTAGTAAAGGTATGAAGTCACTGCTTCTCCCCCAGCTATGGGTTAATTAGTAGGACATGTATCAGTAAATTATTATTATCTCAAAAAAATATTGATGTAAAAAAAAACAATCAAAATCAGACATGTGTGGATAATTGAAAAAAATTCTGTCCATTGTGTTTCAGTGGGACTTCATCAGGACAAAATGCATTACATAGAATTTTCTCGTATTTGTCACTCAGTTACCCACCATTAGTCTCATATACAAAGTTTAAATATCATATTTCTTCCACATACATATGTACATATTATGTATGTACATATATTTATATGTCTGCATATATATGCATTTTTCTAAATATAATAGAGAAATTGTACCCATTATATTTTTATTGTAACTGATAGTTAATTTCCATATATTAGAAATTAAATTATGAAGGAACTATCTACACTCCATGTAAATATACTTAATATTTCAAGATTTCATCTGACTTAAGTAATTGTTAAGATTCAAAGTCTATTTTGTTAAAATCCTGCCATGATTTGTGCCACAATTTCAAATTGGATGCATTAGTTACTTTTCTAAATGCTCAATTTTTTAATCTATTCAATGTCACATAAACCTACATCAAAATGATGTTACTTTTGAATTTAAATGTTTGTGATGTCATGGGAATGTGGTGTTATATGTCTTCTGAGAATTTACATACATTTTGGAGTCTATGTTCGTAAATTTTAACAAAAACATGTCTAAAACAATATTTTATGCTTAAACACGTGCAATATACATAAGTCGAAAAAGTTTAAAAATTGCTTTAATCACTAGTTCATCCATAGTAAATTTGCGTCCATGTCCTTACAATGTTTCACCATTCTTGACAGATCTTCTATTATGACAATGTGAGATATTTAATAACAAAAATGATGTAAACAAGAAAAAGAATCTAAATGAAATTAGCTTGATTATATATCCAAAACACATTATTAAAAAAACAAAATCGAAAATACTTTATTAAAAAAAAATATTTTTTTTAAATATTTTCAAAATTTAAAATTCCCTGTGTCTCTCATTCATGCCCATGTGTAGTGATATCAATGTAAACAAACTTGGTCCAATGAAGTTAAACAAAAACTTTTCCACTTTGTTATACATCATTACTCCCAAACTGTTCTTGATATATAAAAATTTATATCTCTCTATACTTCTGAGATGAGGTTATTATGTACATTATTTACATTATTCGGACTATTGTCCTCATCTTTGTTGCCATATTTATTACAACGTTTCGGCCATTGTATGCACCGGCCTTCTTCAGGTGGTTGGAATGTTGAACTTAAGGAATCAGCACATATGCTAGACAACAAAAATCTCCTGAGCTGACCATGCATAGAAAGGAATACAATATGGGAAACAGTAATAAGGAGTGCCAGAGAAAAGTGATAATAACAACAAAAGTTGCAATATGAGCTCTGGTAAAAACATGTAATGATAACAACAAAAATTGCAATATGAGCTCTGGTAAAAACAGCATTGATAACAGCAAAAAATTGCAATATGAGCACTGGTAAAAATGTTTGCTGAAGACATTAGGTTTATAATACCCAGAAATTCATACCCAGATGTCCTCAAGGACACATGGCACAGTGGATAAAGGCATTGGTTAGATCCAGTGACAGGACCCAAAGAGTGTGAGTTCAATACCCGGTTAAGGCAGTGGAGAACTTTCAGAGGGGAATTAACAGGAGATAACTGATAACTGACATCCATTAAACATGTCACGTGGAACGAGAACAGTCTACCCCAGTGAGCAAAATAAAAGGTTAAGTTCGACATTCGGAGCATACAATGGCCAAAATGTTGTAATAAATATGGTGACAATAGTCTAAATAATGCATATAAAAATTTATATATCATTATATATATATATATATATATATATATATATATATATATATATATTAGATGGATCAAAGTCAGTAGTAAATAAATCAGTGTTATTGGTGAAAATTTATTTATTTCTCTATTGGATTATGTTATTTAAGTCATGGCAATTATGTACAAAAAATAATATATCACCTAAAGGAAAAATAATATATTGCTTAAGTGAATTATTATATATTGCCCAAATGTCCGCCAAATCTGAAAGAGAAAGGAAAATAATCATTAGACGCTTAAACTTAATTCACATTTAAAATTGGTCCAATTATTAGAATGCTCTTTATATGTCCAGATATACCATATATCTGGATGGAGAGGATGTGCTTCCTTAAACAAAATGGAAAATAGAACTGTGCCATCTGCATCTGTGTCTGAGCCATAGCACACAGGATCTTTCAGTGGTTTTTTGCTGCAAAGTGATATGCAGATATGATCTCTGTTGGGCAATGCATTTAATAAGATTTGTCAAATACACAGGCTGACATACATAATACACACTGTTGAATGAATAAAAATGGAGCATGTATTTCAAATACAGAATATGGAATATGATAAAGTTTGAAGTAATAAAAATGTCAGATATAAATAAACCCATTAATTCTTTAGAAATATATATATATATATATATATATATATATATATATATATATATATATTTGTTCTTCAGCATTTAGTGCAACTCAGAGTTTCATGCACATGGCAATCTTAAGTTTTCATCTTGTACCTGACAATTACCATATTGCACCAAAAATACTCAGAATTTACAAACTTAGCTTTCAAAATAGGCTTCATTTCTGTAGTAAACCTGAAACTAAATATGTGAATGTATCTTTTCTTCTTCCCATCAGTTATGGTTTAAATAGCAGGTTAGACTAATTTCTCTCACCTTTGGTGACTGCAAGTCTAGGAGAAGACCAATTTTGAATTCAAAACTGCAGAGAAAGCAATAGAGAAACACACCATCTTTCCAAAAGAATTTATGGAATTCACAGATAATAAATAAAAGAATTCTGTGAAAAGCCATGATCACGCCATCATCATCAAGAGACATGGTCTTTAAAGAAAGATAATGAAGTCCAAACAACACAATATATGATACTTCATGGTTAGACGAAGGAAACATCAAAAGAGAAACATGATCCCTTATCACTGCAGCTCAAAACAAATACTTCAATACTATAACAAAAATAGAGTTGCTAGCCCCATACCCAACCAGTTTTGAATACAAAGTTATCCTTCTCCAAGACTGTTTACCAACCAAGGCTAGAGAGACCAAAGTGCTCTTTAACCCATAACAGGGGGAAAAGAAATGAATTCACACTATTCCCAAGGGTATTTGTACAAAAGTGGATGCAATAGTCTTGTCAGGATTTGAACTCAACTCAATGATTGAGAAATGCGTTTCTGCACTGATAGCCAATATGCTCCACATGCACATGCGTTTGTTAATCTTAGCATATGAAGTCTAACAATATATCTTAGAAATTTCAAAGAGACAAACTTGTTCATTATAATTTGAAACAAAGAAGACTGATAAGAATTGCATCTATTTTATTGTTTGCAACGAAGTGAAAATTGGTTCAGTCATGTCAATTTTATTTTTTTCATTTTTAGCTGTCTGCTGGTTTGTAAGCTTTCTTTGATCTCACATTCAAATCTCCAAAGCCATTGAATTTAGTGTCTTCTATCACTTAACATGATCGTTATATCTTTTTCTTAACTTCAAATGATTGTTTTCATTTTAATTTTGATCATTATAATAATATTCGAGTGGAGTAATGGATAGCGCCTCAGATTGAGGAATTAGAGAGCTGATTTCGAATTCCAGTCAAATCCAATACATTCACTTACATGTTAATACCCTTGGGAAAGGTACAAATCCTCTTCTCACACCAGCTATGGATAAATAGCAGGACAGACCAGGTTCTATAGCCTTGGAATGCAACTGGTCTACCACAGAAAGAAATGGCATTCTACTGCGGGAAAAAAATCTGTCTCATCAGTTATGTATCAAACGATACATGATCGCCTAAGCGTGTATCACATATGGCAGATGACTGGCTGATAATAATATTAGTCACAACGATAATTTCCGGAGAAATAATAATAATAATTACCATCTTGTAACAGCCACTAGTATAAAACTCAATGTGATATAGTGGACCAGTATCTGCACAGAAAAATATATGCAACTTTTACGGGAAGGAAACTTTAAGAAATTATCATGAACATCACTCAGACAGGGTTACAGGCATAGAACCTGTAACAATTTTATGGGACTTTGACTGTTCAAGTACAGCTCACATATTACAAAGAACTTATCTATGTAAAATGTGTGGGATCTTTTTTTCTACAAAAATGCTAAGTGTAAAATGTCATGAAGACATTTCTGACCTTAGATCTCTGGTTAGGACACAAAAAAATGTGTTTACAACAGAAATCCAAGGAAATAATAATAATAATGATAATAATAATAATAATAATAATAATAATAATGGAATACTGCTGTCATATATGGTCTGGTTCCCTACTGTACGTCTCGAGGTCCTCGACAAAATCCAGAGACGGATATACAATGTGATTGGTCCTGATCTTGTATCTTATCTACATTCACTCTCTCAGAGACATGCCATGGCTTCCCTCTGTCTCTTCTACAAGTATTTTCATGGCAACAGTTCCAACCAGCTACTTTCACTGGTTCCCACACTGCATGAATTTAATCGAGCTACTAGGTTGGAATCTCAGTCCTACCCTCTCACTGTGGAAACAATTAAATGTAACCGTCTCTTCTACTCAAACAGATTCTTCTCTTGTACTCTGGAACTCCCTTCCTCTTACTTGCTTCCCTGATAGCTATAATCTTCAAATATTCAAGTGTAATGTCAATTGACATCTTCTGATGCCTTGATCTTGTTCCCCATCCTTCTCTTAATACTTTCCTCAAACACACCTCTTTACTCTTGTTCTCAGCACCCCCCGCCAACCGCTTGCATGTTAGTGGCACTCCCACCTTACTTGGGGTGAAATGCTTACAAAAAAAAAAAATAATAATAATAATTGTATCTTATAATTTTGTAGAGAATCATTATCATTGATTGATTCATTCGTTTATTTTCTATGGATTATCAACCCCATGCAGGTTATTTAAAGCCAGAAGATATTTTTAGATTGTAAGATTTTTTTTTAGATAACAATGGTTTAATGATACAATTCTTACTAATTAACCTAACATCAGCAACAAAAATCACAAGAACTAATAGGTCAACTACACAAACTCAGCCAGATTTTCATTATCATGCCAATGAGTTGAGCCTCTTCTCTGAAGTCGGCTTCCCAAAGCAAGACATCTGCCATTTTAGATTGAAGATGTTTTAATGAATTGGTTGATTGATTCAATCATTTTCTTCAGCTTATCAACCCTTTGCGGGTTATTTTAAAGCCAGAAAATACTTTTAGAATTTTTTTGAGATAATAATGATTTAGTGATAAAGTTTTACTAATTAACCCATAGCTAGAGGAGAAGAGGTGGATTGTTACCTTTCCCAAGGGTATTTACTCGTAAGTGAACATAATGAACCCAACTGGAATTGGAACTTGGCTCTTCTATCTCCAGTTCTAAGTGATTATCTATTACATTATTCACACATCCAAACTTACAGCATCTGGTATTCCCAAGAAGTCACCCATCTTGGTATTGACCAGACTTGATGTTGCTAGGTACTGACCAGGCTTATTGTTTAACTTTGGCAAACTTACAAAAATCGAGAAATAAAAATATCAACTGTAACACTGAGAAAAGTCCTGGAGTACCAAGAAGGCTTGCTGTCTCTTGGAATCAAGTGTAAAACACCATTTACTAGTGGGAAAAGCCAAGTGAAAATTATAAATTATGCATTTATATGGTATAGAATCTGGAATATGACCAGAAGAAATTTACCATAAACCAAATGCAAGAATCAAAGAAGACACTTTAATTATTATCTTCATCTTTGGACTGAGCAGCTTGGAAGCAATGCTGAAGTGAAATGTATTAGACATAAATAAACATACCAGACATTCATTGATTTTGAGTCTATAAATATCTTGTGCTAATGTAAGTATTTCCAGCAGTGCTGTATGGTCAGCTGACTTTATCAAGCATGATGAATCATATGAAAGATGCATTATATATCATTAATACAATATGATAAGTCATTATTTATACATCAAGGTTAATATGCCACGGCTATGGCATGCGTGGGTGTGGGTTTATTTTTAATCCAACATTTTTTTATTTATTAACATTTTGCAACATTATATTTACTAATGTTTTTTGAATGCAATCAACATAATACAAACTGTTTAATAAATTAAAATGGGGCATCTATTTCAAATACAGAGTATCCATTATAATATAAGGTTTGAAATAATAAAATATATACAAACACATATAGAATTAATTTGGAGAAGATTATCACTTAACAGACTGGTGTTGGTTCAGTCATGCCTACTACATAGTTTCATGAGCATGTCAAGATAACATGTTCACTCTTCAGGGCTTGCTGTCTTCTCTGTCTATGCACACACACACACACAGATATATATATATATATATATATATATATATATAGAGAGAGAGAGAGAGACAGACAGACAGACAGACAAACAGACAGAGAGAGACAGAGACAGAAAGAGAAAAAGACAGACAGATATAGACTCATAAATACGAGGTCTGATCAAAATTTATTGGGACTGGAGTTATAAAAAGAAAACTTCAACACATATCAATTTGGTATTTAATCTCTTTCGAAGTTGTCCCCTTCAGAAGCCATTTTTTTTTTTTACTTACCTTATCCAGCATTGTTTCCATTGAAGCATTCCTGAATCTCCTTTTTTGAATAGCAAGCAGCTAGCTTGTCACATTCTCTTAGATTTCTTCAACATCTTGAAATCATGGTTCTCTCATGTGGGATTTAATTTTGGGAAAAAGGAAAAAGTTGCAAAGGGCAAGATTTGGGAAATTTGGTGATTTTCAGACCTAAGAAATGTTATTCTTGACCCAAAACTGATGCACAAGACATGGAACCTCTGTGGTGGGATGAGACAACCACACTCTATGCATTTTCCTTCAAAGGATTGCTATACACAGCACAGATCAGTGAGAACATTATAACATTGATGGCAAAGTTCAAGGTTAATCTGTACCCAATGCTTTTTGATAAAACCTCATATATATATATATATATATATATATATATATATATATATATATATATATATATATATATATATCTACACACACACACACACACACATACAGGAGGCACAGTCAAGTAATGAATAGCGGCTCAGATTGAGGACTCAGAGAACTGATTTCAAAATCCAGTCAAATCCATTACATTCACTTACATGCTAATACCCTTAGGAAAGGTATTAGTCCTCTTCTTCCCCCTCCAGCTATGGGTAAATAGCAGGACAGACTGGGTTCTATAGCCTTGGATGGCAACTGGTCTAGGAGAAGGACAACTCTGAATTCAAAACCTGAGGAGGGTCGTTTGGGGACCTTGTGGCACACGGTGCACCAAGTCTCTGTATCCGGCCCCTCAAAAAGTGTGGTTGGTTCTGCACAAAGCTTTCACCACTATAATCAAATCATATGTGCTGGTGTCTGGGCTGTTGGTTCCAAGGAAATGAGCTGCTTGACCCTCATACGTCGGATACAAGGGGAGAGTCAAATATATATATATATATATATATATATATATAACAACACAGTTTGCTAATGCCAGACAGATATGTTGGCCAGTAAATTACTGAAGTCTAATGCATTTAAAGGCAAAGAGATTTTTATAAAAAAAATCTGCTCAATATTAAAAACAGCACAACAGTAGTTAATACATAGAGAAATGTTCAAAAATTTTATCTTCCAGATTCAATTTTCACAAATAAACTGCCCATTAGAGTAAGAAAATCTATTGAATAAGAATTAAATCTTATGTCAAGTGTTGTAGTGGATGTACGATTGTTATAATGTATAGAAGCGCAAAATGTTATGTCACAACCACAAATTTAAATATATTTTAATGGAGGTTTACATAATGGACTAACCCAAAATAGTCCACCATTTTGAAATGAGGAAAAATATTACATGGTTTTCAAAATTATTTATAAATAAAATCTGAAAAATGTTGAGTACATAAGTATTCACCAACATATATTCATATATATTTACTGTGACGTCTCTCAGTAACATCTAGTGCAACCAATTGCTTTTAGACATCACATAATTAATGTGTTACCTGATTTTGTTTGGTAGCATGTCAACCTACATGGGTTAAATGCCAAAATCTAAATATTTTATGCTTTCAACTTTCAATATTTTACACATATTTTATACTTTCAGAGTAAAAGTATATTTTTTAAATATATATTTTGTAGATCATAAAAGGTATTGCTGGTAATTTCACTGTAAAAATGCAATTTTTATATTTTTCTAATGTTGCATTCATTGTCATTGTCTGCTCCGACCTTCTTCAGACGGTTGGAATATCGAACTGAACCTCACTGGGGTAGACTGTTTTAGTTCCATGTGCCATGTCTAATGGATGTCAGTTATCAGTTATCTCCTGTTAATTCCCCTTTCCCAGTTCTCCACTGCCTTAACCAGGTATTGAACTCACAAATCTTTAGGTCCAGTCACTGGATCTAACCAATGCCTTTATCCACTGTGCCTTGTGTAAGGAAATGGCACAGTGGATAAAGGCACAGTGGTATCTCAGAAATATAGACAGACTCCTATGCTAAATTTGTTAATACTGATCCATGCATCAAAGTATTTTAAGTCTCTGGTATTTGCTAAATCCACATCCCAAATTTTTATGATGAATTCAAGATAGATGACATCACTGCTTTCAATACAATAAATGTTTGAAAGTGCTTAAAAACAACTGATACAGCAGCTGGTATCACCAAACAATAGTGACAGGTCTGTGCAGTGACCTGGGAAATCTGAATGTGCCAGATTAGTGATTGAACTGATTGCTAGAACATAAATATATGCTTGAAATTAGTCTATGGACTTATTAATAGTTTCTGCTTAACCTTTATCATCCATACTGCCACTGAAGGTGACTCTAATAAATGAACAATAGTCTGTTTCAAAATTCATAGTTGTGTTGTCATATCCTACTACAGCAACAAAAAACAACTTTGAATGAAATTAACAATAAGGATACTGTAATTGGAAGGTATTGTAAAAGAATCCAGTGGACAGAAAAGTAAAGTGTTAAAGGTTAAACCATTCATTTGGCACATGAAAAACTGCTGGACATTTATGAGATGTCAAATATTTTTGGGAACCTGTGCTGAAATTGAAAATATTCCTATTTAAAACAAAAAAGAAATGAGAGGAAAATTACATTAAATCCGCAACGCAGATTTAATACGTTTCCTTTTCTGCCTGATCCATTGCCTGCCTGATCTTGCCAGTTCAATGAAAGGTGAATGCAACTCAAGTGCTCTCCAATAAGGGAAGAGCATGATTTTCTTTTTTTGCAAAAAGATGTATTTGGCAGATGACCAGGAAATTCACCTGACCTCAGTTTGCCAAGATTCTTGGAGCCATCCTGAAGGAGCATATTGAAAATCTCCTCTTGGACTTGGCCAAAGAACAGCAGAGTTCTTGGCAGTATTCAACACAGGTAAGTAGAAAAGTGTGGGATGAATTAGAAGGTGAAATGTTCAAAAACATTCTTCACTTGTAAGTCAGATTTTGTCAAAGTTGCTCGGCAGAAATCAGTTATTGAGGATTCATTTATTTGGTGCCACTTGTATAAAAGTTTTCTTTATGTGGCAATGCACTTTAATTCAGTTAACCAAATATATCTATCTATCTATCTATATATATATATATATATATATATATATATATAGAGTGTTAATTTGAAAGCCAAAATTGCTTGTTTTTCAGTGGTTTGTTGATAAGGAGTTATTTAAAGCAAGCAGGCTTTGTGGTAAGTGTTCAATATCAAAGACAGGGATAGACCATTAATAGAATTAATATGGATTTTTTTTCACTTCTCATGAGTTAAGAAAAAATCTTTAGAATATTAATTATATTTATATATATATATATATATATATATATATATATATATATATATATATATATATATATGAATACACGCACACACAATGAAAGGAGAAAAAATGGGATGACAGGGTCAAGAACAGTGCTATACTGATGAAATGTAACAACATCACAGGGATTGAAACCATTCTAGCAAAGATAAAACTTAGGTGGGCTGGTCATGTTGTGAGAATGGATGAGCATAGGCTTTCAAAAGAGGTGTTGTATGGACAACTACCAAACTCCAGCCATTCATTTGGATGTCCACTCTTACACTACAAAGACAAATTAAAAGACAACTTGAAACATCTCAACTTTGATCTGAAAACCTGGAAAGTCCAAGCATCAAACCAAAAGGAGTGGCATAAGACATGTTTCATTAAGTTTAAGGGTTTTGAAGAGAGTAGACTGAAGCACCTTGATCAGCTCCATCAAGTACTGAAGCAGAGAGACCATCAAAATCCTGCTGTAACAAATTTCATCTGTCAGTGTGGCTTTGTCGCTCACAGCAAAGCTGGGCTAGTATCAAAAACTCTTTTTTGAATATTTGATTTGAGAAAATGATAGTGATGAAATAGTCCATACATAACTTTTCACCCCTCCAGAATAATACACTCTACCACAAAATCACCTAACCAATCAACACCCTAGTTCCAGTAAACTAGACTTCATTGTCTCAAACCTCTAAAACTGTAGCAAATTTAAGTGAAAATATCTTTTCGCACCTAACGCTTGTGAGCCGATTTCTGCATCCAGAACTAAATAAATAGAGGGATCCAAATCGATTCAAGGCAGTCAGAATTTCATCCTGGAGAAATGCCAAACTAATCCACGCCAGTCAAAATCTTAACCAACTACACTTTTCTCGCGCAAACTTCTCTGACTCAACATGCAGCATTTCGCTCTACCAAGAACAATTTCTTACAATACTAAAAAGTGATAACCACTCACTACTAATAAGTATTCATAAATATTCAATCAAACATCAAAACAACTAAAGGTACACAATTCATACCAGTTTTGGACAATAATTTAAACAAGCACATGCATGCACACTATTAACTGAACTGCTACAAAAGACATTTTTGTACATGAACAAACGCTTAGTTTAATTTCACACATAAATCTTAATAACAGTTTCACACACACTGAAACTTTGCATAAATACACTACATAATCCAACTCAACCATTCACAGCTGTTCAACAACCTTTGATTAAATTGTGTATTTTATTATTCTATATAAATCCATGTTATTGTTATATCTTTAACTACGTTGTTTTCACTCTGATTTATTTTGTATGATTTGTCTTCAATACTCATGCTTCTAAATTTGCTGTGGATGAATGTTTAAGAACACCAACATCATTAACCCTATTGATAAAATAACCTTCTGAGACCCAAGATACATTTGCCAGTCCGCAACAATAGGACTTCTTTTGAGAATTTTTCTTGTTTTCTGACAAATGTTTTCCCTGATATTAAATGATGTGATAGAGAAATTGTCATGTAAATTGCATAAAAATGAAAATAACACTGACATTTCATTTTAACAGATATATTTACCAAAACTGCACAAGAATATGAAAAACTAAAGAGTAAATTTATTCAATAAGATCGCCATTGGCTTCAATCACGACCCCCAGATGACTTCAAAATCTCTTGATACTTTTCTGGATAGTATCCCGTTTAAGTTGGTGAATGCCTGCAGTTCATCTTTGGTGTTACAAGAAGTTTTGTTGGTCTCTTGCTCAACTGCGGCCGACACATAACAATCAAGTGAATCACAGTCTGGGAAGTGAGGTGGCCAGATATAAGGGGGGATCTGGCTGCAGAAATTGCCATGACTGGGTTCTCCTGTTTGTGTGGTATGGTGCAGAGTCCTGTTGTCAGACATAGGGTCTTCCAGCAGCCACCCTCTTGACCCAGGACAGCACTACCTCCTCACGGCATTTAATGTAGGCCTCAGTGTTGAGTCTGAGTCCCTCACCAATAAATTCGGAAGTTCTTTTCTTATCAGTTTTTCCAAACTGCTATACCTTCGTAATCACCATTAAACCCATCCAACTCTTTCCAAACCCTCTGCACTGTCCTCAGATTGACACACAAACACTCTAAAATGTCTGTATTGGAGCATGAATGTCAAAGTGTTCAGTATGCTGTTTTCCAAATTTCCTGTGGAATGTATTGTGTCATGGTGCTCCTTTACTCACAGATGGTGCCCAACTGACCCTACTATACTGCACAGTCAACAAGATAAAAAGCAATCAATACATACACACAAAAGTAGAAAATATAAAATTGTGACAATTTACCCATCACACAATCTACTTCTTCAAGGCATGGTGGAGAAATAGACAATGGCTTGAATCAAAGAATCAAGTTGAAATTTATAGATGACATAACTTCTCTTAATGAATTTCTATTTTTAATCTGACATATTACACCAAGGCAAACAGTGGTTCTTCCTACAAAGGTGGATTCGGGTTCAAATCCTGCCAGAGGTCACATTTTCTTTATTAAGTTTTCTTGAATATATTCTTGAATATACAGACAAAATAAACACTGTTTAAAATAACAGGATGTTATAGGTGTCCATTAAAAATTTATAGGATTAAAACTTGTGTTCCCCTTTGCAAGAGAATCCATCACTCATTCATTCAGATTTTCTCAAAACACATATCTACACAGAAATGTAAATAAAGCAATCAATGGGTTTATTTTTTAAGCTGACATATTTTTTTTTTATTATTTTTAGCAGATACCCTTTTCTGAGTAGATGCTTTATTTTAGTTTAAGTAGTATTTTATTTTGTCTGTTGGACTGTATACTTCAGAAAGCTTACTACAGAAAATTAGCCCTCAAGCAAGATTCAAACTTCTTTGCAGGAGAAACCACCATCTAATTTGACATGCTTTAACTGCTCAGCTACAAAGAGCTTCACAATCAAGCAAGTTTCTATTTGCCTTTAAAGCACACTTTACTTGTACATATTTTCTTGTGCCCTGTGTATGATGATAAATTGAATCCAGCAGCAAGGCCTCTGATCAGAAAGTGTGGAACCACCTTGTAATTGCTGTTGTTCCCAAGCCCACACTGACCTGGGGTGGTAGTACATGTTAATGTTCTAGCTATGGGCAAATAGTTAACCCTCCCAAACTGAGGTCAAAATGCTATAAAAGTATTAAAATACATCTTTATAGTAAAAAACCAGTAATACATTTTTGAAAAAAATAATGCGAGCAACACATTTGACTCTCGACAAAAACCCTCTTTACAAAAATATGTTGATGAAACCAGATCTACAAACTGATTTCTTATGAAGAATACACATTTTATTCATACAAATCTATCCAAAAAATATTGTCATCACAAAATAACTTATTGTGGCTGATATGCCATAGAAAAAAATAAACCAAACCATATTTTCTTGAAAGGCATATATATATATAAATATATATATATATATAGATAGATAGATAGATAGATAGATAGATAGATCCCACATGAGGAGTGAATACTAGCTTGTAATAATAATAATACAACACACAAGACATCAGCAACATTCTACAATTCATACTTACACACAATTTCAGGTTTAACAGGCACCATTTTCTTCAAATCAGAGGCATAGCAATGGAGGTGAAAATGGTTCCCAACTATGCAAATATATTCATGGATTCCACGGAATCATGTTGATTAGATACCACCTAACACTCCTACGCTATCACAAATGCATAGACAATATATTCTTTATATGGACACATGGAAAGAATAGTCTCTTTGACCTTAATAAATACCTCAACATTTTCTGCTACACAAATTCACAATGGAATATTCCACCACTTCCATTCCATTTCTGGATGTACTGGTATGTCTAAATAATAACCATATTTCCACTACACTATACACCAAACCAAAAGATAGTCATTGCTACCTAAATTTAAATAGCTGCTATACCACCAACCTAAAAAGTCAATAATCTACAACCAATGTATACACATAAAATGTATCAGTCTGAAAAATGAGGATTACAAAAAACATATAGGACAAATTTCTAAGGCTTCCAAAAAAAATAAAAATACAGTATACTACCCTATACAAAATACCTATGAAACAAAAAAGAATAATTCCAGAATTACCATATTTTTTTTATTTTAATTACAATATTTACAAAATTTCCCATATCTTAAAAGATTTCCAGTATTTAAAACTTGGCCAAACAATTAGAAAGATATTCAGTAGGATCCCACTCAATGCTAGACATCAAACCCCCAACCTAAAGACACTCCTAACATCATCGAGCATAAATAATTCACCACTTCACCAAGGGAATATCATCTTCAACAACCTAACCCAGTTCCAAGTCTGTAAAAATAGCAATTACACCCCTCCCAGCACTCACACAATATTAAAACCATTGGCTCTGACTTGTGCCAGTTCAAATCTTATAGATTTACTTTTCTGTCACTAATGCAAAAAAGAGAATTATGTTGGAGAAACAAGCATAAAATCCATCAAAGACAAAAACAATTTCCTGTCACTGTACACTTCAACCAACCTTTCCATATCATTGATGACATCAGATGCATGCTTTTAGCGTCTTTATTTAACAGCCAATAAGAAAGACACAGATCGAAATTAAAATATATTTTCAAAATAGAATCACATATTAAATAATTAAACAGGGATTTGGATTTACCCAGTCTTTAAAATCTTTCTTTTCATCCTTGAATTTAGTCAAAATGCTAATCTATGTAATAAAATGTGGATGTTAGTGTATCACTGTGTCACATTTATTCAACTTTACTCCTAGAGGTCGTAGTCCAACATATCGTACCATTTTGGATTCAGGTTGACTCCGTGAGCAAATTAAAAACATTCCAGACCAGATCCAAACCCACAATCCTGAAATTTTGGATTCCCAAGTTTTCATTACTGCGATTGTTTTCAATGATTATTTTATAAGATTTTTTGTAACAATCTTTTTTGTACAATAACAGTTTTTATGACTTAGAAATAAATTTGGAAATAATCAAGATTAATTGTGAAATCCAGCAAAAGTCACCTATGAAATAAAAATAATTGTTTGTACGGAAAGTAAGATCCTGAATACATGAAACTGTCTTTAAATTAAGTAGCGGCAGAAGAATTAACTTTGAACTTTTAAAAGTTATGCTGAGCTATTAATGCAATGCTTAAATGCCAAAATCAATTTTGAGTTCTTTTGCAATTTACTCTTGCCTATCACATCTACTCCTCTCTACCTATTGTGATGAAGGCCCAATCAAGAACTCTCTGCAGGAGCTAGCTTAAATGCTGCTCAATAGGGCAGCTTTTAAGCTAGTATATAATAAATATCATCAGTCTTATTGCCAATATTGTTATCATTTTGTTGTCTTTTTATTCCTCAAATTTCATTAGCCACCCTGTTATAAGAAGCACAAATGGACCATCCTTTATATATATATATATATATATATATATATATATATCACATAAGACTCTTGAGTGCTTAGCCTTAGAGCGGGTAGAATGGAGATCAATGTGTTTTCAATCTGCTTGTCTGAATCATCTTCAAGAAGTGAGAGCAAGATCTAAAGGTCAGCCAATCTAACAGTGATCTCATCTCACAATCCTCACACCTGCTCCATATGTAGCCTCCTTTGTAAATCACTAGCAGGTCTTAAATGCCACTTAAGATTATCGCACAAACTTTTATAACTGAATCAATAACTGTCAGATCCTCATACATCGAAACTGACAGGAGAGTCCATTATTATTATTATTATTATTATTATTATTATTATATATATATATATATATATATATATATAGGGCAGCAACCTTTGTTTTAAACATGTTGCACTGAATATGACAGGCAAGGAAAATTTGATTAATTGTTTATTTAGTTTTTCCAACATTCTTAAATTTTTCTGTTTGGTGGGAGTATGGGAGCGCAAAAGGGCCATTGACTATTCTCCTTTAAACATCTTCAATGGAGTTTATTTTTAGGAGTTGTTAATTTCCCTTCATATTTGACTGTTTAAGATGTATTTTTTGTGCTGTTTTAATACAAGTAGTAGCATTTATTCTAAGCTTTACGACTTGAGCATGGCTGGAATTTGAGTCGGCGTCTTTCTATGTACGTAAATATAAAGAGTGACTAAAAAGTTCTTGACATGATGGACTTACAAAAATCTGACCAAATGTCCAAACATCAGAATATTTAAATTCTTAATTGGACAAGGAACACATCATCTCCACCAATACATACACACACAGACACACACATATATATATATATATATATATATATATATATATATATATCTGTAAGGAGCACTGTTTTTTAAAAATAAAAACAAAAATACTAAATAACTCCGGAATGTTGTTTGTTTAATTTTTTTATTATATTTTTCCAATTTTTCGATCAGGCATTGAGTATTGGGTACATGATAAACTATTCCCTAAACACCCCTAGTCAGTTCATTTTAATCAAAGTTGGACATTGGACACACACACACACACACCACACACACACACATATATATATATATAAATACACACACATACATATATATATATATATAAATACACACACATATATATATATATATATATATATATATATATATATATATATATATATATATATATAAATACACACACAGGCATAAATATATATATATATATATATATATATATATATATATAATGATATTATTTTTGATTTTGTCTACTTCAAAATTTTATTTAGTTGAGAATATTTTCACTTATCATCTTGTTGGAGACTGGAATGAACATGAGCCATCATTTTCTTATAGAAAGCAGATAATATATTTAACCTTTCATGAGAAATGCATAATTCTAAGAATATAAAAAGAGATTTTCTATAAAGGAATCAGACTGAAAACTTTGGCAATATATTCTAACCATTAAGTATTTAGATTGCATATTGCTCTGTCAGTTTCACTTCCCTTCCAAATGATCATCGAAGATCAGCACAAAGAGAGAAATAGCAAGGAAAAGATCAAAATATGTGCAGACAGAAACTATTTCTTCTACATTAGCATACCATACAAATCTCCATGGATGTCATTTCAGCAAGTAAGCCAAAATTATTATTGCATAAATAGCATGCTGCAGGGTATATACGAAAGGAAATAAGATCATACAAAACAATTTTTTTATGCATTTATCAAAATACAATATGCAGTGAGACCTGCAGCACATCAGGAAGGATATAATATTTCTACCTCTGATATATTCTTCAGCGCGCCCCCATATATATATATATATATATATATATATATGTGTGTGTGTGTTTGTGTGCGTGTGTGTTGGTGGAGTGCCGATGACTGCTTAATTAAGTGAATCAAAGAACTTTTTAAAATCTGTTATTTAGTTAAACTTTGGTAAATGCATCAGGATAATAACTTTTCAGTATCCCTTCATATGTGCACACACAGACACACACACATATATATATGAAAAGATTCATGAAGCTCTAGTAGTAATAATAGAAATCATTATTTGCTTTAAAATTACTGTATCGAACATTTTGCATGTAATTATGTTGGTTTGGTAGAATTTTTCATTACCATATCCAAATAGTAAACTACAATTTCATGTAAATTTTTTTCTGCTCCGTATGACAAAGTACTTTTTTATGACCATTATGGTTGCATTTACACATTAACATGGTGTAGCTATGGGTTCACCTCTAGGTCATATTTTATGTAGTTTCTACATGGCTCATTTAGAAAATGGAATCTTTAACAGTTCTAACAAACTATGATATATATCTAATATACTGATGTCATAAAATCCTTAAAGAAACCTTTGAGAAATACTTTGTTCTATATTTGACTTATTAACTTGACATTAAATATAGACTCAATTTACTGAATGTTTTTTTTATGCTTGAGCTTTTCCAAAGGTTTAAATTTCCTGTTTGGTGTCTTGAACATTTAAAGCCATTAATTCCCTGGTTAAATATATGAGCCACATCTTATAATTGAATTATTTTTTCATTGCAGACACACAAGACTGATTACAATTGTGTCTTATTTAACTACAGAAGAAGCTGACTGTAACCAAAATAAGAAACAAAAATATATCAATATTGTAAACATTGGCGTATGATTTAATTCATTGTAAAATTGCTTATTATCCACCTGCTTACTCTTTCTCTTGAGAGCCTTGGTATTTGATAATAATTTATTAATAATAAATTTACTATCAGTTTTAAGTACACATCAACTAATTTTTTAAGTCTTTATGGACACAAGACAAGAAAGGTAATCAGGCAGTTGTTATTTACAATATTTCCTCTCAACCAAAAAAAATCCCAATGTTTCAATAAAACAACCAATATCCTTACCCAAAGAGATACAGTGCTCATTCTTACTGATTCAAATCTGTTTTCATGATAGAATAGTACCTACCAATATAGAAAGAACACAGATATACATTGCTGATTTTTTTAATCAAATCACGTCAAGCAAGGTGATAATGCCACTTAGATGCAAGGCACTACTGGGAGTGAAAGGAGAAAGAGAAAAACCCAATCCTAAACAAGAAACCTTTACTCTTGGTCAAAAAACCTGAGAGGAGTGTGAACTGGACAATAAGCAAACCTATCTACTTCTATTGACAGGAAAAAGTAAATAAATAGTAAATAAAATTTCAGAGTTGAAGTAGACTTTAGAAAGACCTGAAAATTTAGTCCTAAACAGGATACAAGGGATAAACTGCTACTCCTTCTCAAAACACTGAAAGCAGAATAACATATACTTCAAAACTCCCAAGAAAATTAACTTTCAGCATTAAATAACCCATAATAAGTTAATATGTTGCCAAACAAATAAATCAAATCACAGTTATTTTTAAGTAGCTTGCTATTTTCAAATCTCTTTAGTTTTTTTTTTTTAATATAGCGACATTAATGCTCTCAATAAGTCTAAAAGAGAAATGTGAACATTAATATTTAACATGTGCTGATTAAAATTACTGTTATATCATATTTTCTTGTGTATAATATGAGAAATTTTGAACGAAAATTAAAGACAAAAATGTGGGGTTGTATTATACACAAGTACACGGTTTCAGAAATTTTTACTCATCCTAAAAAACCTCCTATTCAACTCAGCAAGATTGCAAATATGCTAAGTTAGAATGATAGTTAATAAAAGACAATGTAGGTAGGTGTTGATAATTATTTATAAAAGGTATTTCATATGTCGACAATATGTTTCTCTCTTCATTCTTAATGAAAGATAATATTTTTTTATTTTCATAGTTTATTAATATACAGAAATATAATATATATATATATATATATATATATATATATATATATATATATATATATATATATAATATCAAACAGAAAAAGTATCATAGATTAATTAATACCTTAAAATGTATTACTGGGTATATCTAGTTAACACCATTCCCCAAAAATTTGAAAATAAGTTTTGAAATGGAAATTATGAGAAGAAACATGCAATAGCTATATATGCAGCTCTTTTCTAATCTTGAATATTATGAAAAATTAAATATTTTAATGAAATATATATATACTACATTGAGATTTTAACAGATAATATGGTACAACTTTTCAAAAAAAATTACATAAGGATGGCTGTACTATGAGGCCATATTATATTCAAGGATGTAATTTATTCCCTGTTTTTTTTTAAAAGGTGATATTTTGCTGGATCCCAAGCCATGTTGGAATCCAGGGAAATGAGAAAGCCGATTCATTAGCCAAAGCTGCTCTCAACATGACACCCGACCAAAACATTAAAATCCCATACACTGACCTAAAACATAAAATCAAGACAACAATAACACTAAAATGGCAACAACTATGGGACAAAAATACCAACAATAAACTCTATCAAATAGTACCAATTCTAAAGGAAAGGCAACTGAATCTTAAAACAAGAAAAGAACAAACCACCATTTCCCGACTACGCATTGGACACACAAGACTGACTCACACTTTCGTACTAAGACAAGAACCTCCTCCTAAATGTTCCTGTTAAAAACATTACACTGTAAAACATATACTAATAGAATGTACAAACCTCACACACATCCGTAGAAAATTCTATAACACGAACATGAAGAAATTATTTGCAAAAACTGAACCAAAAAATATATTGGATTTTCTAAAAAGAATTGGTCTCTTATCAACGATGTAGACTGATGTTTAAACAACATATCCTACCTTTTACCATTTTGCAAATAAATTGTCCTTATCAAATGGAAATTCTTGACTTAAACAAAAATACCTAGGATTATTTTGCAGTGTACAAGCAAATAAGCTCAAGGTTGCTGAAAATGTTCCATACAAAATAGGCATTTAAAATTGATATATTTGGCATATATATATAAACTGGATTTGACGTTAAATAACCCACAGTGGTTGATATGCCATAAAACCCAAACAAACAAACAAATTATTCCCTGTTTTTAGCTTCCGAAACATGGATTCATATTATACTCAAGTCATATTATACACAAGAAATTATAGTAATTCCATATTTTACTATTTTAATCAAAAAGGAAGACACAGAATTTGATATCTGTGTTATAAGCCTTTATTTACATATGTACATTCCAAGCAGCAGTCACGGTCATTGATTACTAACTATATAGTAAATTTGGCAAAATGCCTAAAAATGGAGGAAAAGGAGGAATGGTCAACACCGTTCTATCATTTTACCCAACTAATCGTAATCATTGACTGATTTAATTGAACATTTTATCTTTCACCAAAACTTCTTATTTACTATTTGTATTAAGCATAGCATAATATCACAATTGCTCTGTAACGTCCTAATGTCCTAATCACTCCCTTATGTATATATATATATTTTGTTTTTAGTAGGCGGTGGAATTAAGCAAACATGAAGGCTAGAACTAACAAAACTTATGGCTTATAAAGCATTGGGAATAGAAGAGCCCATTTCACTATACGGCAATTACTGGGCACCTCGTGGTGGTGTAATTGTTAGCAAGCTTTTCTTGTTAAAACAATTACGAATGAGTAGTGAGTTCGGTCCTCACTGGGTACCCCTTACTTTCGGCCTTGTGCCACATCCAAGCTACGCTTGGAAAATCGCTATACAGCAATTACATTAGGCATTATTTATTTTAACAGGGGATGTAAAATGCAACACTGAAATCCAAATGCACATTGGAATAACAAAAGGTGCCTTCCAAAAACAAAACAAAGTATTAAAAAACAGGAAATTTTCATTTGGAAACAAAGAAAGGAGTTCTGAATTGCTATGTAATATCAATCCTCCTATATGGTTGTGAATGCTGTACAATTTCTTTACAGATGAAGTGTAGGTTGTTGGGATCCATCTACACAAGTTTTTGTTGCTATCTGAGTGTCAGGATTCCAAACATTTTAACAACAACAATACATCTTTTAAATGAAATATATAAAAGGTTATTTTTTAGAGGAAAAGTAGAAGCAGAACATCAGTTCAAATAACATTTATATATTCTTTCCAGAAATATACAACAGCAATAAAAATGTTCAATTTCCAGTGCAGTGTCATTTGTTTTTTAAAGTAATTAAGTGTCCTTAAGGCAGGGTGAAATGTGTGGGCAAACTTACTTTATGATGTTTTTGTGAGTTCATAGAGAATAGGTTTAATCAGCAGTTGGTAGTTAATCCCTTCTATTGTATGCATGGACAAGGCCTTAGTTAGTTGGCTGTGGACTTTCTTCTCTTCCATTGTGTGTATGTGTGTGTGTGGGGGTGCATGTGCTTGTACACATGTGTCGATCAAAGTGCCATCCAAAATTGTTTTGTGGCTCAAAAAGCAGTAGGCCTTCTATTTTTATATCCACAAGGGTCATCTGAAATCTTATTTCACATAGAGGTGTGAACTTTTTGAATTTCTGGCTTGCAAAAATGTTTTTCTTCAATTTGTGTTAGTGGTGAAATGAGTTATTATTGCTATTTTCTAAATGGTCCCAAAATGTGGTAGGTTTACAACTATGTCCACATGTATTTGGGGTGTATTTGCCCTTATAATGATTGTTTATCAAGCAAACCTGATTGGGATTTTATTGGTTGAAAAATATATATAGGATTTAATTCCTATATGGTAACAGAAATGTGGTTCTACAGAAGGATGCTGAGAATACCATGGATGGCATGTGTAAGCAACAAAGAAATCTTTAAAAAATAGAAACACAAAAGGACATATATTCAGAATCAGGTAGACACAGTTAAACATATCTGAACACATAATGAAGAAGGAGGGTTTAGAGAATTTGATACTCACAGGACAGATCGAAGACAAAACAGACAGGAGGAGGTAGCAGGCCACCTACCTGATAAGCTTGTGTGAATGGATGACAGGATGGATTGGGGAGGGATGGAAAAAAGCAAATGTTACTAAGAGCTAAAAGAGATCAGAAGTTGTGGAGAGCCATGATGGCCCACATCCTAAAAAACATGACACATACAAGAAGTTTTATCACCTGCATGCATGAATACACACACACATGTATTATTAGGCACGCATATTTTGAGACCTAATTTTAAATAATTTTGCTTTACTGAATCTGTAAATGCCACCATATATATCTACACACACACGCATATATATATATATATATATATATATATATATATTCTGTATATAATATTATTAAGAAATTCATGCTTTATTGAGATATAAAATAAATACTTGTTGCAATTTCAACGTTTATTCGCTGAGTGATGGCAACATTTATGGGTTCAGTTAGGATGAAAGCAGCTGTACACAAATGGCAGTAATTTGAACGAAATGTCCTGAACTTTAAAGTCTCAATAGCCACTTTGGGAGTTTGAAGCTTTAAATTGAATTATAAAGACTGATGTGATGAATGAAGAGAAATATTTAATAACTTAAGAGCTTAAAATAAGTAAAAGAATACAGGAAATTAGTGGGTAATTGAAAGACAAAATGGAAAAAATCTGTAACAAGTTTCATCCTTCCAAAGGTCATCTTCAGACTAAAATAATCTTCTTATAGATAGAATTATACATATGTAAGTGGGAGAGGTGAAAATATAAAGAAAGCATTGTTTCTTTTCAATATATAATTATAACTGGCATTTTATTTATATTTTGGCTCCCACCTTTCCCACATATATAATTCAATCAATAAGAACATTATTTTATACTGATGAAGTCCTTCTGAAGGATGAAACATGTTACATAGATTTTCTGTGATTAGTCTGATATATTAGTCAGTTTATATATCATATTCTTCCAAAGAGGAAATTGTTAAAATTATTAGCAGTTTTGGCAGAATATTGAAGACATTTGTGCAAGTTAAAGAATTTCTCTTGTTGATATGCATCCTGTATCAGGAGAGAAGACAAAAAATTGGCAATGTTTAACCTTCATGCCTGCAAAAAAACTTTATGTCTAAAGAACAGATTTTCCCTTGACACCGCTATTATTATAACTACCTTCACCCTTTGGCAATGTTGTTTTAAAAATCAATTGTTTGAATTGTAATAAAACTTAAACATAAAATGAAAGTGAATTTATACATTTTTTGTTCTTGAGAATTTACAACAAAATTATTTTAAATGTTATTCTTAGTGTGTACACATGTTTGAGTTGCTATCAATTTTTTTATTTTCTTCTTCTTTATGTACCATGTCCCTTCAGGACATAGGTGATCATGACCCTCCACATCTTCCTGTCCCTTGTAGATCTTAATAAGTTTTGTCTTTTTGTTATTTCTCCCAAAACCTGTTCTACCATCTATTTACTTAAACTTATCAAGCATGTTACATGCTACTTTCCCCTGTCATTCTTTCCATCTATTCATCCTGTGAGTATCAGATTTTCCAAGCTCTCCTTCCTCATTATGTACCCCAGAAATTTCAACTGCCTCTCCCTGATGCTAAGAATAAGTCTCTTTTTATTTCCATTCTCTCTAAAACCTCATTGTTGCTCACATGTTCAGTCCATTATATTCTCAGTATCTTTCTGTAGACCCAAATTTCTGTTGCTTCAAGTCACTTCTTCAACAACCAGCCTAGATCAAGAAATCTTAATGAAGAATATATATATATATATATATATATATATATATATATATATATATATATATTCTTCATATATATCTTCTATATATATAGCATTAAATTGTTAGAATTTCTCCGTGCCAAACTTGCTGGTTCTTTTTCCGTTGTTTTTGAAGATTGTAGGTGGTTGGGAAGCAACAGTGTTCCACAGATGAGTAGTTTGAGAAAAGAAACTATTAAAACAGAAAATACAGTTTCATGTAGCTATTTCAACAGTAAAATTACGAGACCTAATTGCCAATCTAGTAGTACATTTAAATTCATACAGTTGAAGTACTAAGGAGGAGAGTTCATTAGAACAACAGCCATGAAAATGTTTATATGAAAGAGAGAGGAGAGCCCCATCCTGGCAGTAGGAAAATAAATGAAGTCAAGTAGTCAGGTCAAGACCAATAATATTACAGACCCTTTTTTGGATTTTGTTGAGAATCTTGAGATATATAGTTGGATAACAAAGCTATATATGGCAGCAATATTTAATGCATGGACAAATGGTAGATTTATAAATGTCCAAGATGAATTCTGATGATAAAAATTGTCTAGCATCAAACCTTCTTTGTAGCAGACCCAGCAACTGATTCAATACAATTGCTCCACTTCATATCAGTAAAAAACTTGGGACCAAGAAAGCACAAGAAGTTGATCTTCTAGAGGCTAGCATCAGCCATAATAATGGAAAGGCTGTAGCAGGAATGAAATGCAGATAGAGCTGCTTACTGCTGATAACAGTACCCCTTCTGTCAGTCAAAGAGACAATGTTTAGTATATTGTCTCTGCAGAAAAAAAGCAAATGGCTGCCCAGCCAGAACAGAGCTGGTGTAAACCCTGGGATGTTTGGTTATAAAGAAAGTGTCTACCAGTTTCCCTATGAAATAGTCAAAAGTGGTGGTGTATTCCAGTTATCCAGTTACTTGAGGGCATGGTCAGGTGGTTGGTTTGAGTTCAGGGTTCTGTTATACATTGCATTATAGTGATCAAGTGTCTGCACTAAGACTGTCAACACCGTGCGTTGACCGTATAATGTGATTGCCATGCATTACCAATGATTTCTATCCATGTTAATGAGCATTATTTGAAATTTGTTCATCCTTCTTTGCGTTTCCAAGTGTCTCAGCTGCATTCATCCTGTATGTGTGGTGTTCTCATGTGGAAGTCTTGTTCATGTCCTGATCGTCAGGATCCAGTGTTCAGCTCCTTTAGTGTTTGATTCTGGTGCTGCTGATATTTTTGTCCCTCTTCGTTGGCAGATACCCAACCAATAAGAAGAAAATTCATCAAGGCCAAAAAAGATTCTCAATGATGATTAAAAAATAGCAGTTTTGTTTTGGAGGTATCAAAATTTATAAGCCATTTCTAGCCTTAGTTGGCTCACAGCCATATCATGTTGAAAAACTGGTTCTTATACGGCCGCTAAAGTTAATTAATATTGAACCTGGTCATTACCTATATAGATGAGTGATCACTTGGGAATACCAGGTGCTGTACGTTTCAATGTGCAGGTGGTGTAATATATAATGGCTTGGAAATGGAAACCGGAGATCCCAGTTTCAATTCCAGTCAGGTTCACTATATTCACTTATATGCAAATACCTTTGAGAAAGGTATGAATCTACATCTTCTCCTCTCCAGCTATGGGTTAATTAGCAGGACTTGTATTAGTAAATCGTTATTATCTACAACAAATTCTTACAATCTAAAAATATTTTCTGACTTTAAATAACCTGCAAAAGATTGATAAGTTGTAAAAAACAAATCAATCAATCTTGCTCCAGTTAACAAATGATTGGAGTTATTTTTTGACAGTAGCTACCAGTTTTACTTTGTTGGACCAATTGGACCTGCTATTAAGACAGGAAAATTTTGTTTTCAATTCCATTTTTTGGATACCACTTATGCTTTAACAAATTTTGTATGCACTGTTGATATTTAAAATTATTTAGAAATCAAAGTTGGTTACATAAAGAGTGCTGAAAAGTTATAGCTTAACCAAGAAACCGTTCTAAAGAAATCTTATATTTACTCAGACTTTAGTAAATTATCTGGGTGGATAACTTTTCAATAGCCACTCAATATCTACTTTTTATGGTCAAGATACCATGGACCGAACATGTGAGCAACAATGGAAGAGTCAGCTGAAATTTCTGAGACACATAATGAGAAAGGAAGGCTTGGAGAATCTGATACTCACAGAGCAGATAGAGGGAAAGAAAGACAAGGGAAAGCAATGAGTGACATACTTAGTAAGTTTAAGCAAGTGGATGGCAGAACAGGGTCTGGGAGAAGGTAGCAAAAGGACAAAACATTGAGAACAACAAGGCATAGGAGAAAATGGAGAGCCATGATCACCTATATCCTGAAGGGACACAGCACATAAAAGAAGAAGATGGTCAAGATTAAGTGCCCCCAACTCTGCCACACACACACACACACAAGTGTTTTATTCCTTAAAGTGAATCTTAACACATCTCAACTCAGCAGAGTGAAAAAAGTATTTTTAGATATAACTGAAGTTGAATATTAAAAGGAAATCATTCTATTTTGAGCATTTTTAAGTATAACTTCAAAAATATAATTCATTTAAATATTTCTATTATAGGCTTGTGTCATATGACCTTACTTCTATAAGTGGTTCTGGTCAGAGCCTTGTTTTTTTCTTTTATCAGTGATGTCTGTCTCATTCTATTACTTATATTCTGATGATTTTTTCTTATGTCTTAATATTTTCAATGTTAACTAGCATAGTACCCATAAAAAATAGTTGAATTATTTACATAGAGATCAGCAATTTTGCTGAGGATCAAAGTGTCTATGTAGTCTACCTCAGATTAAAGTGTTGCTTCTTGTAATGTCTGCCCTTGATCAATATAAATATCTGTGTTTTCTGTGAAATGTGTTACACACACACATGCACACACACACACACATGCACACACACACACACACACACACACCCTCCACAGGTTTTGAATTCAGGTTTGTCCTTTTCTCAGAAAGTTCACCACCAAACGCTATAGGATCTAGTCTGTCCTGCTATTTTACCCATAGCTGGGGAGAGAAAAGATGAATTCATACATTTTTCCAAGATTATTAACATGTAAGTGAATGCCATGAAGCTGACTCAAATTCAAACTTGGCTCTCCAATGCATCAATCCAAGCCATTATCCATTACCCCACATTACCTCCATATATATATATATATATATATATATATATGTATGTATAGAGAGAGAGAGAGAGAAAGAAATAGAAAGAGAGATGGGGTGGATGGACATAGTAAACACAACTGTATGGTGATATAGTTTCATGCTTCAACATGATCTTTAAATCAAATGCCACAACTCCTTTTTTTTTTAATAAAAAAACAGGTTGTATCTTCCATGTGCCAGGTCCCTTTAGTACAGGGGCATCATGGCTCTCCACAACTTGCTGCCTCCTCCTGTCCCTTTTGCCTTCAATATATTCTGTGAGTATCAAATTCTCCAAGCCATCTTTGTTCATTATGTGTTCAAAATCTTCAGCTGCGTTTTTCAGACTCTGAATATGCGTCATTTTTTGTTTCCAATTTCCTTAACACTTCTTTGTTGCATACACACTCTGTCTATATTTTAAGTGTTCATCTATAGAACCACATTTATCTTGCTTCTGGGCTCCTCTTCATCTGTCAAGAAATTATCCAGCATTATTATTATGTAACAGTTTGACACTCTTTAACTCCTTTCTAACAAAGTTTTTCGATTTCTTGATACCTTGCTTAATTTTTGGAAATCAGATGTCAGCGTCTCATTTTTTCATTATCTCCTTTTAAAACACTTTCCAAATATTAAAATTTATGTAATTCATTGATTTTGACCTTTTCCAATTGATAGCTCACATTTTGGACCCTTCCTCTTGCTGACAACTATACTTTTTCTGATTCGAAGTCTGTCTTTTTTGTGTTTATTTTCCTTAAAACTTCCTTATTGCTTATCCTCTGTCAATTGTATTCTCAGCATTTTTCTGTAAGAACACATATCTGTGGCCTTGACTGTGGTATTGCACTCAGTTTAAAAATTCTCTTTCCCATCTCTCAAATAATATAACATGTGAACTCCCCTCTCTCTTTAAATATGTAATAGTAGTTACTGACTTCAAAAATAATTAGATCAGACAGGCTGAAGACTGCAGCAACAGGTCTGAGCAGAAGCTAAAAATAGATTCTCACACACATGCAGAATCACATGACCAGGTACAAACATTGAGCAGGAAAAGTTTAGCAGAAGCCAGTTGGGTAACGAAACTTGAAGAAGTCAGACCAGGTAAGAAATTGTTGTGTAACCAGAATTACTGAAACGAAGAGAATGAATGTTTCCAACTCATACAAATTCCAAGCACAGAATCAAATGAAAATTAGTCTTGTGCATTTAATACCTGTTTTTACTTGTTACAGTCAAGCAGGAGGGATGGTAAAAGACAAATTGCAATTCAAATCAACACACTATGCTGCTTACATCAAATGCATAGGTGTGTTGCAAAATGTGATAATCACCTAATAAAGGCATATGTGTTACATTCAATTGGTTGAAGGATCCAAATAATGCATTCTGCATTGCTGAATATACAACTTCTACAGCACTGAATCTCCATAACCAAATAATGAAGGCTGCATTGAAGAAAGAAGAATAGATCAAAAGATACCGCCATTCAAGTGAAACAACTGATTTGGAAGTAAAAAGGACAAAAAGAAACATAAGAGAAAGAGAAAGAAAAGAAAAAAGATGAAACCTTATTTTATTTCAGAAGAAAAACAGAAGCTAATTTTTTATTTCAACTTTTAACCTCAGAATATAATGCATATATCTTTCCGCACAGAAATATGTATAACACATCTTTCCATGCATTCTCTTGCTGAAATGTTTTCATATATTGTCTAGTTATAATTAAATATTGTTAATTTGTATACTGATGTTTGTCATTCATTACTGTTGGTTATCATTCTAAATTCATGTATTTGACCCTGTGGAGAATCCGCCCACTATGGAATGGTAAATCTAGTGTCTTCTAGACAGTGATTTGCTTCATTTTCATCTTTTCTTTTTAAACTTTACGCTTCAGTAATTGTCTGTAACACATGATAAATAATGACACAAAATATTTTTTTTTTAAATCTTTACCATTTTTTGAGGAAATGGGTTTAAAAGATTAAGTTTAGGTTCAAAATCATCACCTTGGAATTTCTGATTATCAGTGAAACCCTTATAGCACAGCCTTATAAAATTTATAATTTTCTGAGGCTTTACAAATTGTATATGGACAAGATGCATAGTACAAGCAGATTATTACTAAATCATTGTGCCATCAAATAAGACCTTAATTTACTTCAAAGGGAAATTATACTAAACAATTTGGGTATATTTTGATGTAACATGTTATAGAGTGCAGTAGTTTTATTGTGATTTTCAATAAACAATGCAAATTTAATATTAGGTTGGTGCAAAAATAATGACGTAATAATGTCGTTTTTTGACCTTAAAAAATACGTCAAAAAACGACATTATTACGTCATTATTTTTGCACCAACCTAATACATTTTGCCTTATAATTTGTGCCCACTAATACTATGGTGTTATATACACTTTTATTTATTTTTTGTTTTTATTAATTATGATCAAACAAATCTTATTCATTGAGTAGCTTCCCAATTTTTTTACACAGTTTTTACTTGTCAAATACAGTAAAATAATTGTATATTTTGCTTGTGATGATTCATAATTACAATTTTGTTTGAATATATTTTCAATTCGATGTATCTAATACAAAAAATATCAACTTTATTTAGATTTATTCTTGAAGTAGTAAAATTGGTTGATCTCTCATAGTAATTCTCGCTGGTTGGCATGGCACTCCTCCTGCTGACTGCTGCTGACCGTTCAGCCTGACTGTGACAGGTCTCTTCCCTGGCCTCCTGTTGACTCCTGTTGTACTTCCCTGTGTGACCCTTTTTATGGCGTTTTTTATGGCTTAACAGACTCAAAAAATGATACGAGTATAATTAGGAGGGAAGCATTTTTATTGGTCGAAAAATAGAAACACTTTAAAATATTATTTTATTTTTCAACTGGAATTCACATGTCGGGAACATGTGTAAACGGAGATGATGGTCATTTTGTGATGGGGACTTGTCCCGTTCACATCCGGCTCTCACTCTTGAGTATGTTAGTTTATTTGCCTGTAAATCAGCCGAGATATGTCTTAATTTATTTTATAACAATATCCTCAGCATCTTTCTGTAGAACCACACTTCTATTGCTTCAAGTCTCTTCTTCATCTTTGAGGAGATTGTCCAGCATTTGCTGCCATACAGAAAGAAAGATATCACATAAAAGTTTAGTACTCTTTTTTTGTTTATAGCAAAATTGTTCTGCCTGTTAATACTCTGTTTATCTTTTGGAATGAATCTTTTGCCATCTCAATATGTCCTCGGATCTCAATATCACGCTTTCTATCCTCTGTTAGAACACTTCCGAGATATTTAAATTTGTATACTTTTAATTTTAGTATCCCTGATTTGTGCTTTGCATTTTGAGCACATTCATTTGATGTAAGGAATTTATGTTGTTACTATAAAAATGCAGTTTAAAAAAATGAAAGAAAAGCAATCATAATGTGTGTGTGGGTGGGTGTGAAATCAGGTGCTTTTATCATTGGTACTTTTAATTAGGAAGAAATGAAAATGGATAATTTCTCTGGACAGAAATTCAAAGACTTAAAATCAGTGAATAGTTTTGATTGAATTCATATAACTGCAGATGATCACCTGCCCCATTGCATCTTTCATTTGCATCTGTGCATCTGTGCATATGTGCATCAAACATGGAATGCAATTACATAATAATAAGGCATAAAAATATAAATATATATTGACATCTGTAAACATGATACTGAATTCTTTCTTGATTAACTGCACACACACACACATGCACACACACATATATATATATATATATATATATATATATATATATATATATATATATATGATTTTTATTTATCAATCTGACAGATTTTATCACTTTAAACGTTGTTTTAGTGGATAGCCATATTTGAGTAAACGCTCCATTTAGTATATTTATTTATTTTCATCTTCCAGCCTGAATATTTGAGAAATTTTATTAAAGAAAAATATATGCTCTCCAGCAGGATTCTTTAGCTCCAATGCACTTGCCTTATTAATCTGAGATATATTTTTATCACTTAAAAGTTATTTTGAGGGAATACTAATATTAGAATAAATGCTCAGTTTATTTTATTTTAAACAGTATTTTTATATAGTTAAATATATATATATATATATATATATATATATATATATATATATATATATATATATATTTAATGAAAAACAGACTACTTTAAAGTACCATTACAATAATTTATTTCACCAAAATCCTTTTAAAGGACTCCGGATCATCAGGTCATTTCGATGTTGGAAGTGTTACCTGATGATCCGGAGTCCTTTAAAAGGATTTTGGTGAAATAAATTATTGTAATGGTACTTTAAAGTGGTCTGTTTTTCATTAAATATTAGCTCTGGATTCACATTGAGCTCTCAGGATTTCATCCTCCTTGGAATTACCCATACGGTTTACCAAGTTCTTCATACTTAATTATATATATATATATATATATATATATATATATATATATATATATATATATATATATTGTTAAGGGGTCCACCCCTTTTCATACAAGTGGACTCGCCCAGTGAATAACCGGGAGTGACAGTGAGAGAGTGAGGTAACCACTTTGTAGGAGTCACATTTGCGAGCACGTAGACTCAGAAGGAAGTCATACTTCAATAGTGAATTTCCCAGACTGTATATATATTATTATTGCTACTAACCGCATTTCTGGATCTACTAACCGTATTACCAATTGTATTATTACGTCAATACATTTATTTGCTATATTTCATTCCTGCGTTTGTCCTTCATTTGAGACCGGATTTCATCCCAGAATCCACAACATATATGTATGTATGTATGTATGTATGTATGTATGTATATGAATAAAGACTAAAGGAAAACTTACCATGTTTCAACCTCGTATGGACTTTATCAGAGTAAATGAAATCCATCAGAGGATGAAAAGCATTGGTAAACAAAAGTTTTACCTTTTGTCTTCATTCATACTGTCTTTTCACAAATATATTATCTGAATTTTTACACACACATACATACATATATATATATATATATATATATATATATATATATATATATATATATATATATATATATATATATATTCAGTTGTATGGATATAAATTTTTAACCCTGGATTTCACAATTTTGTGACCATCAGACAAACTGGTTTATATTTTAAAAATTGACTCTATTTATGTTAGTTTGTTTTTTGATTATGTTTGGTGGTAGCAGGGAATCTCTTCTCTCTCTTTCTATATATATATATATATATATATATATATATATATATATATATATATATATATATATATATATCTCATATATAAATATAAAAGTGAACATTGAAGTCAACACTCAGAAGCAACAGGCTGTTTCATGTTTTACACAATTGTCAGGCTGCAAATGTTGAATTTTTCTCGACTATTTATATATATGGGTTAGTGTTGCATTGTGGGTAATCTATTCTGGTGGTTATTTTGGTGGGAGTGGCTTGTTTATTTATTTAGGTTAATTTGTTTTACTTGTTTTTTATTTTCATTTTTTATTTTTTATTTTATATTTACTTATTCTTTTCAGTTTTTGATGTTTTATTAATGTAGTAAAAAACTTTTGGGGGATTCATTTAGGTCGCTTATTTAATATTTTGCTTTGGCTAACGATTGCATTTAGTATGAAACAGCCTGTTGCCTCTGAGTGTTGACTTCAATGTTCACTTTATATTTATATTTACATACGCTCTATCTCTGATATTGAGCACTTTATCCCATAAATATAGCACACTTTAAAACTATATTTCTGTATAATCTCATATATATACATAAAGAAAATATATATATATATATATATATATATATATATATATATATATATATATATATATATATAAAATCTCGTATATATATATATATATATATATATATATATATATAGATATATATAAATATAGATATATAGATATCTATATATATATAGATATATATAAAGAGAGAGTGAGAATTCATGTGTAGAAACTTGTCACTTAACTGAGTGGTGTTATTTCAGTCATGTTGACTTTGAAGTTTCGTGAAAGCATTGTTGTAATGCCTTTACTCTTCGTGGCTATTGGCTAATTGGCTATATATATACAGTGCTGTTTGATAAAAGTAACAGACCTGATTTTTTTTTTGCTAAAAATATTTTGTTTATTTTTTCTGGGGTTAAAATAATTTTTAATCATACTAATATAAAGACCCCTTCCCGACCAAAAAAAAGTTTATTCACCCTAAGGTATTCTATTGATAATTATAAATTTGGATATAAATGAGATTCAGGAAAAAACTCTGTGCAAAAAAAGTGACTCAGATATCGCATTCTAATTATTAAACTGGTAAATTTAAAGAGCTTTTGACAAAATATTGAAGACTATTTTACAATACACTCAGAACAATATTCTAGAGAATTCTAGAACAGCTTAAATTAAATCTAGAGTATTCCAGAATATTCCAGAAAGCCTCATACCGTATAAAAACAGCTTGAAATAGCCGCTCAAGTCACTAACCAGAAGAAAGGTTACAAACATGCATCAGAACCACTTAAGGCATCTATTATTGCTCCCTCAAAAGCAGGCAAGTCTATGAGAGAAATTGCAGAAATTGCTATAACATCACAATCGACTGTCTCTCGAGTGCTTAGGGCCCATAATGATGCCACTCCTGCTCCAAGGAAGAAAACAAGGAGACAAAAGAAAAAGATTGATGATAGAACTGGCAGGGTAATCAAGAGAGAAGTTGCAAAGAATAGGACTATAACTAGCCAAGAAATTGCAGCCAGTCTAAGCGAAGAGCAAGGTGTTAGTCTTGCCTCTTCAACAGTCTGTCAGAACAAGGTTACAAATCTTGTTAGAACAAGGCTACAAATCTTGTACACGAAGGTTTAAGCCACTAATAATCAAAGCCAACAAAGCCAAGAGACTTGAATGGGCTCACTATTACAAAAATGTCACCGTAGAAGACTGGAAGAATGTTCTCTTCTTCGATGAAACAAAAGTTGAGCTAAATTCAAAGGTAAGGTGAGTCACTTTTATCGAACAGCACTGTATATCTGTGTCTCAATCTACTTCCCAAAAAGTATCCTTTTCAGTACTCGCCCATATACAACTATGCATCCTTTGCTAAAGTGTCTGAAAAAAATTGTCAGTTCCCTGTAGCGCTCCAGTATGTACCTAACTCTACCTGCTGTCCTCTACCTGTACAAGAGACAGATCAGGATGAAAATGGAGTACTGATTCCATCTATTTGCAAGAGCTGCACAGTCTTCAGGCTCAAGAGAGTCCAAAAGCATCTCCCTGTCCTTGTGGGTGACAAACCTCTCTGCTGCTCTATTCTATTTTCATGGAATGTCTTCAGACAAACTATATTCCCTATTTCTACAAGTCCTAACCTTCACAGCTTCACATGCCATACCACACACTTTGTTGTGAGCCACCCTTATTACCTTTGTATTCCATAGGTGAAATGTAAGTTCCACTTGAACAGCGTCTTCTTATGAACATCTACTTTGTGGAACCAACTCCCAAGAGACTGGTTCCCTGATCACTACAATTTTAATTTGTTCAAGTCTAGGGTTAACTGGTATCTTTCCCACAGATCCACATAAACTCTTTCTCTTTATCTCTCTGACCCGAGTGGCTCGGGCCTTGTATAGGGTGCATATAATTTAAAAAAAAAAAAAACTAAAACTTTTAGATGCTTGCCATAAAACATGTTTTGTTCCATTCAGGTAGATTTTGATTACTAATGAAAAATGTAAGCTAATTTTTCCAAATATATTTTTCATTCTGCTGAATTTCATCAAATTTTAGCCATATTGATATATAAATATAACCAGTTATGTGATCATGAAATATTGAATGCTTTCTTGTGTGTGTGTATGTAGACACAATGTACACACCCATCTGCCAGGGGACTAGCCAAACTGCTCAGACCACAGAGTTAACCAGTGGTTTATAATGCATCTATATTGAGCAGAACTGAGTAAGAGTTTCTGTGAAATAGCCAATAATCTAACATAATCAATTTCTTGAATAAATCCAGTACACTCAAACCCTCGGTCATGGTGACATGCAACTTCATGTTAACACAACCATCGACAACTTCTTAAAGGTTCTATCAATCAACCTGATTTCACTCACAAGGCTTAAGTAATATTCAGGCACTTCCCCAAGCCTGTATTATCAACCCACCTCCCTGACAAATTCACCCTGGTGAGATTTGAACCTGAGTCTAATGATCAGAAAGTGAACATTATAACCACTTAGACCCATGCCCAATACAAACACATATACATATATATTGGAATATGCCTACATATATCTGTGTGCGCATGTCAGTCTCTGTGTGTGTGTGAGTGAGGGCACATAAAATTGAGTGCCAAAGAGTTCTCATTGAACTTAACCATAAAGTTTATATTAAATTATGATTATATGATACCTCAGTATTCTTATTTACTGAACATAACATTTAACATTTTTATTTATTTTTTTTTTATTGAGTTCACCCCCCAAGCAAAGGAACAGAGCCACAGAGATGTAAGGGATTACTAAGTGTGGAAGAGTTAGAAACAGGGATATTGCTAATTGAGTAAGAACAGAGGAAGGGTAATTAGGAGAACAGCAGATAGCGATTGATATTGCATTTAAATTTTTGAAGATTAAAGTTGACTGGAAATCATGGAGCTGGAAAGGAGTTCCACAAGTGAAAAGTGAAAAAAAAGAAACTGTTGCATTTGCAGTTACACCTAGCCAGCTCAACTGTAAATAGGTGAGACCTCATTGCCAGTCTAATACTGCGCTTGATTCAAAGAGTCTAGGCACCATAGCAATGGCCTTGCCATGAAAGTATTTGCACAAAAGACAAAGGGAGACAACCTTATGGTAGTGGAAAAGTGACTGAAGCTGAGATGCCAGGTTGGAACCAATAATGTTGCTAATTTGTCTTTGGATTTTATCAAGGAGCTCTAGATAGATATCAGAAGCACCAGACCATATGCAGCAGCAATATTCTAAGCATGGACAAATGGTAGATTTATAGACTCTGGAGAGAAAAACCATCTAAGACAACACAGTGAACCAACCTTCCTGGCAGCTGACCCAGCAAAGGTTTTAATATAGTCTTTCCATTTCATGTGTGCCAAGAACATTGGCCTTAGCCTTTAACATTTATATATAATTATGATATAACGATACCTTGGTATTTCTTTACCCTTTTATATTATTTCTCTATGATCACCAAAGTTAAGCAATGTTGACTCTGGTTAGTACCTATATGGGCAATGGCTTGAGAATACCAGATGTTGTAAGCTTGGATGTGCAGGTGGTGGAATAGATAATGGCTCGGAATTGCTAATTGGAGAACAGAGTTCCAAATACAGTCAGATTCATTATATTAATTTATGCACAAATACCCTTGGGAAACATATGAATTCACCTCTTGTCTTCCCAGCTATGGGTTAATTAGTAAGACTTGTACAACTAAAATACATTATTATGTCCCCCACACCCCAAATTCTTACAATCCAAAAATATTTTCTAGCTTTAAAGGGGTTGATAAACCATACAAAATGAATTGATCAATTTTTTTTATATTATCTTATATATTATTGTGAAAATATTCTTGATATGTAAATTCAGTATCTGCTGTATTGGAACAGGTTTTGATTATTCTTGAAAAATACTATAGAATCATCCAAACATTCAGAAACACACACAGACACACACACATAAATGGCATATATTTTTTAATATGTAAGATGAATTTGTTATTGGCAAAATTTGACCTTTCAGAATTCCTAACTATCCTGCATGATGAATATAAGGCTTGGAGTCATGCAAGGAATCTAGGAATTTCCTCCATTAAAACTCAGAGCAGGCAGAAAGAGAAATGTCATCAGGTTTATTTATACAACATATTTTTGGCTAAATTTATCTGCATTTTATATGCTGTTCTACCATATATCCCACAAAATACATGGTTTTTATTTCCATATATATGTATGCATAGGGACGGCGTGTACTACCCCTGAACCCTTCAACCAGGCGTCCTAAGCCTGATTAGAAGCACTGAGCCGTACTTTGTTACCCTCATTATCATACCAACACTTACTTTTTTCTAACTATATTTATATAGATTAAAAATTAAACAAAGCACAACTGATGATAAAAGAATGAAATTCACTATTTTTTACCTGTAATGTTGAATGAGTTAAAATTATTCAACTTTTTAACAATAAAAAACTCAAGTTGATGCTAAAAATTGACGCAAAACATTGTTGATTTATTTCAGATGTAATGATCTATTATGACATTGTCTTTAGATACAGTGTATTTATTTTCAATTTTCTAGTCGAATTGTTCACCTATATTACATATGATCCATTATTGTAGATGATTAGGTTAAAATAAAATTTGTATATTATATGAATATTACTACCTTATGAAAATTGAGATGTAGTAGAGTAGAGTGGGAATCATAGATTAAGTGCATGAGGCACTTGCACCAGCTGTGTGTATGCATATATATATATATATATATATATATATATAAATTCATGAATCATTCATACAAAAAACAAATACAGAGGTTAATGATTTAATTGGCGAGAATCCATCATCGCTAACAATTCAAATAAGATATATAAATCCCAAACCTGTACATGAATGATATGATCCTTGTTTACAAATTTCAGTTACATAAGGTCTTTTTATTTTTACAAGCTTTCGTCTGTTCCTACAGACATCCTCAGGTATGGAAATAGATTTTGTTCTTGTTTTTATTCCCAGTAATAAGAGGACAACGAAAATAGAGATATAATCCAAAAAAATGCTATGAGAAATGTGATTGTTTTGGAACATGCAGTTGCAACGCTGAGTTTGAATTTAAATTTTAAGCTTGTGCGTTTTTGTACAAATATAGCAATAAGAGAATTCTTTTTTACTGGTAGATTTTCCGTCAAAGTGGCATGAACTATATTGTTCAATAATTACAGTAATGTCACACTTATTATCCGAAAGTTGCACTTGGATCAGTTATTTTAATTTCAATAAAGGTGCAATTAATTTATAAATTCATGAATCATTCATACAAAAAACAAATACAGAGGTTAATGATTTAATTGGCGAGAATCCATCATCGCTAACAATTCAAATAAGATACAAACAAGGATCATATCATTCATGTACAGGTTTGGGGTTTATGTATTTTTGTTCCAAAACAATCACATTTCAGTAGATCTGTACATCTTGTCTGAGAGCAGATCATGGGATGTAAGGTGGTTAACCAATTCGACGTTGATTATAGCTTCGAAGACTTTGCCAAAGAGGAGTAGGAGACTGATAGGACAGTAATTAGAAGGGTCAGATGGGTCACCAGAGTTCTTAAAGACAGGAATAAATGATAAAGACTTCCAGCAGTCTGAAAACAAGATTCCTTGAGGCAGTAGTAATACAATTTGGAGAGGGCGTGTGCCAGTTCAGGCGCCCATTTCTTCAAGACAATGGCCATCTCCACCACTAGCCTTGTGGGAATCTAAATTAGAGATAATACTCAATACCAATGACAGGGTTATATGCAACCCACTCAATAGGACCTCAGTTCTAAGAGGGTAATCGGGTATGGGTACACCGGAAGAGTTGAGCTTTGAATTGAATGAAAATTTCCAAGCAAAGGATTCAGCCTTGTCAGCAGAGGAGGTCAGGACCTCAAACTGGTTGAACAAAGGGGGTATAGAGGGTTTGCTATTGTTGAGTATGCTCTTTCAGAGATGCCAATAATCCTTGGAGCCGAATTTACAAGATGCAATACATTCCTTCATTTGAGCAGCAAATAGTGACTTAGCTTTGTTGAAGACACACTTACACTCGTTACAGGCAGAAGCAAAGAGATGTCTATTGCAATCAGACATGTCGCTACGATATAGGTTGAAGAAGTGGTTCCTATGGGCAATGGCAGCTGAGAAAGCAGTGGAGAACCAAGGGGAGGAGCATGATTTGATCTTATATTTCCTTGAGGGGATGCAAGTGTCGATTCCAGCTTTAACCCAGGAGGAGGCCTCAGCACATTCTTGAATGGAGCATAAAGACAACATCCCAGGGGACATCACGGAGGAAATCACGGAACGAATCCCAGACAGCTCGTTGATAGCAGAATGAGGTTTTAGTGGTAGGAGGTTCTTTGCAGAGGGTGGAGTCGAAGGAGATGTTGACAGACACTACAGCATGATCGGAGTTACCAAGACTCGGGGATGAAGGTAAAACATAGGTCGAGAAGAGAAGCCTTACCGTCCGGTTGTAGGCAAAATGCGTGAGGAACTATCTGTGTGAGGGATTGAGAAACTGAAAAATTAAGTGTTTGAATGCCTGCAAGGTCAGTAGTAGCATTCTTAAGCCACTTGGTATGATGGGCGTTAAAATCTCCAAACACTAATATGTGAGCAAACAGGGGTGGTGGGAGAGAGCCTTGTCTATGCTGTCCAATATGCTATCGAGTATCCCGCAGTCTTGAGAGGATGGAGAGCCGTAAAGGAAGAAGAGATAGCTTACTGCATTGAGAAGAGATAGCCGGAGACACATGTATGAATAGTCTGGTGATTCGAGAGACAACACTCTAGCCAGGGGAAATGGTCCTTGACGTAAACACCAAGGCCATGAATGCGGGTTTGAGAGTCTTTTTTTAAGGAGAGGAAGGTAGCCGGCGATTGAGAGATCAGAGGAGGGGATAGACAAGTCATGGTTGGTCTCACACAGAGCCACTATATCCGGGCAGTTTGTAGTGAGGAAAGATTCCACGCTACAGAAATTGGTTCTAATGCCACGGATGTTGGAGAATGAAATGTTGAAGGGTTTAGGTGATTTTTGAAGGGCTGGTTTAGGTTTACTTTTTTGATCTTTGTTAGTCATCATGTGGAATTATGGTTGAAAGATAAGAAGGCCTGAAGTAAAAGAAGCAGGCGGTTATTGACTGTGACGTGGGCAGAGAGAAGTTGGCACAGCCTGCATCATAATGTGGGCTCAGGGTTGCCCACCTAAGGTGACTGCAAGGGCACCTTTCCATGTGCAACATGGCACTACAGACACCCCGGTATTATACAATATATATTGATCAGAGCGGCCACTCAAGATGCTACGCAAGAGTTAGGGCTCTTAACTATCAGTATATGTCTATGTGTTTATATATATATATATATATATATATATATATATATATATATATATATATATGCATGTGTGTATACATGTATGTATGTGTGTATGTCTCTCTTTCTCTCATTCTCTTTCTCTAGTTTAATGGTGCAGCTACTCAAATCTCAGAATACCTATCTACTAGGGTGTCTAGCTAATAGATAGATAGATAGATAGATAGATAGATAGATAGATAGATATTATGTATATAGATATAGATATTTTATATACATATATATATATATATATATATATATATATATATATATATATAACTATGCACCTAAAGAGCCAGGCAAACCTACCTAGGTTTCACCTACGCAGATCGTCAGGGCTATATATACGTGTGCGTGTATAGATATATTAAGTGCAGTGAAATTCAGTTTAGAAAATATGAAGATAGAAGAAGATCCTTACATACACACCCCCATTTAACCAATTATTTAGTACTAAGCCATAAGTTCCTCCAATGGATAAACATTTTCCTAAAAGTAACCCACTTAGTAAAGTATTTAAGAGAAACACACTAAAATGTAGTTATAGTTGCACCAATAATCTTGAGAAGATCATAAAATTATACAACAATAAAATTCTAAACCAATTTGATAATCTGAATCATATTACAAGTTCCAAGGAAAATATTGTTAAGGATACTAGCCAATGTAATTGTAGTAATCCTGACCAATGCCCATTGCCAAACAAATGTTTAACTAAATCTATATGTATATATAGGTTGAAACTCATGACTTTAGCATTAAATAGTTTGTGAATTAAAGACGGTGATTTGTTCAAATCTGATGGCAATTAGCTTTCAAGTATGAACAAAAAGGTTGTTTGGAAATTGACACCTGATCAAAAACACTGGCACACATGGACACACAGAGAATTTTCTTTATTATCAAAATCTTTGCGCCATAAGTAAGAAGAAAGACTGGAGAATATTCTTCTGTAAGCATTATTTATTTACACTGTATGGAACTGGAGATAGTTGCAAAATGTAATATATAATTTTTTACTAATGTTCACCCAATACAAGGCCCAAGGGCCACTCAAGTTAGAAGGTTACTGTGTGGAGTCATATTGGCATAAGAAAGGGCAAGATAACAAGAAAGTTAGACAACTAATTCTAGGATTAAAGTGGTCAAGATTTCATTGGTGAATAAAATTTCAGAGTTCAAACAGAAACATTAGATTTGAAGTAGACCTTAGAAGGAAGTGCAAGGACAATCCTAAACAGGAAACAAGGGAGGAACCTCTACTCCTGTTCAAAAGATTGGAGAGGAGTATCAACTGAACAATAGTCAAACTTATCTACTCTTACTGGGAAAAATAAAAAATAATAATTACTGAATAAAATTTCAGATTTCCGTGAGCTCCATAAGGCTGCATATCATGGAAGTGCCACTGTGAGAAAACCTCTTCTCTCCACTTGCAACATTCAAAAGAGATTGAAGTGGTGCAGAGATCACAATGCCTGGTCTGCAGACCAATGGAAGCAAGTCATATTCTCAAACAAGTCCAGTTTTTCTCTTTTCTTAACTTCAGGGTGAGTTTATATGTGGAGGCAGCCCAAAGAAGCTTTACAACCCTGACTGCCTTCTTCCAACAGTGAAGCATGGAGGTGGATCAGTGATAGTTTGGGCCACCATATTATGGAAATTTCTCAGTCCACTAGTTGCCCTGCATGGTAGAAACAAAATCAAAGATTACCTGAACATTTTGGGAGATCATGTTCATCCAATGGCCAAGACTTTATTCCCTGATGGTGACTGCATCTTCCAAGACGATAATGCTCCAATACATACCACTCGAGTGGTTAAGAATTGGTATGAAGAGCATGAAAGTGAGCTAGAACACATGAAGTGGCCTCCACAATCATTTGTGGTGCATTTTGGAGCAATAAGTTAAGAGCCACTATCCTCCACCGTCGTGTCGTAAAGAGCTGGAGAAGGTTTTAATGGCAGAATGACTGAAAATTCCTCTGGATGAAGTCAGGAAGCTGTATGATTCCATTCCTAGATGTATTAAAGCTGTCTGTGAGGCTAAAGGAGGACCAACTCCATATTAAATAAATTTTCTTTGAATTTAGCAAGTGTTCCATTTTGTCCAACCCCTGTATATATATATATATTTGCTAGACAATAAAAGAAATTTGAGAGATAAAAACAACAAAAATAATTATATCAATAAGAGTAAAATATTTATTATATATATATTTTTGCTGATTCTAGGTTTAAACAGGAATTTAAGCATATACAATGAATATAATTTCCATAAAATTTTCTCTCTCAAAATATCCCACATTCTTGTTGCGAACAGACACAGGCAAGTCTGAAAATTACAATTTTTAAAATCTTTCTCTCCAGTCTTCATTTGGTCAAAAGGCCTACTTATATATAATAAATATTATTATTATTATTATTATTATTATTATTATTATTATTATTTTTGCTGTTTTTTTATCTTGGATTTCTTTTACCAGTCTACTATATTTACATATTATAAGAAGCATCCGTGGACAATGTTTTTTTGAGTGCAGCTATGCATACATGCATATGTGTACATGCACATTCACTAACACTCACACACTATGAAAAAAAATCAACCTAGCATCAAGGAAAAGGGCATATGTAAAAGAAAAAAAATGAGAAATATAAACAGTCAGTTGCTGATATCCCATGACGAGTGGACAGAGTGATTGCTAGTTGGGATGCTACAGGTAACATCAGTCAGCTAACTGACAAACTTTATACTTGCATTCTCTCTTTTTCTCTCTCTCTCTCTCTCTCTCTCTCTCTCTCTCTCTCTCTCTCTATATATATATATATATATATATATATATATATATATATATATGTGTGTGTATATATATATATATAAACAACAAAAAATAATATTGATAATAAGGCTAATAATATTTGTTGTATATTAGTAGGCCTTTTGACCAAATGGAAGCATGCCAAGAAAGATTTTAAGTATCGGAATTTTGCAAATCAATAAATCTATCCATCTCACTCTCTCTCTCTCTCTCTCTCTATCTCTCTCTATCCTTATATAAATATATTAGGTTGGTGCAAAAATAATGCCGTTTTCTCACATATGTTACTATGTGAGAAAACGACATTATTTTTGCACCAACCTAATATATATATATATATATATATATATATATATATATATATATATATATATAATGTAAAGCAGGTCCATCTGTGCTTCTTGTAATATGTAGATTTAATAGGCCAGTTAATAAAATCTGAAGAATAAAAAAAACAACAAAATGATAGCAATATTGTCAATAAAATTGATATTTATTATATATTGACCTTTTGTCTGAGCTGAATCATAAAGAAATAGATTTTAATGTCGGAATTTTTCAAACATGCCTGTGTTCTTTTTCAATGATATGAGAAATAAACAAAGAAGTGGAGCTTACTCTTCAGAGGAATGTTGTTTTTTAAAAGTTTCTCTGTGGAAATTACAGTCCCTGTTTAATCCCACAATGTTTGAATTTATTTTGAAAATAAATTTCAACTCCAATCTGTTTCTTTCTTCTTGGGTGTTGAATGAAGATGCTAAAAGCAAACATCTGATGTCTTTGACACTACGAAATGGTTCTATTTATTTATCCATCACACCCTGTACATACATAAATATTAGGTTGGTGCAAAAATAATGACATAATAATGTCGTTTTTTGACGTATTTTTTAACGTCAAAAAACGACATTATTACGTCATTATTTTTGCACCAACCTAATATAAACAGACATATATATATATATATATATATATATATATATATATATAGAGAGAGAGAGAGAGAGAAAGAGACAGAGAGAGAAAGAGACAGAGAGGGGGTAGACACACAAGTGCATGCATACACACACACACACACAAAGTCATATATATATATATATATATATATATATATATATATATATATATATATATATATATATAGAGAGAGAGAGAGAGAGAGAGAGAGAGAGAGACAGAGAGAGAAAGAGACAGAGAGGGGGTAGACACACACATGCATGCATACACACACACACACACAAAGTCATATATATATATATATATATATATATATATATATATAGAGAGAGAGAGAGAGGGAGGGGAGGGGGAGACACACACACTTGCATGCATACATATACACACACACACACAGACATACAAAGTCATATGCATATATATATATATATATATATATATATATAAAATATAAACAAGTTTCATTAATAGCAACTAACAAGGTACTGCAGTTAAGTTTTATTTAATTTTTCTTGTGTTCTTATAATTGTCTTCTTTTCTCAGCATAATTTATTAGGAAATTGTCCGCATGTTCTCTATGTCCAAACACTTTCCACTATATTTTTAACCATTATCAAGGATGATTTTATTTTTACTTTTAACTGAATGTATGACTTGTTTTATGTATGTATCTTGAGTTATAGGAATGTTTTATTTCCAAAACATGGTCAGCGCATTGTGGCCATGTTCATCGTTGATATTACTGAGTGTCAGCTTTTTCTTTTTTTTTTATTAATAATGCTTCCATTATTTTTAACCTTTTTTTAACATGTGGATGAGGCTGTTATATTTGAATTATCAATGTGTATTTTGCAGATAGTGTTTGGTAGGTCTTTGTATGAGCCTTAATTGAGCTATGGTCAGATAGATGAAATGTGAGTCTTCTCGTTAGGCATGTTGTAGTATATCCAATACATATATCCAAGTTTTATTAAAACCCTGTAAAAGCTTCATTCTTATTATTTTATATTGATCCTTACTGAATTTTTGTTGGTATTGAAATATAAAATGTCCCATATGTTCTGAGTACTTTCAAGTATCTTCAGTTAACATCACTAAGATATTTGTTGTCTGCTAATTCATCAGTTTCATTTTTAAACATTGTGTTTCATATGATTGGCTCTTATTGTGTTTTGGGCAGTCACATAGGAATACTTCTAATTTTTTTTAATGAAATAAATTTAATGTGTTCAATTCAAGGCTTGATATAATTCTCTTGATCTACAGTTTCTCCTTTTTTATCTTCAAAGCCTTGAGCAATGCCATCACTTTTTACATTAGAAATGTTGAAAGGATAGAAACAATTACAATGGAACTTTCACAGGTTTTTAATAAAACTTACACAAACAAAACGTTGCTGCCCCAAATATACACTATATATATATATATATATATATGTATATATATATATATATATATATATATATATATATATTCACAAATATTTTTTCTATATATTACAATTAAATAAAGCAAGAAATGCAATGTAACAGTGCAAACCACTTTTATTTTCCAAGTACTGATGATGATGATCTCAGAAAGAAATGGAAAGTACTTGAGAAATAAAAGTGATTCTTACTGTTACAGTGCATTTTTTGTCTTATTTAATTGTAATATATAGAAAATATTTGTGAATATGAAAGGATTATGACCAAAACAAGCAAACATAATGTTTATAATTTTTTCAATTAGACATGCCTAAAAGAGAATTTGTTGTCGAAATACACAAATATACATACATATATATATATAAAAGAAAGAGGTTGTAGTGGTTCCAATGAGAGAAAAATATGTATATTAAAAAGAAGAGAAGAGAGGTGCTGTAAACGTTTTTGGTTGTAATGTGGATTTATTTAGAAAAAAATATTATGCTTTGTTTTACATAATTTTACTACACGTGTTTCTGGTCTCGTGACCGTCTTCACGTAAAAGCGGAGATTTCCACATATTATTAAGAATAATTAATTTTTTCTTTTGTTTTTCAATGTTAAATATTCTCGATATGAGACATAATAAATTAATTGACTTAAAATATGTTTTTTTTCGCTACATGGTTAGAACTGTGTAGCGAAAAAAAACATATTTTAAGTCAATTAATTTATAATATTAATGCTCTGTAAATTAACACCGGATTATATATCTTACTGTTCTTTCTTTTTATTTATATATATATATATATATATATATATATATATATATATATATATATATATACACAATACAGGTAATAAAGGTCTCATCAATTTAAAATTGAAAAAATAAATTATTTTAAATTCAAAATTTTCAGGATCTCTTTTTGTTTATGTGTAGTCACATCAACATGAAATATAAACTTAATTCAGCAAAGTCCTAATGGACAAAATCACATGAAAACTTTTTCCAGTTTGTCATATTTCTTTCCCCTAAAATTCTTCTTGATCAGTTGATATATATTTTGTTCTATATCAATCTGTCAAAGTAAAATTTAAAACTATAATTCCAACACAAATACAGTCCATACACTGAATAAGACTGATGGACAAAGTTGATTGAAATTCATATATCCCCATAGGAAGTAATTTTTATTTTGTTGTGTAATTTAAATGCTCTGTCACAATAAATACATTGAGCTCTTTTTGTGGATCAGTTTTAATATTTGATATTACTAGGATCCACTTGGATTATATACCTACAGATTTATTACCTGTACTACACACACACACACACACATATATATATATTAGTTTGGTGCAAAAATAATGACGTAATAATGTCGTTTTTGACGTTTTACGTCATTATTTTTGCACCAACCTAATATATATATATATATATATATATATATATATCTTCTGATATATATTTATATATACTTGATAAAATCCCAAGAAGAATTAACAATATTAGTGGTCCTGACCTGACATCTAAGCTTCAGTAACTTTCCATGCCCATAATGTAGCTTCTCTTTGCTTTTACTATTAACCCTTTTCATGGTAACTGTTCAGATGAACTCTTGACTATGCTACATATACTTTATGAATTTAAGCACAGTATTTGATTGGTATTTGATTGGCGGCAAGGTCTCATCAATTTAAAGTTTAATTAGCTAGATGTATTCATAAGTTCTAGGCTTTCAGTTTTTTTCTCACACTTCTCTCTTGTAGATCTTTCTTCCAGCTTCATGCTTTCCAACCAACTTTGATCTTCAAAACTTCAAATGCAATGTCAATTGCTATCTACTGTCCTCTTGATTACTCTTCTATTATTCCTGCTCCTATGTTTCTCTTTTCTCTTATAAATTAATTGATTTAAAATATGGTTTTTCCACTACACAGTTCTAACCATGTTTCAAAAATGGAAGGTCCGAATTTAATTTTGTAATTAAATTAAAGGCATTAGTTCCATTTCATCCTCAAGCGAATTTTGGAGTAACTTTTAAAATTACTGGGTTTTAAAGACACAGCTAAAATCATTATTCACGTTTCCAAGGTTACAGATTAATTCACTCCTACTAGACAGGGGTGTTTGTGTGTTCTATATGTCTATATTTTGATGTATCCGTTATTAGCTACATTTTGTTAGGGGGTAGGGATGTATTCTTCAATGAAATCTGATGTACATTAAATGCATGTCGTCTGGATTTTTAAAAAATTTTTATTGTTAATGGCAAAAATTCTTACGGCATTTTTTCTATTTGTATATTTAAAGATTTTTTTTGGTGGGTGGAGGGGTTGTTCAGGTTAGAATATGTTTTATTTAACTATAATTTGAAAAATATTTTTCTTTATTAATTTTTAATATACTATATTTCTTTTAAGAACAAGTAAATGTATTAGAATCCCTTACAGTATGTAGAGCTATTTTCACATCAACTATAAGTATGTATATTATTAGGCATCAATTTTTTTTTTTTTGGGGGGGGGGTCTTACAGTTCTTTCTTTTTATTTATATATATATATATATATATATATATATATATATATGTGTGTGTTTGTGTGTGTGTGTGTATCATTCAGAGAAAGAAGTATGACAAAATATAAATATTTTTGTGTGGCACATTTCATTCTTTAGGACTTCATCAGACTAAGTTTATGTTTGTGTTGATGCAACTACACATGCGAAAAAAAAAAGATGGGCTGTGAATTTTAAATTTAAAATAATAGTTTGAGATTACATACCCAGAACACATATTAAAAAAAATTATTTTAAATTTAAATTTCTCAGGATCTCTCTTTTGTTCATGTGCAATGTGCGTGTGTAGTCACATCAACATAAGCATAAACTTCAACAAAGTCCTAATGGACACTTCCTCCCCACCCATCACATGAAAACTTTTCCAGTTTGTCATATTTCTTTACCCTAAAATTGTTCTTGATCAGTAAAAATTATTTTTTCATTGCTGAGTAGATTTCTAGAATGAACTTGAAACCCAAAAGACATTAAAAGTATGGAGCTTCATTGAGAGTGCACAACTGCTCATTTTCACTGGTAAAACCTCAGGATTTCAACTGTGATGATGAAACGGTAAACACTTTGTTTTAAAGTATTAAAAGTTATTACTGAAATGAAGGCTGCTACCACCTAATGTACTTTTATTCATTGTCAAATGTTTAACATATCTAGTATGTGCTGTTTTAAATTTTTTACATCTATGGGTACTCAAGTATTTTTCATCTTTTGTTGATATAGAGTCATAACTTTCAGGCATTGTCAATTTTTAAAATATTAAACTGATTACTGATAAATGAAGAACAAACAGACAATTTCTTTCTTCCATATTTAATAAATCAAACATTTTTATCTGCTCACTTATCTACAATTGATAGCAAATCTTTCCAGTTTCAAAGCTTTTTCACCTTAAAACACTCTACTTACAACAAAAAATGCATATTAAACTTTATTTTTAAGACAATTATTAAATATTTTCCTACCTATATATTTTTCAGTTTGTCTTGCTTTTTTTCTTTTCTTCAGTTTGTTTGAATTCACAATTTTTATCTCAAGAAAATGAAAAATACAGACAAATTAAATTGTTCACCTTATCTGCTAATTCCAATCATTTTTTTTTATCCCTTTTGAATTTGTTTATTGAATCTCGTATTTCTTTTTGCATTTTTTATATTGTCTTCTGCTATCATCCATATCAAATTTACTCAGCTGCTTTTTGTCTTCTGCTTCATTCATTTTATTCTCATAAAAAATATTATAATTGATTTGCTGATCTTTAAAGAAAAAAGAAGCAACAAATCAAGCACAAAAGGAAGCAGATTATTCACATTTGGATTTTTTTTTCTTTTTTCATTTTATTTTGATTTGATTTTGATATTTTTAAATCTATTCTTCTTTTGGGGAGTGGTTTTCTTCTGTAATTGATGTTTGTTTTTTTTTTACATATTTTCATCCATCTTCTTTAATTTATTTCTTATCAGCACTAATTCTGAATAGATAGATAGATAGATAGATAGATAATGAAAAGACTGTGATAGATAGATAGATAGATAGATAGATAGATAGATAGATAGATAGATAGATAGATAGATAGATAATGAAAAGACTGTGATAGATAGATAGATAGATAGATAGATAGATAGATAGATAGATAGATAGATAATGAAAAGACTGTGATAGATAGATAGATAGATAGATAGATAGATAGATAGATAGATAGATAGATAGATAGATAGATAATGAAAAGACTGTGATAGATAGATAGATAGATAGATAGATAGATAGATAGATAGATAGATAGATTTGAAAAGACTGAGATAGATACATAGATCTGAACAAACTATCATAGATAAATAAATAGATATGAATAGACTGACATAGCTAGCTAGCTAGCTAGCTAGATAGATAGATGGTAATGGTAATATTAACCATTTCCATACTTTGAAAAATCTGGCAGTCACTGACCAAGCAGTCAGTACTTCTTCCAGTAGAAATTTATAAAATCTTTCTCTTAAAACAATTCTTTGGGAAAACAGCTTTCTCAATTCCAGTAGCTATTGTCACTCTTTACAGTACTGATGGGGGTTTTCTTCCTAACCTTTTATTTGAAGCAGTGTGGAATGTCAGCATCTTGATTATACCATTATTTTCTCTTCAAATTACATGTGCTATCCATTTTAGTTGTTACTGTTGTTGGTAGTTCTCAAGTGATATGGTTTTTATAGTTTTGTACAGTACTTTGAGATTCTGTAGCACCAGTCCATTTTTAACTAATGATCTTAGAAAGGCTATTTAAGAACATGACTTGAGTTTTCAGGTTTCTGTTTTGGTTTTGTAGCAACTGGCAGTATTGGGAAAAACTACCCGTGGTTCAGCCTATTCTATGTTCAATTTCCTTTTCTGCTATACTAAATTTGTTGTAATTGATCCATACATTGAGATATTTGAAGTTTTTAGTATTTACTAATTCTACATACTGAATTTTTATGATGGATTCAGGGTATGTGCCATCACTGCTTTCATTCCAATCCCAGATTATAGTTTCTGTTTTGGAAAGGTTCAAGTTAGGCCCCATTTCTTGGAACATTTGTTCAAGATCATTCCTATCCCAACCATGAATATCTATGTCATCAGCATAGCCCCTCCACCATCAGTACATTGGCCTTGAGAGGGAAAGAGAGATCATAGTCTTCCATAGATAGATTCATTTGTGTTATGATATGGAATGCTTAAATCTTCACATCTATGTTTGTAAATGAAGAGGGGCATAGTCTAGGAAAATATTAAATAGACTGAGACTTTCATTCCCTCCTGATGAGATTTAAAATGTTTCCATATTGGAATCCGTAGCAGACATGTAAAATTTTGTAGTTCAATAGCTCTTCTATTAGATCGATGCATTCAGTGGATTTGGATCTTGGAAGATGGTTTCTACTGGATGAGAAGAGGAAGTCTCTGTTGATATATATGGTCGTATGCTGCTGTGAGGCCAACAAAGCATGTATACAGTTTCTATTGACAGAGTTAAGCAATTTCTGTGAGATGTTTGATGATATATATGCCATCATTGCATCACTTACCAGAATGAAAACCAAACTGGATCATTAGAAGGTGACTTTCATAAAATGATGAGCACCTAATGTTCATTAATACTTTCACTATGATGGATCCAGTTGAGATAGCTCTATATGTGTGTAGATCTTGAGGGCTACCTTTCTATTTCCATAATGCGTTAATTCTTGATAAACTTCTAGATGCATTTCTTTTCCCAGACTTATTTCATAAAATAAAAGGAATTTGTTATTGAATTCAAGGAGAAAGTAAGTTATTTTCAAAAGTTCTGTTTCAATGTCATGTGATGCTTTATTATTCCTTAGTTTGTTTGTTTTTTAACAGCTTTCTTAATTTCCTCATCATTAGGTTCGTTATTGTTTATGTTTGGAGACAGATTTTGTCATGGTTGGATGAATATTGGTATGTATTCCATTTCTGTGGGCATCATAAGTTTAGTCTGGTCATGGTTGAAATGTGATTGAATGTGTTTTGTTTTTTTTTTTGAGATGAGGACATTTTTTTCTGTCTTGGTATTTATTGTATGATGTTATCATGGTTTTTCACTTTTCTCCACATTTCAACACATTGTCTATGCTGCTTGGCTTCATTAATTGCATTCCCAAAGATAATGGTTTCTCAAAGAATTAACTAGTATTTTGGGTTTTTTTTTTTTGTTTGTTAATTGTTTGGTATTTTCCTTTTCTTTCCTCTTTTATTTGTTTCCCTTTTGTATCAATTTTTTCACCTCAAGATTATAGATAGATAGATAGTTAGATAGATAGATAGATAGATAGATAGATAGTTAGATAGATAGATAGATAGATAGATAGATAGATAGATAGATAAGATGAATGAATATATGTAGATAGATGAATGAATATCTATAGATATATAGATGAATGAATATAGATAGATAGATAGATAGATAGATAGATAGATAGATAAGATGAATGAATATATGTAGATAGATGAATGAATATCTATAGATATATAGATGAATGAATATAGATAGATAGATAGATAGATAGATAGATAGATAGATAGATAGATAGATAGATAGATAGATAGATAATATATGTTGTATTCATATGCAAATCTCCACCATATAAATAGCAGTTGATACAGCTGGAGACTAAACTAATCCTGACCTTGCAGACAAAACGACTAGAAAAGCAGTAGTGAATGCTTCTAACTTATTATAGTTTACATCATTCTATTCAATACTAATTCTCTAGTAGTTTAGTCTTCAAGGTTATGGATGGAGATTTTCATATGAATATATCAATATATAAATCTTTAATTTAACATGAGAAATCTTTGCCTCATAAATTTTCTACCGTAATTCATGCAAATATTTGTAGTTCTATTTAAAGCTTTTATTGTATACATATTTTGAAAAGATAATGAATGCTGTTGATCAAATATGAATCTATAAGAAATCAGCTATCCAGATAGGAACCTACAAATCTTGAAGAAAAAATAAGCTAATAATCAGGGTTGAGAAACTGGAATGTTCAAATGACCAATAAATAGGTAAATGAAAGGATGGATAATACTGAGGATAAATAGATATTATTTACTTGAGAAATAAATCTGAAAAAAGTTAATGGATCAATATAGACTGATTGATTATAAAATATAAGTAAATTGCAAACTTTCAGTAAATATAATTATAGTTGGTCTTAAAAAAAGGGATTTAATTTGATGTGAACAGGACGATACATAACTGTGTAGGATATTGTTAATCTATCTTATCTATCTCAGTCTGTTCATATCTATCTATCTATCTATCTATCTATCTATCTATCTATCTATCTCAGTCTGTTCGTATTTATCTATCTCAGTCTGTTCATATTTATCTATCTCTGTTCATATTTATCTATCTATCTATCTATTAATTTCATTTGGCTCATATCTATCTATGCCAAACTGGTTATATCTATCTATCTATCTATCTATCTATCTATCTATCTATCTCAGTCTATTCATATCTAGCTCATTCTGTTCATTATTTCATTCTGCTTGTATCTATCTAGCTATCTATTTCATTCTGTTGATATCTATCTATGCCAGACTGTTCAGGTTTATCTATCTATCTATCTATCTATCTATCTATCTATCTATCTATCTATCTATCTATCTATCTCAGCCTTTTCATATTTTTCAGATCTATCTTGCTCTCTCACTCCCTATCTGTCAATCTCTTTGTCTATAGCTGTATTGATTTTTACCTTAATGTTCTTTTAAATTGATCTTATACAAAATCATTACGTTAAGATGAGTTCTCCTAAGATGACTAAATAGATTTGTATATAAATTTAGGATCATTTTCTTTAGGTATAAATGGCTAAGTGAGAAGTGTTCATTATTTTGTCACCCACCCCTCCTCAAACATTAGTCAATTGCTTTTTTTTTTGTTTATTTGTCTCCCTTCATTCGACACACCCTTTCACAGTAATCCCCTCCATTTTAAGCTCATTTTATATTGTGCTTTTTTTTATCATGTTTTCTTTTTTCTCATTATTTTAAGCTTAATACAGTTTTTCTTTCTTCTTTTATCTGCAAAGTTTTTTCTTTTCCTTTACTCTTACCTTTACTTTTTCTTCCTTTTTTATATTTTTTGCTTCTCTTTCTTTTTTCTTTTTTGCTTCTTTCTTTCTTTTTCCTTTTTTGCTTCTCTCTTTCTTTTTCCTTTTTTGCTTCTCTCTTTCTTTTTCCTTTTTTTGCTTCTCTCTTTTTCCTTTTTTGCTTCTCACTTTCTTTGTCCTTTTTTGCTTCTCTCTTTCTCTTTCCTTTTTTGCTTCTCTCTCTCTTTTTCCTTTTTTACTTCTCTTTTTCTTTTTCCTTTTTTGTTTTTCTCTTTAATATTTTTTGTCTACTTCTTTGTTGCTATTTTTATTTTTTATTTTACTTTTACCTTTTTATCTTTATTTTCTAGTTTTAATTACTATTCTTCTTTACTTTTTCTTTTTCCCTAATTTCTTCAGTTACCGACATTCTTTCACACATAACTCCTCCTTTATTAAGTTTTCTTTCTTTTTTGCTTCATTCTTTTACAGGTATTTTTCCCTTTTTCTTTATTTACATTCATTTTAATTTTCAATGAAATATTTTTCCTTACTTCTTTTCTTCTTCTAGTTTTTATCATTTCTCTTTTATTCTCTTTCATTTTTCTCCTTCAGGGTCTTTTTATAATCTTTCATTCATCACTTTTCAGTCAATTTGTAATCTTTCTTCTTTTCTTCTACTTTCCTATTGGCTTTGCCTCCTTAAATTATTTTTTCATAATCTTTTATTATCTCCCTTATTTCCTTCCCATGATCCTCTGTGTTTTTCTTTATTATTTTCCTGTCCGTTTCCATTGTCTTTAGTCCACTGCTGTTGCTGCTGCTGTTACTAACGACTTTTAATTCATAATGGTCAAGAGGGTTCTTTAGAATGTACTTTCTTGGAAACAGCAAACTCTTGTAGGACAGATATCAATTTGGGGACAGGGTGGGAGTGAAGCAAATAAAAGAGGAACTTAATTAAGTGCAAGAAGTAATATAATAAGAACATAGGGTGAGACAGAAAGGACAAGAAGGGGAATCATAGGTTCACTTTACTGGCTGAAAAGAGCAATAATTTGAAAAAGAAATTTTAAAAAATCAAGGAAAAAGAAAAGAGCAAAAATCAAGGGAAAAAGTGAAGTAAAGAGAGTAAAAGAGAAAAAAAAGGAAAAAGAAAAATGAATAGAAAATAAAAAGAAAGAAAAAGTAAAAAGAGAAAGAAAGAGAGGCAAGAAAATAAAGAAATAATGAGTAAAAAAGTAAAAGTAAAGAGAAAGTGATGGAGGGAATGAGAAAAGAAACACAAATAAAAGAAAGTCAGATAAAAAGAAAGAAGGGGAAGAGAGGAAAACGAAAAAGAGAAATAAGAAGAACGAAAAAGAAAGAAAGAAAGATAAATGCAAATAATTATCTTTAGACAAAAATTAAAAACAAAATAGAAGCTGAAAGCATGAAACAAATAATATAGAACGAAAACTTCCAAGAAAAATAGTTTGAAGATAATTAAGTGGAAAAATATTTAAGAGTAAGAAGAGTAAGACTAAGAAGAATATAAAAGAAAAGAAAAATGTTGAATGAAAAACAGAAAGAAAGTGGAAGAAAAAAAAGTTGTAACAGATATATAATAAAGATGACATTTTTTAATGAAAATTAAAAAATGTTAATAACCGAATGAAGACAGGAAGAATTATTTAAACAAACTGAAAATGTAGACGAATAATAAAAGTAAAACAAAGAAAGGTTAACTAAAGGGAAAACCTTTTTTTTTTAATTAATTGTAGAGAAAGAAAGGCAAAGAAAGGAAAACTAAACAAGAAAAATAAAAACGAGAATAAAAAGAAAAGATTTAAAAATTACTGAGAAACAGAAAAAAAAAACGGGTCAGACATTTTAGTCAGAATATAAGAGGGGTGGTGGAGAAAGAAAGGAAAATAAATAAAATTACATTAAAAAAAAAAGTAAAGAAAAGCAAGGATGAAGGAAACTCACTCATCATGAGACTAAGGATCTAGTAAGCGGATCAATACTACGAAGTGGTATCTTCTGTTCTTGATACCGTTTCTTACGCCTGGGGCCTGAGGATGGCAAGGAAGAGGAAGACAAAAACAGTTCAGTTATCCGCCACATACTGTTTCTTTTTTTTCTTTCTTTTTTCCTTTTTTTTTTTTTTTTTTTTTTTACCCCACACCCGAACCATCTGACTACTATATTTTTCTTCGTTTTCTTTTTTCACCAACATACATTTCCTTCTTTTCTTTCTTTTGAAGATAACAACTATTCCTACCAGGTTCTAGCATCCAGCATTTTTTTTCTTTTTTTTTTTCTTGGAGCTTTTTTTTTTTTTAGACTGTTTTCTTTTGTTTTTCGTTTTTTATCTTTTCCCTCGCCCACTCATTGTATTTGCCCGTCAGTCTAGCCAGCTGTTCTAGTTTGTTCACATTGCACAAGTGGGTGGCCCGTTAAAGCGTTTTAATCATGGAAACTAACTCAAATGAACAAACGAAAAGTCCACATTGACACTCGCACCGACCCCTAACTCAGCTCGAACTGAGTATCGACTTTTGGCTAACTTCTTCTTCTTCTTCTTCTTCTTCTTCTTCTTCTTCTTCTTCTTCTTCTTCTTCATTTGCGTAGTGCTTTTTCTTCTTTATTTTGTGTTCTTTTTGCGTATTTTATTCTTTCTTTGCTTTTGTTGTTCACTCTCTTTCTCTCTTTGTTTTTCTTCTTTTTGCCATTAGGTTTTTCTCACTTTTCTTTTCTATTTAAGTTAACTTTTACCTCTCCCTTTTTCTTTCTTGCTCTTCTTTTTTGTCATTTTTCCTTTTTTTATCCTCTTGTTTTATCTGTTTATCTATCTGTCTATCTTTTATCCTCTTGTTTTATCTCTATCTATCTATCTATCTATCTATCTATCTATCTATCTATCTATCTATGTTGTCTCTGATTTTTAACTACCACCGACAGATGTGTCCAACATCCGTTGTGTTCAGTTCACAGCACTGAAATGCCATCTTTACAATCAATGGCAAAGAATTTTTCAATCATTCCTCTCTCTCTCTCTGTCTCTGTCTCTGTCTCTGTCTCTCTCTCTCTCTCTGTCTCTCTCTAAATACAAGACCCATCCCTTGCTATTAAGTTGGTGCAAAAATAACGACGTAATAATGTCGTTTTTTGACGTTAAAAAATACGTCAAAAACGACATTATTACGTCATTATTTTTGCACCAGCCTAATATTACATTGCCCTTTTACCCTCCGTCAACACTTACATGTAATCAGCCGAGGTCATACTATGATTGAATTTATTTTTTAATTTCTCTTAAAATCCCGAAAATGAAAGAATTTACTCATTTATTTTCAGCAATTTTGTTCGTTTTGCTGTTATTTTTCTGCTTTTGTAGCTCCCTCCTTTCTTTGTATTTTTCATATTTCTAATTTCAATCCTCACCGGGTGCTGCGGACTTGCGCCACATCTGGTCTAAGCTTAGTAAAAATTGTTATTTTCTCCAGCACTTACACTTTATTTATCTCTTAGTTTTTTTTGTCCTTGTTTTTTGTCAGTTGTCTTCTTCTTCTTCTTCTTCTTCTTCTTCTTCTTCTTCTTCTTCTTCTTCTTCTTCTTCACCTCCTCCTCCTTTTCATTTGTGGTGCCAACCCCCTTCTCCTTAAATGTTCTTCTTCATCCTTTCTTTTACGTTTTCATGATGTCCACTTCATTAATTCTTCTTTGTGTTCTTGATTCCCCCCCCTCTTTTTCTTGCTGATGTTTTTTTACTTTTCTTTCTCCTTCTTGTTTATGTCCTCTTCCTTTTTTTCTTGATGTTCTTCTTCTACATCTTCTACTTCTTCTGCTGGATATCCTCCTCCTCCTCCTCCTCCTCCTTCTTGATACCAACTTTTTCTTTTTTTCTGTTGCTTAATGGTTTTCTTCCACTTCTTTTGCTATTCCTTCTTGATGATGTCCTCCTCCTCTTCCTCCTTCTTGATACCACTTTCCTTCTTTTTCTCCTTGTTCTTCCTCTCTCTCCCTATTTCTTGATATCCTCTTCCTCCTCTCTTTCCTTCTTGATACATCTTCCTTCTTTTTCTTTTTCTCCCTCTCCTCCTCCTCTTCCTCCTCCTCTTCCTCCTTCTTGATACCACTTTCCTTCTTTTTCTCCTTGTTCTTTCTCTCTCTCCCTATTTCTTGATGTCCTCTTCCTCCTCTCCTTCCTTCTTCATGCATCTTCCTTCTTTTTCTTTTTCTCCCTCTCCTCCTCCTCTTCCTCCTTCTTGATACCACTTTCCTTCTTTTTCGCCTTGTTCTTCCTCTCTTTCCCTATTTCTTGATGTCCTCTTCCTCCTCTCCTTCCTTCTTCATGCATCTTCCTTCTTTCTCTTTTTCTCCCTCTCCTCCTCCTCTTCCTCCTTCTTGATACCACTTTCCTTCTTTTTCGCCTTGTTCTTCCTCTCTTTCCCTATTTCTTGATGTCCTCTTCCTCCTCTCCTTTCTTCTTGATACATCTTTTTCTTTTTCTCCCTCTCCTCCTCCTCTTCCTCCTTGATATCATCTTTTCCTTCTCCTCTTCCTCCTTTTATTTCTATTTTACCTCCTTTTTCTTCTTCTTCAATTTTTTTTCTCTCATTTATTTAGCAACCAGGTTTTTGCTTTTTACCATTTCAAGTTAAATTATTTATAATTGTTTTCCCAATTTCTTCTCCATTTAGTTAGTTCCTCCATTTTCTTTTCTCCATATTTCTGTTTCCTTCAACATCCATTTACATCACCCAGATTTCCTTTACAATTTCCCATTCACATTTTTATTCCATTTTTATTTTTGTTCTTTTTTTTTAGGGGGGGGGTCCCCCACATTCCCCACTTTTTCACCTGATTATTTAATTTTCTTCTCCTTCACAATTTTTTCTTCTATATTCTTCAAATTTTTTATTAATTTTTTTTGTAATTTTAATTTTCACAACAAATAAATTAAGCACAAGATGAAAAATACATTATAAAGTTATTATTATATTTTCAGATTAAATTGAAAGGAAACAATTGAATAAATCTAAGTCCGTATTAATTAATAATCAAATTTTTTCATTTAATTGACTAAACTGCAAAAACAAAAAAATAAATTTCAATATTATTATTCGATAGATACATTTTATATTATAATTATTTGTAAATAAATAAATAAGAGAAACTACTTTCTAATTAACCAAACTCCAATTACATTTAAAATGTAAAGTCAGCTTTACTTGTATTAGGTTGGTGCAAAAATAATGTCGTTTTCTCACATATGTTACTATGTGAGAAAACGACATTATTTTTGCACCAACCTAATATTTTGACTAATCCCTAATCAACAGGAGTCTTGTCTTAAATGATTTTTGAAAATACATGCTTATCATTTAGAAAAATGTTTTGTTTTTTTTTTTGCAAAAAGCACTAAAGTGCGGAAATGTCCTTGATGGAAGAGGAAAAGTCAAAAATATTTAAAGGTTATTAGTTTTAGGATAAAATAATATCTTTATTTTGTCAAATTATGCATCTATATCAAAATAGATAATAAAAAATATTTAACAAAATAAAAGTTAATATTTAACAAATCTCATTAATTTATACATCAATTAGTATTCTTGATATTTCTTTGCATTTAATGTTGATGTGGTCATCTTTCCAACTTTTGAATCAAATACAAAAGTCAGTGTCATATATAAGAATATATTTCAAATATTTTAATAATAGTGATATGCTTTAATACCAGTAGCAGATCTACTATGAAACTAATGAAGATTAAGCTTAAGGTCTCCTGATCTCAGTTGGGTTCCTGAAGCATCTTTTTTTAATGAGTGAACTTTTCAAGAAAATCAATGGTTTTATTAAAAAGTGTTTATGGTTAAATTAAGGCCATTTTAGTTATAGAATCATAAACCAATGGGTAGAAGTAATTAATGTTAACCTTAGAATATACTTAGAATATACTCTAATACCTATTTCATATGGTCTCAGAATTCCCCTGTTATTGGTCAACTTTCAACATTTTCTTGGGGGTTTGTAGCGCCTGAAATCCCAGCTATATGGGCTTGTCATGTTCACCAGAATCTATTCATAGCCTACATTACTGAAATCTGTTGTTGCTGGTTGCAAAGGGGATCCCATTTCAGTCTAAGTTTCAAGGACCAAAAAATATAGGTCTACCACTGTTTGGTGCTAGTTTCAGAGTTTCCTGATATTCTCAAATCATTTGCCAAAACAAAGAAATTTATCTCAAACTTTATTAATCTTTGATGAAAACATTCATTGGTGATAATCATCAATTTTCATCTATTATTTCATTCATCTTAATTTCAGTGGACCTTTATTGCAACAGCTCAGACTGACAATCTAAAGTAATTGGTGAGGATAATAGTGAAAATAGTCATTTCCATACAGGAAAAATTCAGCAGTCATTAACTGAAAAATTAGTGTTACTTTTGATTGAAATTTATTAAACCATTTTCTTAAAACAGTTTTTCAGGAAAGTAGACTTCTTAAGACAAAATAGTGTTATAGCTCTTGTTACTTTTCTATGAATACTTTCACGGTAATTGTTCAGATGAGCTCTTCACTATGGAACCTAAACTTTTTTAAGTTAAGCGCAGTACTAAGACTAAGCTACCATTGAGATCACATCAATACACTGTTGAGTTTATATGTAACCGTGAATTCTGTACTGTTTCTTTTCTTGCACTTCTCACTTTTGGAAAACTCTTCTGGTTTTATGCTTTCTAACCAATTTTAATCTTCAAAAATTAAATGCAATGTCAATCACTATCTACTGTCCTCCTGATTACTCTTCTTTTGTTCTCACTCCTAAGTAATGTGTTAATGTATCTGTTTCTAATTCTTCCACACCCAGTAACTTCTTGTGCCTTAGAGGCTTTATTGCCTTGCTTGGGGTGAACTTGATAATTTTTTTTTTTTTTTATCAAGTTCACATTTACATTTACCCTGTATAAGGCCCAAGAGCCACTCTAGGTAAAGGGTTACAGAGTAAGAGGTACAGTTTATAAGGATATGTGGTGAAAATAATGGTTACCCTAGAGTTGAAAGCTAAGGATTACAGTGATCAGGGAAACATTCTCTTGGGAATCGGTTTCACAAAGCAACAGTTTTGGGGAAAAGTTGGTAGGTCTTAGCCATGAAGGTTAGAACTGGTGGAACTAAGGAATATAGTTCATCTGCACAATTTTCCTGGAAACAGCAATAAGGCAGAAGTTTGTGACATTTCATCTGTGAGAAAGAGGTTATAGAGTAGGAAATACTTTATCACTCTCTATGATACGGCACCCCCAATTCTACTACATCTCAATTTTCATAAGCTACTATTCATATAAAATACAAATTTTATAGTAACCTAATTATGTACAATAATGCTCATATGCATTATAGGTGAATAATTCAACTAGAAAAATTGAAAATAAACACAATGTATCTAAATACAAATTAGAGACGTCATAACAAATCATTTCATCTTTAATTAATCAACAATGTTTTACAGCAATTTTTTAACATCAACTTGAGATTTTTCTTGTTAAAAAGTTGAATAATTTTAACTCATTCAATATTATGGATACGAAATATTTAATTATTTTAATGTATTCAACATTATGGATAAAAAATACTGAATTTCATATAGTCTTTTCTTAAACTTAGCATGAGCAAGACAAATTCACAGATTTGGATGAAAAAAAAGATCCTAGAATAACGTCATAATACATGAAAATTTTCATCCTTCAATAGTCAGTTAGTATTTAGTTTAATGTTTTATATATATAAATGTATGTAGAAAAAAATCAAATGCTGATAAGATAGCAAAGGACCCAAAGCACTGTTTGGGGGCCACCAATCATGCTTCCCGACACTTAAACCAGTTGGCGGATTCAGTGGCAGTATGCACTAGCCTGGCCCACTCTCTTGAGACTGGAAAGAGAAGACTGGGCAGCTCCTGCTTATATATGGCAACAATACTCCATTTTTGATTTGATCTGGCTCTTGTAAAGGTGAAGGATAACTGGAGGAGTCAAGTACTTACTGAAACAGTACATTTTTCCAGCATCTTTAGTGAGGAATCATATGTATGAGTTCCACTTGAAGTGTGGGTTGAGCTTATGTCTTAATATGCTGCTTGTATCGAAAGGAATCTGGTTCTCACTTCAGTTTGAAGTAGCAGTTATTCCACAATTGGTACAAATTATACTTGTAAAATCTTCTCATAAATTGTTAATCAATAAAGTTCTTTGCAATTGGTTGAATGAATCATGATAATCTTCTACTCCAAGACAAAAATAATTTTGGACAGGAAAGCTATTAGACAATGACTTGCCTTGTGCTTACTCACTTTTCTGTCACATGTCAACAATGAGATAATTTTGTTAAAATATCTGGTGATGGGTCAGAGTACAAATAGAGTCATGTCTCTTAGAAGATTAAAATATTTTCACCGACAACTTACTGTTTAAATGAACACACTTTTGTTCAGGTAATATTTATTGATATTTTAAGACTGTAAATGCATAGAAAAATTTACACATAATTCTGAGAAGTCTTTTGTCTTTTTTAAAGCTAAACAAAGCATTAAGAAGCAGGAAAATATTGTTAGAAATTGTGGGGAATTTTCCATGGTTGTGTGTTTGTTTTTCCTTGGCAAGTGAGAGTGGAATAAACAAAATTCAAGGCTTGAAAAAACTGTTAAACAGCTTTTATTTTTGGTTGAGAGAGATTGCAATAGTATTTTGTGGGAAAAAATGGGTTTTCCCAGTTAACAAAGTTCTTGAGTAATTGTTTTAGTTGAAGAAGATTTCTCCACTAGCTCCCACAAGATGAACAAGAAATATGAGTATGAAACTGCTAGGACAGGCCTCATCTTCTGCAGCAAGGGTTGTGTGTAGTTTTTCCTTTGGTAGGTGTCTCAAAGGGAGATTTCTCTGCCAGTTCCTCCAGGAAGAACAAGAAATCTGAGTCAAGCTAAGAGGACAGGTCTCATCTTATGCAGCAAGGGTTGTGTGTAGTCCTTCAAACTGGGCTTGAAGGTAGAGGCCACTGAAAGTGCAACGCGGGAAAGAGCGGAAAAGAGTGTACCTTGAATATAGAGGCTGCTGAAATGGAAAATGGAAAAGAGGCTATTGAAAAAGAAGATGGAAAATGAGCCCAAATACAGCTTGGTCAGCATTTTCATAGGTTCTGGGACTTCCACTTCTAGCCAGCTGATTATTTCCATTGCTGATGCTGCTGAATCAAGCAAAGTAAGGACCACCCACATGCCACAATAGCCAACAAGTGAGATAGTTTCTATAAAACAAAGAAAAAATTATTGAACTGTTATGTAATATCAGTCCTCTTATATGGCAGTGAATGCTGGACAGATGAAGAAAAGACTTGAAGCAACAGAAATGTTGTCCTACAGAAGAATGCTGAGAATACCATGAACTAAACATTTTTAGAGAAAGCAAGAGGGACAGAGGAAAACAATGCATAACCTATCTAGTGAGTTTCAGTAATTTTTTTTTTCTTATACAGTGAAATTCACCCTGTACAAGGCTCAGGGGCCATTTGCGGTAGAGGGTATAGTAAGAAGCAATTTATGCAGGCTAAAGAGGAAGATGATGCTTAGTCATTGAGGGAAACATCCTCTTGGAAGTCTGTTCCTCAGAGCAGTGGTTTGCAGGAAGAATCTGTTCAAGTGGAACTTATTTCTTACCAATGGAATACAGAGGAAATATGAGTGGTTTGCGACATTGTGAGTAGCAGGTCGAGTCCTTGCCATGAAAATTAGAACTAGAGGAACCAAAGAATGCAATTCTTCCAAGCACTTTCCATAAATGTAGTGATAGAGAAGTGGGAAACTTGCCACATGGCAGAAAAAGGTTTAGGAGAGATAAAGAGAAAAGATTTATTAAGAGCTACAAAGGACAGGAAATTGTGGAGAGCCATTATCGCCAATGTCCTGAAAGCACATAGAAGAAAATTAATCTGAGACAAAAAAAATGAAAAAAATTTAGTGAATGTTTTTTTTTTTAAATTTTATACAATGCATGGTTCTAGAGCCACTTCAACTAGAAGGCTACTGTTAAAATCATTATGATGAATGACATGTGTGATATAAATGAAAGATGGTGGTAGAAAGTGAGCATAAGGAGGATAGATAATGATTGACCTTTGACTTGAAGAGGTGATCTTTGTAGTTTTCAGGAAAGCACCAATGCAGGAATCTGTTCCTTGAAGTGGCTGTTCTTGAGAAAAATCTATCTGAGTGGGACTTTCTTTTATTCTTTAGATCACAGAGGAAATGTATCTGATTTGGAAGTAGCATGGCATGACCTAGATGTCTAAACTGCTCAAACTAAATCTAAACATTTGCCATGAAAATAGTAATAAAGTAGTGACAGTCTTGTGACATTGCAGTTCTGGTAATGAGGTTTCTGAATGGACAAAAAAATCTTTTCTTTGTTCACAAGACCTAAGACCCACTCAAAGTAGAGGATTGCCAAAGGAGTTTGCTGTGTGAGCAGTTTATCTAGGAAAGATAACAGTTTACCCCAGATTTGAACAGGTTAACATTTTAGTGTTCAGGAAAGAGTCAGTTCCAGAAAGTAGCAGTTCATTGGAAGAAGCTATTCAAGTGCAACTTACTTCTTACTAATGGAATATACAGGGAATGATGGAGGTTTGCCTCGGTGTACATGGTATGGTAGGTCTTAGCTGTGAGGATTTAAGTTGGTAAAACTAAGAAATGTAGCTTTCCCTCACAGCAAGGTAAACAGTCTTGAACTCTATCAAGGTTAGAAAGTGTGGATTGATCTGCACCAGCCCAGACATGCAAACAGCACAATGCTTTCTAATTAATTTATGGGAAATTAAAAACAAAAATCAAATCACACCAAAAATATCATGGACAATAAGGAAAACAGCACCAGCCTACAACAATAATTCCAAAAACTCTATACTCTTTCTGGAGGAGAAAATAGCTATAATTACCTCCCCAGACCAATACAAACTACTAAATAAACAGTCAGAACTCATCAGAAAATGCAGACATTTTTAAAAAATTTTACATTACTTTAAAATTGAAAACTAAAAACAAATAAAAATAAATAAATAAAAAATATAATAAAATAAAAAGAATAACCACAAAACTGAATTCAGATTCACAATTATTTGTACTGAATATCACCTAGGATAATATGAAACATAACATTACTAGCCACCTAATAACTGTTAAAATAATACAATACACCTAACCATAATGTACAATTTACCAGCAGATATAAATAATTGGGCCAACACACAACTCACATGGCCTGAAATTACGCTTAAGCATGAAACAGACAGTTGCCACCTGGTGTTGACCTCAATGTCCACTTTTATTAGGTTGGTGCAAAAATAATGACGTAATAATGTTGTTTTTTGACGTTAAGAAATACATCAAAAAACGACATTATTACATCATTATTTTTGCACCAACCTAATATATTTATATACGATTCTATCCCTGATATTGAGCAATTTCACCCATAAATATAGCATACCTTGAAACTACCGGAGAGGAAGTGTGAGTTTGTAAATAGTGACTATTATGGCTAATAATGCAAGAGTCATTGTTAAAGCAAATCGAGTTCTCTCAGGGACTGTGTGTTTATCTAAAAATAAATATGCTTAAACTCACCTTCATCCCTGCCATGCACCAATGGGTTCAGGATAGAATCTCTGACTGATGCCAATTCAGCTGGGTTTCAATCCTAGCTAGAAACAACCGGACATCTAGCCACACTAATGTGCTGTGTTACAACGAAAGAGTCTGTCTGTGGATGACAACATATATATATATATATATATATATATATATATATATATATTTAAAGTAAGGCTCATCCTGTACAAGGCCCAGAGGCCACTGAAGGTAGAGTGTTAGGTTAAGAGGTAATTTATACGATTAAGAGGAGAAGATCAGTTAACTCTAGACTTGAATAGGTAAAGATTGTAGTGATCAGTGAAGCATCCTCTTATGGTTAGCAGGAAGAAGCTGTTTGAGTGGAACTTATTTTTCACTGATGGAATATGGAGGGAATGCGGCTGGTTTGATACAATGTAAGTGGCATTGCGTGTTCTTACCATGAAGGTTTGCCTTGGCAAAAAAATGCAGTTCGTCTCAGCACTTCTTTGATGTCCATTTGTCTTTAAGGATTTTATCTCCATGCTGAAACTTGTAAGACCAATGCTAAACCATATGATCAGGAAACAATCCTTAGTCAAATGCTTCGTCGGATATTTCACAGACGTTCAGTTTACCTCCTTTGTTTTAAAGTTATAAACATCACATGGAATTGGTTTCTGCTTCTAGACTAAAGTGCGTTTTTTTTTACAAGGCCAAGGGCCACTCAAGGTAGATGGCTACATTAAGAGGCAGTTTATACAGATTTGAGAGGAAGTTATCCATAGACTTGAATAGGTTAAGATTGGGAGGCATTTCCACAGAGCAGTTGTTTGCTGGATGAAGCAGTTCGGGTGGAACTTATTTCTCACTGATGGAATATGGAGGAAATGTGGGTGGTTTGATACAATGTAAGTGGCATGGTGGTTCCTAGCCATGAAGGTTAGAACTAGCAGAACCAAGGAATGTAGTTTGTCCAAGCACTTTCCATGGAAGTAACAATCGAGCAGTGGCAGGCTTGGTACATCCTGCCTGTGAGAGAAAAGTTTGGAGGGTGGAAAATAATTCTACAACAAGGACTTAGAGATGCTTTTAGATTCTATCTAGACTGGAAATTGAGGACTGGGTAGCTCCTCCCCAAATATGGCAACAGTACTCCATTTTCAGCCTGATCTGGCTCTTATAAAAGTAGAGTATAGCATGAGGAATCAAGTACTCATTGGCGAGATACAGAGAGCCGATTATTTTACCTGCATCTTTAACAATGGATTGTATGTAAGATTCCCACTTGAAGTTGAACCAGTATTCCCTGTTAGGGTCCCATGTATGGGAAAATAGTTAATCTTCAAACCATGAAAGTATAAAAATAGATTTTTATGGTAAAAATACCAGCAATACATTTTTGAAAATAAAATGTTACCAGCAATACATTTGACTCTTGACAAATATACTCTTTACAAAAATATGTCAATGAAACCTGATCTACAACTGATTTCTTACAAAGAATACTTATTCTATTCATATGAACCTATCCTATCTTGTTGGCATTAAATAATCCATTGAAGTGTTGATATGCCATAAAACGAAATAAACCAAACCAAACCAAACCCAATATTCTCTCAAGGCATGGTGTCTCCTTGAAGGGACATCCGTTCATCGTGACTGCCAGTAGTTCAGAGTCTGACCTTTCATTCTAGTCTAATGATTGCATAGATTGTAAATTCTAAACTTGTATGAAGAAAGTAAGCAGATCCAAAAATGTTCCAAATATATCATGTGAACAAATGTAGTGAATAGAATAATTAAAAAGAATTTAAATATTTGTGCCATAAATTTAGACATTTAAATGCTTAAATTTGGTTTCTAAAAATTTTTAAACTTATGATCATGATTTTGTTCCTCTCTCATTTGTCAGATCTTCAATACTTGTGTGTATGAAAGAAAAAGAAAACGTTGTTATTATATGATTATTTAAAATAATCCTGTCAAATCAAGCTGTGAATATCTTTTGCAGGAAAATATTAAATAAATGAAAATCTTTATAGTAAAATAAACACTCTTGACTGAAATCTGATTAAACAACTTAATTTCATAAATTTGAAACTAAAATTTGTCTGAGTGACTTTCACCATTCAGTCTGTTTTTTTTTTCATACTAAAGTTTACTCAATACAAGACTCGAGAACCACTCAAAAAAGAGGTTTAGTTTTAAAATGGTCATAATGAATTAGGTATATGTCATAAATGAAAGAGGAGGCAAAAGGAAGTGAATATTGAAAATTATAAATTAAGAAAATTAAATTGACAACAATCAGTAACTCAGGTTAGTGTATATATATATATATATATATATATATATATATATATAGTTTGCAAAAACTAAGACCAGCTAAATGTTTCATTTATTGATAATAATAATTACTAACAGAATAAACCTATTAAATACATACACACAAATAGACATATATATATATATATATATATATATATATATATATATATATATATATATATATATATATATATATATATATATATATCATCGTTAATAAGCTCTCTCATCTTCTGTTGGTAAACGTGTTTATATATATATATATATATATATATATATATATGTATGTATGTATGTATGTATACATATATATATATATATATATATATATATATATATATATATATATATATATATATATATATCAGAGAATGAGATATTCCTCCATATCTCATTCTCTGTTGAAGCTTTAATAAAAGTGATAAATGTTTCCTCTGTTCTCTATCTTATCATATGTGTGTGTGTGTGTGTGTGTGTGTAAATTCAAATTAAAGGAAATTGAGCATATAATGGAAAGAGAATGTTTTATTCAGACTACTTCATTCTTCATGTGTGTATCTTATCTAAAATGGCCACCCAGCCCCTTCTCGGTAAGCTGCCTCTTTTCTGGTTGAAGAGTTACCAAGGACAAGGATAGCAACTTGTGAAGATTAACAGTTCTTCCCCTTTTTCTTTTTCAGCATCAGGTGTGTATGTATATATATATATATATATATATATATATATATATATATATATATATATTTATCTGAAAAAAAAACACATAAGAGAATGTAAATCCATTAGACAGAGGATTCCTTAGGCTCTGGTATGAACACAAGAATCTTAAATGATGGTACTCCTTTCTTTGTCAGTAAGTTTGTACATCAGTCGGTATCTAAGAGAATTTGGCAATTTCTTTTCTATCATTTCTCTCAAAATAGTCATTTCTATGCAAAGTTTCTTATCCAAAATTTGTGTTGATGAATGTACTGCATCACAGAGACAGGATTTGTTACTTTTACATATAATTTGTATATTTTTATTATTATCTTCAAGTTGCAATAATTCTAATAAAAATTTCCTATAAAAACAACTTGCTTCTGATGCATCAACAATGGCTAATGTTTTAGCTGCTAGAGCACTTTTAACAACTCTTCTAATACATTTTGATCACCAAGCAGTGAGCTTATATCTATTGGTACTTTCTACCAAAAAGAGTATATACCTTCCTTGTGATCCACCATCAGTCAAATTGGCAAAAGAGGCATCACTATAGGCAATAAATTTTAAGTGTTCTAGGTTTCCTAAATCTAGAATGTCTATCTGGGTTTTTTTCTTTTTTGCTTTCTTGACTACTCTGTTTGTTTTATATATTGTACATTTTTTGTTTTAATACAGAATTTAATGCACTAACATCATAATTTAGATCAGGCCTGGTCTGTGTGGCTCGCCAATTAAACTGACCAATCAGCTGCCTTGTCTCTGTTACTTCCATTGTGGGTATAGTGTCTTTCAAATTTCTGACTACAACTGGGATATATTTTTTAACATATTCAAGTTCTGTGCCATGTCCCTAAATGATTGGTTATTGAACTCTATTCCATTGTCAGTGAGGATAGATCCTGGAATGTCAAAATATGCTACCCAGTCTGTGAATATAGTACTAAAAATGTTAGAACTTTTCTTACTAGGAATCCTGACTCTAACACTGTATCTTGTACCATGATCAATTAGATGCAATATTTTTTTTCAATTAATTTCTTTTATGTCCATGGTAATGCTTTCATTAAAATATGATCCTAATGAGAACGCACCAATGGGCCTAAGTCCAGTCTTTTTGTATTAGATGCATATTCTGTATGAATTGGGAAGTTCTTGTAAAATTTTTATGAATTCAGGGTCTTTTATTCAATGCATTCTTAATTAGATCACGTAACTTTTTGCTACTTGGATGGCTGAATTGTCTAAGTAATTTTGTAGCAATTTTAACTTTTTCTATTTTGTTTTTGGTAGTACTTTCTTTAATGGAAAGTATTTGATTAATAAACTTACTCTGATCAACTTGTGTCTTCAATTGTTTTCTTCACAATTTCTCTTAGTATTCTATTGTATTGTTCATTTAAACCATTGCTCCATAGACTTTCAGCAGTGTGTACTACAATTTTTGTGCCATGCCTCTAAATGATTGGTTATTGAACTCTCTGCCATTATCAGTGAAGATAGATCCTGGAGTACCAAAATATGCTATCCATTGTGTGAACATAGTACTAAGAATGTCAGAACTTTTCTTACTAGGAATCCTGACTCCAACACTGTATCTTGTACCATGATCAATTAGATGCGATTTTTTTTTCCGTTAATTTATGTCCATGGCAATGCTTTCATTAAAATATGATCCAAATGAGAACCCAACAATTTTTTTGGTGGTAATTTCTTTAATGAGAAGTATTTGATTGAACTTACCTTGATCTGGTGGAGGTCTGGTAATAGGGATGTGATAGAGGCCAAATGAGTTTCACCACAATGGAACTTTTTTCCAAGCATTGTGGCACTGTCATTTTCAAAACTGAGACACATCTTGGTGATATTCATGGCATCTTTGCTTAATAAAAGTCGAATGTCTAAGTTCACAACATCAGTAACAACACTAACATCAATGCTGGCAATGATACATGGTAGTGTAGCTCTGAACAGTGATTTTAGTTTCTTTCCATTGCCAAACTTGTAAGTTCTCGGTGCTTCTCAGACATTTATTTTTCTTTTGCTGTTGTACAGGAATGGTTTCCAGAAAACACGCATACCATTTAGCCCCACAAATAGTGGCAGAAGCACCACTATCTATGACTGCTGAACCAAGCGTCTTGCCCAAAAGTGTTTGACCGTTGTCTCCCTGTTTTTGTTGACTCATCAGCACAATGTTGGCTAGCTATCTTTTTGACTCCCATCCTGCTTATTACTGATGCTATCAGTGTATGGAAAATTGTAACTCCAGTGGAATTTGTAGCTACATGTGAACCATTTGGTTTTATTGCTTTCAGGTTCAAATGAGCCTGAACTTTTGCCAGAAGATACTGGAATTTTGTTCTTGCATCCTATTCTGCCTCTGTTACTATTATGATAATTTACCCATGCATGCATGGACTCTCCTAGCTATAAATAGGAAAAGGTACTGCCTTTTAGAGGGGGAAGTTTTTAGCAGTCAGCTCTGACAGTTGAACTGAACATTCTTGCTGTAACACTCTCGTTTGTATATGATTGTATTACTGTTTCTGTTAATATATTTTTTAGCTCAATTCCTCTTTTTTGTCTTTATTTCTGGTCCTAAGAAGGCCGCAACAGTTACTTTGCCAACTGGAAAACTGAGTAGGACTCCAGTTTGACAAGCAACTGTAATATACTTCATTAATGTCTTCCTGGCTGTTTTCATTGTAGGCACAATCCATATCTCTGTTTATTACAACTGATGGAGAATTTGTTGACAAAGCACTGGAAAACTGTCTGTGTATAATCTTTTTAAGTTATTAGGTTGGTGCAAAAATAATATCGTTTTTTGACGTTAAAAAATACGTCAAAAAACGATATTATTTTTGCACCAACCTAATATTTTGGCATTGCGAACAGTGTTAATTTGCTGATGCTTGCTTTCACGCTTATTCTCAGGTGTCAGATTCACACTTTAAAATACTCTGTAGGCAAGTATTGGTTCTGATAATTGTATTTTGTGGTTCTTTAACTTTGTGACATGATAGTTAAAGTTAAAAGGTCATCAATATTGTTTGAATGACTCATATGCCTCAAAAGCCAACTGGTTAGCATCCTCTAAAGAGAGAGTATACAACTTTTTATATAATTTTTCCATTCCATCATCAGCATGTAATGTGGTAATATCCAGTTCCAATATGACCTCTGTGATGTTTTCTTCCAGGGATGATAATACTATGTGTGCGTGGAAAGGTTTGTCAATACAGGTAGCAAGTTCCCAAACTTGCATTTCTTTTTCCAAGTGTTGTATTTACCTGTGTTTAAATTAGGTGGAGAAATAAATTTGGAGGCCATTGTGTTGATTGATGTGCTCTGCTACCAATTTAAATTCAAATTAAAGGAACTCAGGCACGTAGTGGAAAGAGAATGTTAATGTATATGGATATACAAAGAAAGAGTGCATGATTACTGTTATTTTTATGTCTTGTTTTCATTCAAAACAAGCGCTTCAATATATGAGAAATGACCGTAAATTGGTAGAAATATAAAATGGCATTAAATGTTATATGCAGTCTAATATATTCTTGCTATATTTATAATAAATTTGCAAACAAATTTCATAACTCCAATGGATAAATTGAAAATTTTAAGATAATTATAACAGAGCACATTTGTGAATGCTTTTAAAATCCCTATCACAATGAAATGCAGATTTTATTGCAGTTACAATAAGTCTGTCTTTGTAATTTATCCCTGAAGATGATCTTAGAAAAGATCAAAAGTACTTGAGTTAAAAAAAAACTATGGCATCTTCCTTGATGAATTTCATCTTAACATCAAGAAACTGATTAGACATTAGAAAGAATCAATATAAAAAATAAGTAGACGCAATATGTGTATATTATTCAATGAAACATATTTCAATGAAGATATGCAGCCTAAATATACATATATATATATATATATATATATATATATATATATATATATATATATATATATATATATATATATATATATATGTATGTATATATCATATGTACATTATATATACATTCTGTTTTGTTCGAGTTCTTTCAACTCAGTCGTTATCAAGAACTAGGTGTTGTCACTGTGGTAGACAGGATTTTGTTAGCTACATTCGGGCATTTATTATGCTGCTGGAATTTGAATTAGTCCCAAGTGACTTATTTTGTTTCTTTTTATTTTAATTTTTTTACACTTATATTAAGTTTTTAAGTTTTTTTTAAATTTAAAATTCTTTTTATTTTTATTGTTTTAAATTATTTTAGTATTTTATTTTAAAATTCCTTCGATTATTTTAATTCTTCTACCAACCTGGGTCTGATGATAAACTACTCAGATCCAGAGGTTTTGAGAAGCGTAGAACCATCTCTTAATTGTTATTGTACCCAGGTGCACAGTTAGGGACCCCCAGTTAAGGTCAAATAGTTAAGCCCCAAACTGGGTTCAAAACATGATGAAAGTATAAAAAGATTTATAGTAAAAATACCAACAATACATTTGCATGGTAAAACAATTACCGGCAATGGTTTTGTAAAAAAAACAAAAACAAAAAATAAAATTACCAGCAATAAATTTCTGTAAGGAAAAAAAATTACAGCAATGCATTTTTGTTAAAGAAATTACTAATGCTCCCCCAAAAATTAAATTTTGGCATTAAATGACCCATAAGGAGTTGATATGCCACTAAATAAACAAATAAAATAAGTTAATTCTTTTATTTTTTATTTTTTCTGTTTTTAGTTTTTTCAAATTCACTTATTTTATTTCATTTTTATCTTTTTCATAATCTTTCTGGATTTTTCTCTTATAATTCATAGACTTCTAAAATATTACAAATAACAATATTGCTTTAGCTTAATGTGCATGCAATGTTTTATAAAATTTCGACCAGTGATCTCATCAGTTTGTTATTCAGTGAATTTATTTGTCAATTGGCCATCTTAAAATTCATCTGCTTCAAGTGCCATACGTCCCAAAAATTACATTAGAAATAATATTTGCTTTCTTATTTTTCTGCATTTATTTTGGGTCACTCCGTATATTGCCTTGGCATTAAATATGCTTTGCACATGACTCATATTCTGATTGTTGATCTGAAGTTTTGGCAGTTCAAGACTTTCAGACATTTCAGCAGATAGAGAAGATGGGGGGGTGGCACAAAATTAATTAACTGAAGGCTTTTGGGGCCCAAAAGCTGCAAGTTTGCATTTCTCCATCATCTCAAGCACAAGATTCCAATGCTTGCAGTCAAATGGATACTGGTGAAGACAAAGTTAGTAAAAGGTGGATTTACAAAGATATAAAACTTAATTTTTTACTATTTTTTTATTAAGTATTTTTTATGATTTAGAAATGTCTATTAGCAAACAAAATTTTCCTGAAATATTTTTCATTCTAAAAAATCTTGACTTTTATTTTGTCTCAAAAACCAGTCACCAAACCAAAATGAAAAATACATTAAAAATACATTACTATCCTATTATAACTGTGCTTGTCTCTCTCTTTGTTGGTTAGCACAACCGTTATGTCCTGCCAATGATTCATAAATAACAGACTATTCCATTTTGATTGTGCAAAAGAAAGGGAAAAGACACTACTTTGTTTCAGTAGAAAAATTAAAGAAAGGAAGATAAAAGTGGAAAGAGACAATCAGATTAAGCGGATAAGAACTTTGATCTTAGCAAAAATACAGAGATGCATTGATGACTGAAATAAAAGTGTTTTCAAACACAGTATTGAATGATGGAAGCTGAGTAAACCAACTGCCAAAAGTCCAGTTACCATAAATAAAATAAGATCGTCTGCTGAATTATTTTAAAATTATTATTAAAAGAAATGTTCATAAGAGGGACATTTGGCTACAAATAAAGAAAGAAATGAAACCATAAATGTTTAACGTTTCCTGCCAGTACCTCATAAATAATGGACTATTCCATTTTGATTCCATAGAAAAAGAAAAAAACATATGCTAATTGGTTTTTTGTGAGAAAATGAAAGAAAGGAGATAGAAGAGTTTTAACGTCTGTTTTAGTGAAAAGAAAAAAGTTGTCAATTTCAAATCTTTTTCATTTGTGCCCACTTCTTAAAATAATGACTAGCATTCATATTTTTGATTGTTATTGCAATATTTTGCTGAAGTTGTTAAGCTCAAATATTTAACAATGTGATAGAAGAATTTCTATGGATATTTTATTGGCATAGAACTCAACATTAACTTATTCAATCATTAAATAAAAATTAAGTAAGATTCATCAGAAAATTTAAATAGAAAAACCATTAGACCTTCCCCTTTCTAGTCTTCATTATTTCTTATAGAATGCCAAAAGAAAAGCATACAAAATCTACAAAACCAGAAAATAAAATTGGAAGTATAAATGACAATACAAAAAGTAGACATATCACAGACAATCTCCATCAATAATGAATTTGAAAGAAACATAGGTAATTTATGAATAAAAATGACAATAGGAAAACTGGTAATTGCTGACGCGTTTCGTCCAATGTGGACTTTATCAAAGCAAAATACGAAAATGAAATTAAATGAAACAGAGTAACTAATAAAAACAAAAACAGAATGTACCTAGCAACTGGAATGTAGAGAAATGCTATTTTCATATTTTTAACTGAAAAATAACGTCAGTAATTGTCACGTGTGGAGAATATTGTCATTATATCTGTGTTGATGTATTCAACCATTTTCTTTTGATTTTATGAATCTGTTGTGTATATTTGTTTGTAAGAGCATTAATTTTGTTAAGAAAGGTGAAATAGGGAAAAAACCTGGGCGTAGATTAATATTTGGGTAATGTTTTATGGCGGCACTCTCCAGAATTTTCCTTCTGAGTGAGTTATTTTCTTTTTTTATGAGTGTAGCATTTTTAAAATCAAAATTATGGTTGAATTTATTTCTATGTATGACTAGTGCATTAGCTAAGTTGTTTTTTGTGAGGTCTCTTTTGTGCTCATAAATGCGTTTTTTCAAACTTCTACTTGTTTCTCCAATATATTGAGAGGAACAGTTTCGGCAATTCTATAAATGCCTGCTTCAGAAATATTAGTGCTATTATTGTTTGAAGATCTTAGTATATCCATAATGGTTTTGGAAGTGTATGTGACTATTTCAAGATTATTTAGATGGGATAGGTAATCTCAATATTAAAAATATAACAAACATTTCGAAAACAGTTGAAATCAATCAATGTAAAACAGAGTTAATTTTACATCAGAAGCTAGAGTCTAACAGAATATAAATGATAAACCCCTAAAATAGAATGGTAAAAATATCCTGAGATTTAGAGAAAAGAACAAACAAAAAAAAAGGACTTAGAATTAAACAATAGACTTGTATGCCATTAAAATCTTCATGAAGACAATTTAGACCTGGAAAACATCATTTTAATAAAATGTGAATATGATTTACTTATACAAAGATGTGCTGAAAATGCTATAACCATTTGACCTATAAATTGCCTACAATTTTATTTTTTAAGCATTTCACCCTAAAGGCGAGAGCATCACTAGTACACAAAGGGTTACAGAGAGTGAAAGTAAGAGAAAAGACTAGGGTTTATTGGGGGGGGGTAGGGTAGAGGAAAGGATAAAAAGAAGAATGGTGGTCAAGGTATCAGAATATGTCAATTGACATTACATTTAAATTTTTGAAGATTATAGTTATCAGGAAAGCAAATAAGAAGAAGGGAGTTCCACTATCAAGAAGTGCGAGAAAAGAAGCTGTTGGAGTAGAAGCGGTGGTTACATTTAACTGTTTCAGCAGTAAAAGGGTGGGACCGAGATGCCAACCTAGTAGCACACTTAAATTCATTCAGTTGGGGCACCAGTGAAAATAGCTAGACAGTGCAGATGCCATGAAATATTTGTAGAAAAGACAATTAATATACAAGTGGGCAATTACAATATATCTCCTTTACTTACTATTAGGTTGGTGCAAAAATAATGTCCTTTCCTCACATATGTTACTATGTGAGAAAACGACATCATTTTTGCACCAACCTAATAAATTAGAACTAAAACAATAAACCATTAATATATATAGGTAAATATATATATATATATATATATATATATATATATATAAATATATATAGGTGAATAGGTAAATAGACATCTATTTATCTTTTGAGCTAATGCTAACATCCTGTTTGTTCAAAGATTCACTCCTTTTTTGAGCGGCATTTGATGTGGCTTAATAGTCCAATCTTTGCATGGCAGACAAAGCTGGAATGTGTGATGAAGGCTTGAGAATACACTCTCTGCTTTCTGTGTTGTTTCCTGATTTTCAACTGTTGGTTTCACTTTGTGTCGCCCTTCATGACTCCTCCTTGAACAGCATGGCACCAGTCACTGTGACCATCTGCTAGCTGTTCTAAGTGACCACAGTTGATGACCATGAGTTCCAGGTCCCTCTTGCAGATTTCTTTAAAACATAGTGCAGGATGGTCTGCTGGGCGGTTTTCTTTGGTCAGCTTACCAAATAGGATGTCTTTTGGAATACAGCCATCATTCATTCAATGTATGTAACCAAGCCATTGAAGATGACATTGACAGAGAAACAGACACTCCCTCCAGGAGCCTGCTTGCTCCCACACAGCAGTGTTCATAACATTTACTCTCTATGTGCTGTCCCATATGCTTTTGCTCAAGTTGGCCATTAATGTTGCTGCATTTCTATAACAATCAGTTAAAGTAAAAATCAAGCATTCAGCCACTTAACAGGAATCACATTTTGTCTTGCCAGTAGAAATTTTTTTCCTGGTGAAATAAAATTCTTTTTCAGCAGTCGCCAGTTTAAATGTAAAAGTAAAATTCTTCTTTATATAGTAACAGAAAACATATTGCTTGAGGACTTTCAACAACAAAAATGAATATCATATGTAATTTAAAAAGAAAATAATGACAATATGCTGACGTTCCATGCTACTTAAAACAAAAGGTTAGGAAGGAAACTGCCATCAATGCTTGAAAGAGTGATAACAGTTGCTTGACTGGAAAACCCTACTTTCCTAAAAAATTGTTTTAAGAGAAAGATTTTATAAATTTAATCCAAAAAGAAGCACTGGCTGCTTGATAAATGAATGCTGAATGTTTTGTTATAACGAAACAGCTAATCTCCCTATTACCATTGTCCTTGAACCCACAAAAAGGCTGTTGTTCATCATGTGGAAACAGTTGGTCTACTGCTCTTCTGTTATATAGAAATATCTTTTGTAGTAACAATTAACATTGTTTGGTATAAGATGATAATGTCTTATTTATTATTGTAGCAGATTGGTAAATATGATTGTACCTATTTGCATATGGTAAATAGAAGAGAAATAAAGTGTGTAGTGTAGACAGGCAAAAGTTGACTACTGATCACATGTCATAGGACAACAAAATACAAAAATATGGTGTTGCTGAGAGGATGTTTAATTTGCTTGGATGAACTAGAGACTTGGATCCGGTGTTTTGCAGTCCAGGCTAGGGCTAAAATTTTGAAAGACAACAAAGCAAGAGGGGAAGAAAATGAAATAACTAACCTCTTTATAGATGAATCAATTATGCGATATCATCACAGATTAAGAGAAGTTAGCAAATTTGAGAAACTTGAGGATGAATTGATTCACTTACAGTTGATTGCAGGTATGGCTGATACATTTCCTAAATACAATAGTTTAGAATAATTACAATTGAATAATTTGTCTCTAATTGCATGTGTGGAAGTTATACAACAGCTGGAATTGGTTAAAAAGTATAATTCTACTGAGGACAATATTGAAACCTACAGTATAAAAAAGGAATGCAAGAAATGCAAATACTGTAACTATGGGGCATGAAAATGACAGAAAAAAAAGATATGGTGATATGGTGTTTTTTTATAAAGGAAGCAGTCAATCTGCTTCAACCAATTACATAGATCTTCATCACAAAATTCACAAAATTCTGGTGCATTGTCTGATAGCAGTGTTTTAGGAACCACATTTCTAGAAAATACTATTCTTAGTATTTGTTTTATTGTAGTGTTTCTTTTTTATTTTTCTGGTGGTACTATCACATCTCCATTACATATAGCACCATTTTCCACAATAATTTATGCTTCATAACAGAAGATCTTGACAGCAAAGAAAGAATGAGTTCTTCAGATCAGGATAATGGAATAGAAGATGAACCTATGAATGACAGCACGAGTGACTCAGACATGGAAGATAATGAAATATGACCAAGACCTCTATGAAAAAGAACAGTACATAAACCTCAAGGGGAAAAGGAGAAAAGAGGTTGCAGAAGAAGTTCAAGAATAACCAAAAGTATTAAACCTCTTCGGTTCAGGGAGGTGTAATGTGTTGGCAAATATGATTGTACCTATTTGCATATGTTAAGTAGAAGAGAAATAAAGTGTATAGTAAAGAAAGGGACAGGCAAAAGTTGACTACTGATCACATGTCATAAAACAACACAATACAACATTTATTAATGTTTAAACAAGAAAATTATCTTTTCCCTTAAAATTATTTTTTCTACTTTTCATAAAATTTCTTCATTGGAAATTTACCAGAAACTAACAAAATCTATTTTGTCCTACTTTTGAGCTACTAATTACTATTATGCAATTACTGTACATGACCAGTGTCAGTCAAAATGAACCCTGACTCATTTACATAATGGCAATAACAAAGTTATTGTAAAATAAATATTTCTTAGTGTTTTTGTTTTTTTAATCATTCCTCCTTAAGCAAGGCAGGGATGCCACTGGTACGCAGGGGGTTACAGGGAGTGAAAGTGGAAGAGGAGACTAAGAATAGGGAGGACTGATGAAAGGACAAAAGCTGAATGAGATACAACAGACAGATGGCGACTGACATTACATTTAAATTTTTGAAGATTGTAGTTATCAGGGAAGCAAGTAAATGGAAGGGAGTTTCACAAGTAGGAAGTGCAAGAAAAGAAACTGTTGGAGTAGAAGTGGCGAATGAATTTAGCTATTTCAACAGTAAACGGGTGGGGCCTAAATGCCAATCTAGTAGCACGCTTAAATTCATGGAAAAAATCTCGAAAATATTTATAGAAAAATAGAGAGGGAAGCAACATGACAGTGAGAATGTGACTGAAGTCTAGATGTCTGGTCAGGATCAATTGCATTACTGATCCTTCTTTGGATTTTGTCAAGAATTTTGAGATGTACAGCAGGAGCACCAGATCATATATAGGTACAGTTATACACAGACGAATGGATTCTGACAAAAGTTTATCCATTTACTTTCATTGACTACTTTTAAGTCAACAATTTTACACAACTTGATTTAGACAGAACCTTACCAGCTTATTATTACATGCAGATCTGCTGGAAGACAACAGAGAACTCAGCTATAACAGCACTTGCTTACGTCATTCGTCAAGGGTAGTCTGATGACAGGAGGCTATATCTTAACTCCCTGAAAAATTCTTTGACCAGGGATGAGCTGACAGCCCAAGATGGCCTGTTACGATAAGGATAATTGATTGTCATCTCATGCACCATGCAACCCGAAATTAAGAAAAAAGTGTATGCTGGCTATCTGGGTATCAACACCTGCCACAGAAGAGCAAGAGATCTAATCTCCTGATTTGTTATGTGTGCTGAAATAAGAAGATATGTGCAAGCCTGTAACACTTGGGCAATATGTGAAGATCACCAGCCTGCAGGTTGTCTCAGCAAGAGGTGGAATGAAGTTTCTAGCTATGGACAACACACACAGCAGTTTTTTTTTAAGTTGATCTAATGACATCTACGTCAAAGATAGTGATCCAGTGTCTGAATAGTCACTTTGCACATCATGGAATACTGAACACACTCACCTCTGACAATTGGCTTGATTTCTCATCAGACATGTCCAGACTTTTACAAGGAAGTGGGCATTTACACATGCATGAATATAACTAGGAAACAGCCAAGTGAATAGAACATAAGAAGCAACAGTTAAGATTATCAAACACTGGGGATAAAAATGCAAGCCATTTGGATTATAGGCCTACTGAATCTCTGCAACTCATCAAATTAAGGGTTGAACACCAGCCAACAATCAAAAACAAAAAGCTAATGATTCTTGGAATATAGACCAAACTCAGACCACACCCCTCCCATACTCAGCTGAGGAAGCAAGGAGGAAGCAAGAGAAGAAACTAAGACAACAGAACACAGGCACATGAATTAAAAGATTCAACATAAATGACAATGTTTGTCATCTGTCTATATTTCTAAGATGAGGTATTGTAAATATTTACGCTATTTACATTGTTCTGACTGTTGACCTCATCTTTATTATTGTGCGCGTCTGCATTCTTCAGGTGATATACATTGGAATTTCGAACCAAACTCTTTATTTAGGTAGATTATTCTAGTTCCACATGCCATGCCTCTTCTGGATATCTCGGTTTCAGTTGTTTCCCTTTTAGTAACTCAACTCTCCAAGTTTTCGTTCACTTCTGCTGTGGCCAGGTACTGAACTCACAACTCTTTGGGTCAAGTCACTGGATTACTTTAACCAACACTTATCCACTGAGCCATAACGTTCTTAAAGGGTTCAGTTCGAAATTCCAATGGATATCACCTGGAGAAGGCCAGAGTATACTACGGCTGAAAAGTTGTGAATATGACAATAAAGATGAGAATAACGGTCCAAACAATGTAAATACTGTAGACAATGTTTGTGTTCAGCCATCAAGACTGCATGCAAGAGATTGAGAGAAGCAAAAGTAAAAAAACAGCTGGCTTGCTTTTCATATGAATCGCAAACTGAGCATGGCCTCAAATATCGGCACAACAGGCAATTCCTGTGCCAAGCCACATGCTCCAGACACTCATTTCCAGAACAGCAACATCCAACATCAGCAGCTGTTCAGAAACAATTACATGCAGAGAACGCTGTGCAACCGATAGGAAACAGATACACTGGAAGGAGAAATAATGATGCAGAAAGACCTGTCAATGACCAACAGACCAATACAAACATGTTCAGGACGAACCATCTGTAAACCGACCCACAGTATAGGGACGAATGAGCAGCAATGAACCTAAGTACAGAATACATATCTTTGAACTACCCTGCTACCCCAACCCTTCCAAATCTTTCTGTCACTATCTACCTCTAAACCTTTATCTTCTTCCATATATAAAAAAAAAAAATCTCTATCTATAAAAGGCAGGACGTGTGTGTGTAACAAATGCACGGCTGCAATTTTCAACGGATTTGCACCAAAATTTACATGCACATTCTCCAAGTTAGCGGGAAGGCCAAGACCAACTTTGCATTTCGCAACTCCCATCAATAGTGGAAATAATTGTTTTTTTCATGCTTCTACAGCAGTTTTCATGTAGTTTGCAGCCATTTTCTACTGGCCAGAGTGAGAGCCTATAGCTGGCTGCCACGAATAGGCAGGAAGATTCTATTGGCCAGCATGAGAGCCAATGACTGACACGAATGTTAACTAGCATGCTAGCATGCAAAAAAAATCGATAGCTGCATTCATCACAAGTGGGAAAAATTTAAATCTGCATGGCACTTTACTCCAATTGGCTCATTCACTTGCTTAAACTCAACGTTGATTCTGATTCTGCAGAACTGGGTTGGGTGTGAAAACGCATTTGTTGTTAAATATTTCATTTGGTTTTTCCAGTTACGAGTCCTTTTTTAAAGCTGATTGTTTTGTGTTCATTTTGTTTAGTTCTTTTTTGTAACAGATGTAATATTTAGTATAGATCTTAGAAAAAATTCGCAGTGTGAGATAGGCAAGAAGAAAGGCATGTAGCAACATCAGCACGGCAAAGGGCTCTCCTTTAAAGGCAAGGAAGGGCAAAAATATTTTAAGTCAAGTGATGCCGATTGCTGTATGAGTCGTACGATTTTTGAATCAAGCACAGGCAACGCCGGGCCATGCTGCTAGTAAATTCATATAAATCAGAAATCCTGACAGACAGGAGACATTTTTTTTTGTATAAGTAACTAAATGCTCACAGTTATGTCTCCTACCTTGGGGAGTCACCCTGCCCCTTGAATATACAAATCCCTTCCTGTATGGTAGCCTTTGAATAAAGATGTGTTATCGTTCTTACTACATTCCGTTCTTATTCTTTCTTCAGGACCAAAGACAAAATATAGCTCACCATTTCAATCCTGAAGAATTGTTATAGTTTTTGATAATTAACATCAGACCAAATCTTGACAACTTTCCCAGAGTAGATCAGCTAGTATACATATAGTAGTACTGTTTTTTACTAAACTCAGATTAGTCTCTCAGAAGTATAGGCAATTCAGAAGGGATCAAATGCACAACACGGCATTAATGGTTATTTAATAAGCATTTTATTGGCTCAAGAACACAAATATGGGTCACTTAAAGAGGAACAAACTACACAATAATGATCTGCAAGATCATCTTGCTAACCATCAGTTCACTGTCAGAAAACAATATATCCCTATATATATATATATATATATATATATATATATATGTATGTATGTATGTATATATATATATATATATATATATATATATATATATAAAAAACCTGTCATCAGGCACACAACTAGCAATTTGACATACACACACACACATTTCTCATTTCTTCTTGCTACCATCTTCAGTAATTAGATACACACACACACACACATACACATACACTATGAGATATAAACAGAAACTTGCTCACTGGAATTCAGACATATACATACTAATATGAACACACATTAACTACCTGACCAATGAAAACAAAAAGTATAGAATTTGAAATACCAAAACCCTGTCTGCATTTTCCTCATTCCCCAAGAAATTCTGATGAAGCTATAAGAAAATTAGTGAAACACGTCAAGTTTATAAAGATTTTCTTATTTGTTCTACTTATAATCCCTACAATTTTTTTACCATTGCCATTTATTTGCTGGACATTTATGACCATTAGCAGGACCCCAGTATAAATTTTATATAATTCTTCTTTAAATTAAAAAAAAATTGAAATTATTTGTTTCGGTTATTTATTTTAACTATTGAGTTGGTGCATATTTACCAGGCGTTTTTAAACAGAATTTATTATGAAAAAAGAATAACATTTTTAAATACAATTATTGAGATGCAATTTTATAACCTGAAAATAAATTTTTATTAAAAAAATAAACAAAACAGCAATTGTTATTAACAAATAACTTGCCTACAAAAACGCCTGATAATTATGCACCAATTTTTCGCAACACTTGTCAACATGTTGAAATCCTCACAGTATTTAGTATTGCTGAAGTTATTGCTAAGATTTTTTGTTGAGATACATAAACTCTATGTTTATATTTCACAAACCAATCAGTAAAATTTGAATAAGCTGATTTGTTTGGAAAAATACTTTGACAAAAACTGTACTATTTAATTCTATAGGACTTTATGGTAAACAATATTTTTTAATTTGGTTTTCATTGGTCAGTGCATAGCTATTTTAAAGGATGTGTCAGATGGACAGACTGACTAATGGAAGTCACATAATTTTATATCTAGATAAATTCTGTCAGATTTATTCTATCTTTTTCAATTCAAACATATATATATATATACATATATATATATATATATATATATATATATATATATATATATAGTGGGAGGTAACAAATATTTGTACAAATACAACTTTTTAATTTATTGTATTTCCAACTAATGAATAAACATACTTTTCATGTATTTAATTGTACACAGATGCATAATAACTAAATATTCATAGAAAACAGAGAAAATTATCTTAATTCCTATTCTTTTATTGTTTTCTCTCCTTAATACTTTTTTTTTCCTCATATTCTCTAACACTCAGTAACCTCTTGCATCCTAGTGGCTTTATTGCCTTTCTTCGGTGAAATGATTTTTCCATCAAAAGTGCTCAGACAAACTAGATTCCTTTGTTCTGCCAGGTCTAACATTCATGGCTAGGACCCACCATGCCACTTATATTGTAGTAAACCAACTGCATTCCTTTCATTCCATTCTTCCCCCAAATCCCTGCTCTGTGGAACCAACTTCCCCTCCTGTCTATATAAACTACCCACTTAATGTAACCCTCAACCTCAAGTAGTCCCTGTGCTTTGTACAGGGTGAATCTTGCTGTAAAAAAAAAGGGTTATACCTAATATTGTTTTCAGTCACTTCCCATTGGTATTACATGCTAGGATTGTCTTCCTAAGTCAATATTATTAAGAAACCAGCTCATTAACAATTTGACTATGGTGAGATTTGAACACTGATTGCATGGTCATGATACTGATTCACTAACCACTCAGTTATACACACACATTATTTACATGGATCTACTTGTAACTAAACATAAAAACTTTACTCTTTGTGGGCTGATGATCTTCACACAGATGAAGAGACTTGAAGCAATAGAAATGTGGTTCTACAGAAGGATGCTGAGAATATAATTGACCAAACATGTGAGCAATGACAAAGTTTTAGAGAAAATGGAAACAAAAAGGAAATTTATATTTGATAACAGAAAGATAGTGAGAAAAGAGGGCTTGCAAAATCTGATACCTGCAGGACAGATTGAAGGCAAGAGGAAAACAACACATAACCTACCTAGTGAGCATGTGCAAATGTATGATGGAAGAACAAGATTTAGGAGGGATGACAAAATGTAAAAAGGAGAGCTTACATCCTCAAAGGACATGGCACATAGAAGAAGAAGAAGAAGAAGAAGAAAAAGAAGAAGAAGAAGTGCTGATGATGGTGTAAATAAATACTGAAATATAGAGAAAATCTTTCAGTTGTTATGTTTTAAAATTGTGTCTGGGACAAGGCTGCTAATTATGCTTCATATTTGAATCATACTTGAAGAACTTTAGGAGATTTTTTTTTTTCCATAAATATATTAATCATTAAAATTCTTTTCAATCCAAGTAGCTATTAATCTACAATGATGGTTCTTTCTTTGGTTTCCAGGAATTATTGACCTTTATGAAATCAATAGAAGAATAAAAGAAATAGCAATTATCTTAACAGTGGCAGCCTGTGGCACGCCATTTATAATCTTTGAATGATCAACTTCCATCTTGTATTTATAAAAGCCTCTTTCATAAAACATTTAGCTGCATTAATAGACATTTCCACGTCCCTTCAATAAACAATTCCTTAGTATTAGAAATAAACCTATAATAAAAGAATATGGTTTTATTCTTATTTAAAAATGGTCAGTTACTACAAGGGTTTTCTTGAAAGTAGTGTCTGTTTTGTGATGTTAGAACACTCACTCGAATGCTTGTTATCACTTCCAAAATGCTCATTGTAGTCAAAACATGTAATGCAGATACTTTGGGTCCTGACACATGGCACAGTGGATAAAGGCATTGGTTAGATCCAGTGACAGGACCCAAAGAGTTGTGAGTTCAATACCCAGTTAAGGCAGTAGAGAACTTTCAGAGGGAAATTAACAGGAGATAAATGATAACTGACATCCATTAAACATGACACATGGAACTAGAATAGTCTACCCCAGTGAGTGAAATAAAGGGTTAAGTTCGACATTCCAACCACCTGAAGAAGGCCGGAGTTTACAACGGCTGAAACGTAATAAATATGTCAACAAAGATGAGGACAATAGTCTGAATAATGTAAATAAGTGAACGCTTAGTCGTCACACTACTTCCTATTTATTTGTTTTCTTTATGATCATGTGATCTACATAATTAAATAATGGAATCGCTCATGTTTGCTCACTGGCAATCTATGTTCAAACTACAGTGTCAGCAGTGATACTTTACTCCTATACAACTGTCTGTCAGGTCTTTATTGAATGATATGTTAAGAAAAGTTCTTTTTCTAAAATATGGTGCTATATAAACCTCTATCCATCTGTGGTTATACATTTGCACCACTTTTGAAACCACTTGTCAAATCCATTTCAGAAATATCACTTTTGGACACTCCACGGTAAAAGATTGTTTATTTATTTCACATCTTTACACACAGAACTTGATGATTGATGCTTCATCATACACATTACTATTATTGCCATAAAGATATTTTCCTAAGCTTTCTATGGCTTTACATCAGCTTTCAAACATATTGTGTACTCCAACATAAAAGCATCCTGGGTAAGACAATAAACTACGTCCAAAAGCAAGGCCTCTGATCAGGTTTTGAGGAGTGTGGAACCACCTCTTAATTGCTGGTGTTCACAGTTCCACCCTGACCCAAAGTGGTAGCACCTTTTAGGGTCCCAGCTATGGGAAAATAGTTGACCTCCAAACTGGGGTCAAAACACTATGAAAGCATAAAAATAGGTTTTAATACCAGCAATACATTTTTGTAAAAGGTTATTACCAGTAATGAATTTTTCAATAAAAAATTATTACCAGCAATACATTTAAAAAAAAATTATTACCAGCAATACATTTTTGGAAAAAAAATATTAGCAGCAATAGACTTTTGAAAAAAATATTACCAGCAATAAAAATCTTGCTGACATTAAGTAACCCATAGAGGTTGATATACCGTAAAACAAACAAAACTAAACCAAACCAAAATCCATCATAAAAGGATATTTCAAATTTTGATTCTTTGAGGAATTCTCACTATCTTCATCTTCTCAGAAAAGCTGACTTTACAAAATGTGTAAACTAAGTCATGTGTAGGGCATTTTGAAAGCATTTTGAAAGTAATGCATGTCTGGTTATAATTCTTTTATTAATAGCAAGAGACATCATCATCAACATGGCTGAAGCTAACCCCCAGGAGAAAAACTCATTGCCCCCTGTTAGTATCATATTTTCCATGGAAAAATGAAGAGGAATAGTTATATTGAATTAATTGATAGGTCTGCTGCTAGGAAATTTGGGTGACTGTTGTGTCAAACATTTTTTTCTCCAGATTCAACTTTGCACATTTATAAATCCGCCATCCGACCATGCATTGAATATTGCTGCCATATTTGATCAGGTGTTCCTGCCACAAGAGTCAGCTGATAAGTTCATTGGTTGACCAAAATATAATTGTAAGTAGACACATCAGTTGGTAGACTATTTATGCAGATGACACAACCATTTACTCTTGTCTTAGCAGCAAATCTGACAAACCCAATGAAAGTAAAACTGGCAACTGCTCTTGAAAAGGGACCATGAGTCAGTGGTTAATTGAGAAAAGAAATGACTTGTAAATTTTAAGCCCTCCAAAAAACAAAACTGCTTTCATTTAATCACCACAGAGACCTTTTTCTGCCTGACATCAGCATAGCTGATGCTAAACTCTAGGAGGTTAACACTCTCTGCCTTTTTGGCCTCATGTTTTCCACTGACATGAAGTGGAGTGACTTAACCGAATCAATTACTAGTTCTACTCTAAGGAAAGTTGGTTCACTGTGTCATGCCAGAAGCATTTTGTCATCAGAATTCATCTTGCACATTTATAAATCTGCTATCTGACCATGCATTGTATATTGCTGCCATATCTGATCCAATGTTCCTGCTCCAAGAGTCACCTGAAACGTTCATTGGTTGACCAAAATATAAATATAAGTAGACACATCAATTGGTAGACTGAAAGACCTACAAGTGTACCAGAATACCAAGCTGGTCGGCCAGTGCTTGTATTCTGGTACACTTGCAAGTAACTGGTTCTCAAAAATGGAAATTACTTATAAACTGAATACCTACATTAACAACCTTACCAATAGCATCAGCTCTTAACTTGGTATCTATGCTGATGAGACAACCATTTACTCTTGTCTTGATAGTAAGTCTGATCACTTGGAATAGGTCAAATTAGTGACTGTTATCAAAAATAACACGGCCCTGTCGGCTGGGGCTTTAGAATACGCCGACTGCACCTCTGTAGAGGGGTAAGACCGCCCCCAATGAGGTGTCCTGGGTATGACGTTAAATTGCATCCAACAGCAAGGCCTCTGATCTGGAGGTTTTGAGGAGCGTGGAACCACCTCTTAATTGCTGGTGTTCCCAGGTCCACCTTGACCCGGGGTGGTAGCACCTGTTAGGGTCCCAGCTATGGGTAAATAGTGAACTGCTAGTTTTCCAGGTTTTGCTCGCGTCCTGGGTATGACGGTAAACTACATCCGCGTCCTGGGTATGACGGTAAACTACATCCGCATCCTGGGTATGGCGATAAACTGCATTCAACAGCAAGGTCTCAGATAATGTTTTCAGAAAAATAATGTTGCCAACTCTACGTTTTTGAAACAATAATGTTGCCAGCTATACGTTTTTGAAACAATAATGCTGCCAGCTATACGTTTTTGAAACAATAATGTTGCCAGCTCTACGTTTTTGAAACAATGATGTTGCCAGCTATACGTTTTTGAAACAATAATGTTGCCAGCTATACGTTTTTTATTCCATACAAAATAGGCATTTAAAATTCATATAAACTGGATTTGGCATTAAATAACCCACAGTGGTTGATATGCCAATAAAACCAAAACAAACAAACAAACAAAAATAACATTCTGTCTGTTGTTAACTGAAGCAAAGAATGACTTTTAATTTTTAATACCTTCAAAACAAAACTGCTCTCTATTAATCATCTGAGAGACCCCTCTCTGCTTTCCATCAGCATGGCTGATGCTAACCTCCATGAGAGTGACTTGTTGCACCTTCTTGGGTTAACATTCTCAGCTGACATGAAGTGGAAAGTCTACATTGAATACATTGCTAGGTCATCTACTAAGAAATTTGGGTCACTATGTTGTACTAGACAATTTTGTTCTCCAGAATCTATTTTACATATGTATAAGTCTACCATTCATCTCTGGTTTGAATATTACTTCTACCTATGGTCCAGTGCTCCTACTATATATCTAGAGATCCTTGATAAAATCAAAAGAAAGATCAGCAATATTATTGATCCTGACCTGGCATCTCAGCTTCAGTTACTTTCCTACTACCATAAAGTTGCTTTTCTGTGCCTTTTCTACAAATACTTTCATGTTAATTGTTCGAATGAGCTCTCTACTATGCTACCTAAACTTTACGAATTTAATAACATAGGTCTCATCAATTTACAAGTGAATTGGCAAGATGTAACCTTAAGTTCTATGCTAACAGTTTCTTTTCTTGCTTATGGAACTCTCTTCTGGCTCCATGATTTCCAGCCAACTTTGATCTTCAAAAATTTAAATAAAATGTCAATCATTATCCACTGTTTTCCTGATTACACTTCCATTGTTCTTGCTCCTTAGTAATGTTTCTAATTCTTTCACATCAAGTAACCCCTTAGGGGCTTTATTGTTTAGCTTGGGGTGAATTCAATTTAAAAAAAGAAACGCATTGTCTAACAACTCCTCAAATATGGCTTCCACCTATGGTGATGCATTTGTGCCTTCTTTGAACTTACTTTGGAAGAACTCATTTTGACATTTGGTGATCTTGTTTTGGCCTTCCATTCAGTGGTTTACCATCAACACTGCTTTCAGTTTCTTCAAACTTTTCTATCCAGTTTTTTGGATGCTACACCTGTCAACTGACACTTGAACTTATACATTTCTATGACTTCTGTAGACATCAGCAGCAGTACATCCTTGTTCGGACAAGAAATAAATGACAGCTCTTTGTTTTTGTATAATGTCCCTAGTTATACAGCATGCTCCTCCCCCAAAAAGAGACTGTGTTAGTCATGCAGTAAGAATTACTGTTTGCATGAACGTTGTTCAGACGTTAAAAATAAACAAAAATAAATAAATAAAAATTCATTTTCAAATTACCAATTTCATTAAGTCTAAAAGTAGAGACACAGGTTTGTTGCCATCATTACATGGACATAAGCACACCATATGACCCTTCTTAACCAATAGAAATCAAAGAAATATTAAATTTTGGCATTTACTATATAAGTTTTCAAAGATTTTGCCCTATACACCAACTAATGTCAGCCACAGAAAAGGAAACCTCCTGAGTTATTTCTATTCATACACATACACACATACAATATATCAAGTTCAAATGGCTAGATGGAACCGTAAGTTCTATACTGGCAGTTTTTTTCTCACACTTCTGACTTGTGGAACTCTTCCAGCTTTTTGCTTCCCAGTCAACTTCTCACCTCTAAAATTGAAATGCAATGTCAATTGTTAACTTCTGTCTTCTTAATTCTTGCTCTTTTATTGCTCTCTCTCATTAATAGTGTTTTTTTCTAATATTCTCTAAAACTCAGTAACCCTCTTCCATCTTAATAGCTTTATTGCCTTGCTTGGGGTGAAATGATATATATATATATATATATATATATATATATATATATATATAATAAAATAGTTAATGGTCAGAGTTGAATTACACCAGGAAACAGTAGTATTAAAAAGTGCTCAATAAAAATATTTATATTTATATTATAGATGTATGTGTTTCTTATTAATATTAACATACACACAGAATATAATGTTTATATTAATAAGAAATAATTTGGGATAAAAAAAATCCATTCAAAAATATGTATTTTTATCACTTTAAATGTTATTTTTGGTATTTAATAAATAAACGAAGCATCTACTCAAATATGGGTAGCCACTAAAAATAATGCTTAAAGTTATATATATATATATATATATATATATATATATATATATATATATATATATATATATATAACACCAATTAAATTATTAAAAATTGTCTGAAGATAACATAAGGTTGAAACCAAGGTAATTGATTCAACTGATCTCCTAATTTTTAAAGTTATAATATATATATATCATTTTTAGTGGGTATACATGTGGCAACTAAAAATAACATTTATTGTAATAAGAATAATGTTGGATAAAAAAAATCCATTTAGAAATATACCAGATGAAGATTTGTGAGTATTTCTTAAATTTAAAAATTTTAAAAAATTACAATATTTTTCATTTTGCATATAAATTCTTGTTTCAAAGTAAAATCCTTACATCTCCCTTCATAAAGTCTATCAGAGAACGAAATCTGTTGACAAAGTTAAGTTTTCCTTTGTCATTATTCCTACATATATATATATATATATATATATATATATATATATATATATATATATATATATATATATATATAAGGAGCCATTGGTGGTTGTGCTAGCATGAAGTCACAAATCATTGAGCATGCAAGCCTGGTTCAAACATATATATATCAAAATAAAAAGAAAGAACAGTCAAATTTATAATCCACAGTTCTTTAGCATTTATTTAAAAAAAAAACAGTGCTCAATGCATAGTAGAGCATAATATTATGATTATTTTTTTAAAATATGTATTCATTGCGACACAGAAATACCATGTTTCGAAAACAAAACCTAAATCTTAAAAATTTGAAGTTCAGTTCCATTTTCAAGCAATGCTGCTTAGCATCACTTGAAAATGGAACTGGGAAGAAGAAGAAGAAGAAGAAGAAGATTATTATTAGCACTGTGCACAGAGATTGAACCTGTGAGTGTTTAAGAAACAAATATGTGCCTGAGATAGCATCTGTAACCATTCTAGCAGATAGGCTTACTTGGAAATGAGTAGTAAGCCATTACTTAATGTTTAGCATAAATTAAAAGTAAACTTTACCAAACCAGAATCAAATAATTTTCTCGGGCAACAACAATATTTATAATAATTGTAATAATTATTCATAATATATCAATGGATAGTTCTCAAGAGATAGGTAAATAGTTTACGATACCCAAAGTCACTTATCTCATTAAATTTGATTAAATCTCTATCATAATAATGTTAGTGTGTGCTAATCTTAGATCACAGTTTTGATCTGAAATCTAAAATCTGAATAGTAATGGCAAGATTAGCTGTTTCCATACAAGAAACATTAGCCATTCATTGAACAAAAAGTTAAAGTTGGTTGAAATTCATAAAATCTTTATGAAATAAAGCTTTTTCAGAAAATTAGACTTCTCAAGTCTGCTATTATCACTTTCTCCCTATGCCTCTCTCTCTCTCTCACTCCCTCCTTCCATCTCTCTCTCTCCCTCTGTCTCTCTCTCCCTCTGTCTTCCTCTCCCTTCATTTATCTTTCTTCCTCTCTCTCTCTCTTTCCCTTTCTCCCTCTCTTTCCCTACCTCTCTCTCCATCTCTCTGTCTGTCTTTCTCTCCCTCTATCTCTCCTTCTCCCTCCATCTCTCTCTCCCACACTCCCTCTCTCTCTCTCTCTCATGGTGATGAAAGTTTCCTTCCAAACCTTTTGTTTAAGGTACTGTGGAAAGGTACCATCTTGATTATATCATTATTTTCTCTTCTAGTTGCATGTGCTACCCATTTTTGTTGTTGCTGCTGTTGGAAGTCCAACTTTTTTTCAAGATTTTTGTTATTTAGTAAAATTCCTTGTGAACATGTAGTGCCTATCTATAGTATCTGCTGAAAAATTTAAGATCAAAAGGAATCATTTGCTTAAAGCCACACATGGAGTGAAATGGGGGTGTATGTTGTCACTCTTCCAAACTTTTTTGTTTTGATCATGTGGAAAGTTAACATCTTGATTATACTGTCATTTTCTCTTTTAGCTACATATGGTTTTCATTCCATTTTTGTTGTCGTTGCTGTCGGAAATCTTCAAGTGATGTCATTTATGCTATTTGGTTTAGATCTGTGATTTTTTCTTTTTTTAATTTTGATCTTTCATAAAACAAGTAAAAATAAATGTTAAGACTTTAATAAAATGTGTGTCTGTGTGTGTGTGTGTGTGTGTGTGTGTGTGTGTAAATAAATATTTGACCAGTGAAAAAAGGTCCATATTTGCTCTCAACAATCAGCTTTCAACAATTCTGGCCATGAATCCAATAGTAATAATTATTCATAATATACCAATGCATAGTTCTCAAAGGATGCGTAAATAGTTCACACTACGCAAATTCACTTATTAAATTTAACTAAATCTGTATCAAAATAATCTTAGCATGTAAAGTACAAATCTTAGATCACAGTTTTTAACTGAAATCTAAAATCTGAATCATAATGGCAAAATTACTGTGAAAAGTTAATATCTTAATTATCTCATTATTTTTACTTCTAATTATGTGTTCTACCCATTTTAGTTGTTGCTGCTGTTGGAATTCTTCAACTGATGTAGTGTTTATTTGGTAATTTTGTACTGCCAGGATCTGATGAAGGATTGTCTTCCTTAAGGCTTAATGGATTCATTCACTTCTAATGGATTTACAGTCCAGTTCTTTTTATTGTCCTTTCTGCTCAGTAACATTTTCTCCCTATTGTCTTTCATTCTAGTGTCTGTTGCAGTGTTTCTCAAGCATTTTACCTTTGTGGAAAAGTATTTTTCATGTCTCAGGGAAACCCTACATAAAAATTATTATAAAGCATTATTTTCCTTTCTATTAGGTTGGTGCAAAAATAATGACGTAATAATGTCGTTTTTTGACGTATTTTTTTTATGCCATTATTTTTGCACCAACCTAATAGTTACATTTGCTACCCATTTTTCTTGTTATTGTTGCTGAACGTCTTCAATTGATCTAGTTTTTGTTATTTGGTAAAGCTTTATAGGGTGTGATGAGCGATTGTGTTCTTTAAGATTTGCCCTGATGCTCAACATTAACCAACTGAGCATAACATTAGGGGCTGACAGACTGTGCCATTCTGTTCATGAGATGTAACACCATGGTTGAGTGTCGAGAGGATTACTTTATAATTTTGAAAGATTAGGAAGCCAAGGTAGGTTTGGCATCTGATCTTAATTGATTAGAGGTGTTAATATGTACATGTCATGTCTTGGAGAATTAAGTTCAGTTACAGTAAATATCTTGTTCAGTACCACAGATTTGCTTATCACTTGCTCGAATTTAACCAGTTGGACAGGTACACTAGGAGCGGATACATTGTGCATCTCTGTTCATGAGCAGAAGTAGTATAGGTACATCATAGCCAAGTGTCAAAGGATTTTTTTAAAGTTTAAAGGATGAGGCAGCCAAGGCAACTAGGGAGTCAAATTCAGATATGTAGGTACACCCTCAATCAGAGACTATCTGAGCAAACTATGTTGTTCAAACAAGATATTTCTGATTGGGTCCCACATGAAAGGTTATGTGCTAATTTTATCAAAATGTTTGCACACATTTGGCTGTGATGCATGTACCTGGTATACTCTTCTCAAACTGTGTATGATGATAGGTATATTGGGCTTTGTATATTTTTATCCCAGCATTACTTTATGGCATATTGCTCTCTCACTCAATAATAATAATAATAATAATAAACATTTGGCTGTGATGCATGTACCTGGTATACCCTTCTCAAACTGTGTATCATGATGGGTATATTGGGCTTTGTATATTTGTAATCCAGCATCATTTTGTTGACATGTTGCTCTTTCACTCAATAATAATAATAATAATAATAATAATAATAATAATAAACATTTGGCTGTGATGCATGTACCTGGTATACCCTTCTCAAACTGTGTATCATGATGGGTATATTGGGCTTTGTATATTTGTAATCCAGCATCATTTTGTGGACATGTTGCTCTTTCACTCAATAATAATAATAATAATAAACATTTGGCTGTGATGCATGTACCTGGTATACTCTTATCAGACCGGGTGTCATGATATGTATATTGGGCCTTGTATATTTGTACCCCAACATCCCTTTTTTGGCATATTACTCTCTCACACAATAATAATAATAATAATAATAATAATAATAATAATAATAATAATAAATATTTGGCTGTGATGCATGTACCTGGTATACCCTTCTCAAACTGTGTATCATGATGGGCTTTGTATATTTGTAACCCAGCATCACTTTGTTGGCATGTTCCTCTCTCACTCAATAATAATAATAATAATAATAATAATAATAAACATTTGGCTGTGATGCATGTATCTGGAATACCCTTTTCAGACTGGGTATTATGATGGGTATATTGGGCTTTGTGTATTTGTACCCAATCATCACTTTGTTGGCATATTGCTCTCCCTCTCCAATAATAATAATAATAATAATACATAAAAAACAGCCATTATTCCAGTAGTAGTAGGAGTACTTGGAATGATAAAGGAGAACATTGCTACGTGCATTAATAAAATTCCTAGAATTCAATTTTTATCGGAAATACAAAAGATTGTTTTAATGAGTACAACTCACATACAAAGAAAAACCTCTTTCAATCCAATATGCTCAATAATTTCCTAAGAAGAAAATTAATTTACCTTGGATCTCAGGTGAAAATATGGTAAATGATTTTATCAAACAACAAATCAAATAATTTTCTTCATCATTATATTCCACATGCCACAAACACACATTTCAAATAAAAGCATAGGAAGAAAACTACAAGCAATACTGAAAAGAGCTATAACAGCTTCTTCTTCTTTTATATGCTGTGTCCCATCAGGACATATGCAATCATGGCCCTCCATATGTTCCTGCCCATTGTTTCTCTTAATAAGTTTTGTCTTTTTGTTATTTCTCCCAAACCTTCTTTTGCCATCCATTTTCTCAAGCCCATCAAGTATGTCAAAAACTGCTTTCATCTGCCCCTCTTTTACACAATCTGTCCTGTGAGTATCAGATTTTCTAAGCCCTTCTTTCCTCATTATGTGCCTCAGAAATTTAAACTGCCTCTTCCTGATGTTGGATATATGTTTCCTTCTTGTTTCCATTCTCTCCAAAAACCTGCCATTGCTCATATCTTTGGCCCATGGTATCCTTATCATCCTTCTGTAGAACCATATTTCTATTGCTTCGAGTCTCTTCTTCATCTTTGAGAAGATTTCCAGCATTCACTGCCATACAGGAGAACAGATATCACGTAATCTTCAGTAATCTTTTCTTTTTTCAATAAAATTAAATTTTGTTTGATTAAAACCCTGCTAACATGGAAGTACCCAAGAATCATTTGAGGCACATAATGCTTTATGAGTTCAAGAAAGGAAACTCAGCAGCCAAAGCAGCTAGAAACATTCACTCAGTTTATGGAGAGGGATGTGTGAATGAAAGAACTTGCAGAAGATGGTTTGCAAAATTTAGAGGTGGAGATTTCACCCTTGAAGATGAAGATCGAACCGGACATCCGGTTGAGTTTGATGAAAAGCTTCTTGAAGCAGACCTTGAAGAAAATCCTGCTTTATCAGTTGAGGAATTGGCAGTGGTTCTCAGTTCAAACCATACAACTGTTCATCGTTATCTTCAACAACTTGGAAAAGTTCCTAAACTTGGAAAATGGGTGCCTCATGAATTGTCTGAAAACAACCTCAAATCCCAAGTTGACATCTGCTCTTCTCTCCATTCTCGCCAACTTGTTTCACCTTTTTTGGATAGACTTGTGACTGGCAACAAAAAATGGATCTTTTATCGAAATGTTAAGCATCATAGACTTTGGCTTAGTAAAGGGGAAAGACCCCAGCCACAGCCAAGAAGGGAACTTCATGAGCAAAAGGTTCTTCTTTCAATCAGGTGGGATCACCAAGGAATAATCCACTTTGAATTCTTACAATAATGCAACAATAATGCTCAAATATACTGTCAGCAATTAGAGCGTTTGAACCAAGCTTTGAGGAAAAGAAGACCTGCTCTAGTGAATCGAAAAAGAGGTGATGTTTCATCAGGACAATGCGTGACCCCCACACAGCAAGAATCACGTCACAAAAGATCAAAGAACTTGTTTGGGAGAAAATTACTCATCCACCTTATTTTCCCGATCTTGCTTCTTCAGACTACCATTTGTTTCATAGCTTACAGAATCATTTGGAAGAAACAGCTTTTGTAACACAGGAAGAGGTTAAAACTGACATTTGTGAGTTCTTCGAATCAAAGCCAAAAGAATTTTACAGTAATGGAATTAGTAAGCTTCTTAATAGATGGAAGGAAGTCATAGATAATCAGGGAAAATACATTGTTGATCGAATCTGTAATTAAATGTAACATTTGGTCACTTGTTTTCTTTATTCAAAATTCAGACAGAACTTATGGGATGACCTGATATTTAAAAAATCTCTTCATCTGACCAACCGTTTTTTTTTTTCTGGAAAGTGTGTAAAATTGCTCAAATGTTCTGCATATACAAGCATTTTATTTTTAACTGAATGTATGAACATTTTTATGTATGTGGCTAAAGTTATAGAAATGTTTTGTTTTTTTTTTCCAAACACTGTCACAACATTGTGACCATGTTCACAGTTGATGTTACTGAGTGTTGGCTTTTGCTTTTTTATTATTAGTGCTTCCATTATTCTTAGTCTTTTTTACATGTGGATGAGGTTATTATCCTTCTATTTTCCACAAGTATGTTGCAGATGGAATTTGGTTGGTTTCCATGTATGCTTAAATGGGTCCTAATTGAGCTATGCTCAAAGAGATGTAATGTGAGTCTTCTTGATAGGCATGTAGTGGTATGTCCAATATAATTATTCATGAATTTGGTTTGATCAGGAACGCAGTACCTTAAGGGGCATGTGAATTCATAAATGATATTGATTTTCTGTATATACTATTTATAAATTAACATACAGAAGAAATGGAGTCATACCTTTCTCAAGGTTATTTGCACATAAGGGAATATAATGAACCTAATTGGAATTGAATTTCTTTCCGATTAACAATTTCCAAACCGTTATCCATTACACCATCTGCACATGGTATTGCTAAGTAGTCATCCATTTAGGTACTGACCAAACTCAATGTTGCTTAACTTTGGTGTTTGTATGGAGAGTTAGTGTTTCAACATGAAAACCTAACTAGTTACATTACATCACCACAGATCAGACCTCGAACTACCACCAGTCATGATGTATGATTGTCCCCTTGAGGAGGCTCCATGCCTTGAGAGAATATTGGTCCTTAAACTCACACCCAGCCTTGAACTATATTGCTAATGCAGGTGAAATAATCAGATCCCTGTAACTCTCCAGTAAGTAGCTGACTCCTCATGCTATCCCCTACCTTTATAAGAGCCATATCAAAGCTAAAATGGAGTACTGTTACCATATTTGGGAGTCTTGATAGAGTTCAAAAGTGTCTATGAGCGCTTGTTGAAGAAGAATTATTTTCCACCCTCCAATATCTCACAGGTGGGATTTGATGAATCACTTACTGATCTATTGCTAGTACCATGGAAAGTGCTCAGACGAACTACATTCGTTGGTTCTGCCTTCATGTCTAGGACCTGCCATGCCACTTACACAGTAGCAAACCACCCACATTCCCCCCATACTCCATTGGCAAGAAGTAAGTCCCACTCAAACTGCTACTTCCCACAAACCACCACCCTGTAGAATAGACTCCCACGATGATGTTTCCCTAATCACTACACTCTTAACCTGTTCAAGTCTAGGGTTAACTTATCTTCCCCTCCTATCCATATAAACTACCTCTTAACATGACTCTCTACCTCACGTGGCCTCTAGGTCTTGTACAGGGTGAACCTTAGTGTAAAAAAAAAAATACATATGCCTGTAAGCCTTAGCATAGAGGAATACACTTCTAAATAGTGAAATACTATTATATATATATATATATATATATATATATAGATATAGATATAGATATATATAAGCTTACATTGTAGGTACATGTGGCATGTAGAAAAGTGGTTAGAATGTTTGCTTTCTGACCATGAAATACATGTTCAAATCTCGCTATATATAGTCACAAACTCAAATATATATCACCCACCACCAAATAAAATACACCCCTCCGGTACATTATTTACATCCCCCCAGCTACTCTCAGCTCCCCTTGATAAATCTTACTTCTTGGTAATTACTCTAACCATTTATCTGAGTTCTAATAGTTAACAGTACTGCTCAGTTTATCCAATGTCCATAATTTATTTTGCCAAAGAATTTCTTTAATGTATAGCCACCATTTAAGTGAGACACAAGTAGACAACATATCATTCTGGAATGACATTCCACTGTTCTGTTACACCCATAGTTCTCTGACAACCATCAATTGCCACCTTACATGCTAAATCTCATGTTTCTTCCCTCTACAACTTACAAGTAGATTAGACACAGCTAGTAAACTAGTTTTCAAGTTGAAATAAAAGAGAAAAAGTTAAGAACACAATAACCTGCACTCATTTTTAAATCAATTAGAAAATTATTTACTACTGGTTATTATCATTAACTTTCATGAAGTTATTAGAGGTACTTGTTATGGGTACTTATGATGCCTACTAGCACATTACCTGTCAAAAATTTCTGATTAATTTACATATGTATTGATCCTTCTTCTCCATTTGCTTGTCAGAATTTTAGCTCTATAAATAAATAATATAAATGGCTAGCCATTTGTATCTGTGTACATCAGTCTTTTAGAGCAGGGTTTGGCAATCTATGGCACATGTGCCACACATAGCACGCCAAGCAATTTCCAATTGCACACAGCCGCAAATGACATCACAGAGTCTAAACCAATAACTACTACAATGCAAAGAAGATATTTAGCTGTTTCAATTTTAATATATAATAAAGTATATGTACTATATATTACTATATATTACTATTAGGTTGGTGCAAAAATAATAACGTAATAATGTCGTTTTTTGACGTATTTTTTAACGTCAAAAAACAACATTATTACGTCATTATTTTTGCACCAAACTAATATATAAAATATAATGTAGAACAGATATATTGACCTTGACTTATATAAAAAAAATGTATGCTGTTGGCTCAGTGAATGATTTTAAAACCCTAAGTTGGTACATAGTTAGCAAAAGATTGCCGACCCCTGTATTAGAGTAACTAGCTAATCCCTGTTACAGAAATCTGCTCAAGCACATTTGTGTTTCTTCAGCTCCCTCAGAATCGACCTGCAATTTACACTACAACTATACTGAGCAAGCATTAGTTACAGTTTCTAGGAGAGAGAGAGAGGCATAATCTGATGTGATTAGTAATTGAACAAAACCAGTACACTCAAACTCTTGGTCACCATGCTAGTATAACTTTTGACATTTCAAAATGGTTTTATCTACCCAGTTTCAGTTACAAGCTTTTGCTCAACTTGTGACATTTTTTTTATTTCCAAAGTGTGTTGCATCCTGGGAACACCTCTCCTGACTGATAATATCAAATCACCAACTTGACAAATCAACTATGGGTTTATGATCAGAACATCAATATTCTAACCACTGAGCTATGCACCCAGTCTAAGTGTTTATAAAATAAAATATATTTTCTAGGTATATTTAGAGTTTCATTTTATAGAGTGGCACAGAAGATATTTTGGTGTATTTGAATTATTCTATATTCACTGAATATTTTTCTTTTGATTTACAAATCTAGCTGCTATTTCAGAATAAATTTTGCACAAAAAAATCTAGCAACAATTATGGTGCATATGTGACATGAGTGATTTGAAATTGGTTCCATCAAACATGAGAACACTGGAATTAAAAACAGTTGCATAACTACACACAGTACTGTAATGAAAACAGGACAAGAGATTCTGTCTAGTAATCTTTTATTCAATTAAGAATCTTACTACTCGTCGGTATTTATCAATCCACCCTTGAGGACGAATGTGGTACAAGGCCGTTTTAATGTGGGTATCCCTGTGCCCGTAGGCTCGGCCAAAAATATGGCCTTTCTGAACCCGCCTAGACAGGTTCAGGCCCTGTCAACCTCCCCAGATGAAACCTTGCCCTTCGGCAAAGCCTCGTCCAGGTTCCTCTCTGCTAATGCAGAGAGTTCGACAGTCGCCGAGAGTCTGTCTCTTGGTCTCTGAATCTCTTGATTCCTGTATTTATCAATCCACCCACGAGGATCGAATGTGGCACAAGGTCGTTTTAATGTGGGTATCCCCATGCCCGTAGGCTCGGCCAAAAATATGGCCTTTCTGAAACTGCCTAGATGGGTTCAAGCCCTGTCAACCTCCCCGGACGAAACCTTGCCCTTTGGCAAAGCCTCGTCCGGGTTCCTCTCTGCTAATGCAGAGGGGAACCCGGACAAGGCTTTGATGTTCTGATCATAAACATCATTACGTCATGATGTTGTATTTATTGGATAAACTCAGCTCTTGCAATCTTCCTTGCATTGTAGTAGTTATTGGTTTACTTGTACAGTTTATATGTAGTGTATGATAAATAAAGTGTCATCTAAATTACTCAAATATGAAAATAATGTAAACATCTCATTTTAACAGATATATTTACCAAAATTACACAAAAATACCTTAAAATACGAAAGAGTAAATTTATTCAATAAAATCAACATTGTTTTATA
>OZ010581.1:72900640-72980640 GCA_963932145.1 Acanthosepion lycidas | reverse complement strand
TATAATAGAAAATTAACAGAACTTCCTTGTCAGTCATTTTTAATAAAACATTTACTAGAGAGGTATTATTTGCCCAAATATATATATATATATATTTTTTTTTTTTTTTTTTTTACAAACAAGAGACATAAAACAACGGATGTATTATTGCCGATGTATTATTGTGTATATATATATATATATATATATATATATATATATATATATATATATATATATATATATATATACACTAGCAGAAGGATGTATAAATTAAGAAATGCATAAGGTTTCATAAATGAATGAAAATTGTTGTAAATTTCAAAATTGTTGTAAATTTCAAAATTGTTGTAAATTTCAAAATTGTTGTAAATTTCAAAATTGTTGTAAATTTCAAAATTGTTGTAAATTTCAAAATTGTTGTAAATTTCAAAATTGTTGTAAATTTATTAAGAAATCAAAAGTGACTTAATTCTCTTTGGAAAAATTTTTATCACCTCCTGGGATATATTCATAATCACAAAAATGAAGAAATTGCATAAAACGTAATTTCTTTGCAGAAAAAAAATCTCAGTTTCGAACAGCACCTAGTGCATGCCAACAAATTGATTGAAATTGATTTCTTTTTTGTTTTGCCTGCATCTCCACAGCAGTTCCAAATTCCTTAAGTTCAATTGAAAGAATCATGTCTTAGAAAACTTCCCAGTAAGCTGAAAGGGAACATTTTTAGACTGATTCTAACTGCAGAGTATCAGACATTTTGACACCAAAGAGGCTTACCAAAGGATCAATGAATTCCTTCATTCTAGGAATTACAGAATTTTTTTTTATTTTATTGAAAATTTAAAACCATTGAATTTCTTTATTGAAAACACATTCAGACTTCTTTCCTTCCTGATTAATTTTATAAATTCCTCAAAACTAAGAAAATTGAGCTGATAGTATTCTTTTTATTAAACATTCATCTTCATATGAATTATAAAGATGAATTTTACTGGCAATTCTCCCAAAATCTCTTCTCATGTTCACCATTAAAATTTCAGTAATTAACCTATTATGTTTTTTAAGGAAAATAGTGTTCACTTCTATAGAAGTTTTATCACCTTCAGCATTAAAATTTCATTAATTAAACCATTATTTTTTATACAAATAGTATTTTAAAGAATAGTTAATTTATAAACTGTTCTCCCCTGTACCATTAAAACACAATTAGTTTTTTAATAAAAATAGTGTCATTTTAAAGTAGTTCTTCACTTCACTCTTAAAATATCATTCATTAACATTTCCAGAAATAGTGTATTTTTAAAGCACCATTGAAATATCATTAATTAACCCATTATTTTTATAGAAATAGTGTATTTTTAAATCAGTGTTCTTCTTTTCAACCTTAAAATATCATTAATTAACTCATTATTTTTTATAGTGTGGTAATAAAATAAGCACATCTCATCTACCCACTCACTTGTAATCATCCACTATAATAAAATAAACATTTTTATCACTAAAGCTGAATTAGTCAAATAAAGCTTCATAAGCTTCTACTTAGTGTTGTTGCTATATTACATATAGGAATAGTGTATTTTTAAGCAGTGTTCCCACTTCTCCTTAAATATCATTAATTAACTCATTATATTTTTTACAGAAATAGTGTCTTTTTAAAGCAGTGTTCTCTCTTTTACCATTAAAATACCATTAATTAACCTGTTATTTTTTCTTATTGAAATAATGTATTTTAAAGGTATGTTCTCCTTTAAAATATTATTAATTAACCCATTATTTTTTATTAAAAATAATTTATTTATAAAGTGTTCACCCCTGCACTATTCAAATTTAATTAATTAACCCATTATTTCTTTATAAAGATAGTGCTTATTTTTAAAGAGATTTTCATACCACTAACATTAAAATTTAATTAATTAATGCATCATTTTTTAAAATAATAGCCCGCTCCTTCATTTCAGATTCAAAATTTAGATTCAATTTAATCAATGAAACATAAACAGGAACTACACTTTGACATGGAATAAAATTTCATGTAATTAAAAAAGTGTAATTTACTTAAAAGTTATAGAAATTAAATTTAAAATTAATCTGTCAACACAATTCTTCTAATGTAGCTTTTTCATCTTCAGACATTTGCATCTTTTGCTCTTAGTTATTTTCCAAGTTTATTACATTCACTTTTGCATAATTACATCTGAGTATGCCCATATGGGAGGTTGACTTACTAATCCCTGTTGCAGGTGACTGCTCAGGCACACTTGCATTTCTTTAGTACTCACAGTGCCAACAGGTCTATATTGTAACTATGTGTGGAGAGAGCATGTAATCTGGTATGATCAACAGTGTGAACAAGAACAATATGCTTAAACCCTAACCCTAATCATGCTCAAACTTTTGATCATGATGACTTGTGACTTTATGCTAGCACAACTATCAATAGCTTTCAAATAATTCTCTAGACCCAATTCCTCTCTCAAGGTTTGGGTCAACCTGTGGTATGGCTTTCCAGGCACTTCTAAATGGTACTACAGGCTTCTTGCCAGGTCAATATTATAAAGAAGTCACCTCTCTGACAAAATCTAATTAGAGGTACAAAATCTAATTAGAGGTACAAAATCTAATTAGAGGTACAAAATTTAATTAAAGCAATAAAAATGGACATAATTAAAAGAAACAAGAAGGTTAACCAACAAATACAGAAACTGGTGATACAAAATTAGAAGCAAAACAAAATAAAAAAGAACAATGAAATGAGCTTAACCCCATTATCACGCTTCACTCATCAGTACTTGATTGAGGAAAGTAACATTTTTGTTGGTTGGTTACCAAAAAGGAAATAGGAAAAAGAAAACACACTCAGGTCAATAACATATTGAAACATTTATATCTTTATAAAAAAAACATATTCAATCTGTTATATCCAAGGTTGTTGGGATGAACAAAGACGAATGAAAATAAAAAATATTTTAACATATCGTAAAACAACTTTTATTCATTTACTGCCCAAGAACAACAAGGATTAGTTTGGATTTAAACTATGAATTTCACATGACTGTCAGCTTGTCACCATACTGAATTCAGAACTGGCCAACAAGGAAAATAACTCAATTGTATTTTGAGTTATTGTCCTTTATCAGGTGAGTAAGTTAGCATCCCCTAACACAGTCCAAATAACCATTCCTTCAGTTTACATATGGAAGATTATCTTGATTTAAGGAAAATAGTTTCAAGAACTTTCAATGACAGTGATTCATACAAAACTGAGAACATGTCCACTTGGAAGGATGATGCATACTTCTGATTTTGTAAAAGGTGTTCTGTGATAGCAGGCCAAGATGTAACGGCACACTTAATATTTTCTAATAGATGCTAGGACATTTTGAGCAGTTCTCTTCTCTAGAAGTTGAGTGGTCATGCCAATGTAGTCAGCTTCACATTGACATTTAAATAAATAAATTACAGAAATAGTTTGAAAGATAGATTGCTAATCCTTACGAATAGATTTCAAAAAGAGAACATATTGTGTTAATTTGCTGAAAAATAACATTGCCTGAGATTAGCAGGGATTTGTTTAGCAAATCTTACATCAGCATTTTTTTTAATCATTTCACTATGGTGCAAGGGGTTACTGGGAGTGAATGAGAATAAGAAGACTTTACTGTGGACAAAGAACATTATCAGGGAAGCAAGAAATCAGAAGTATGTTCCGCAGGTGAGAAGTGCAGAAAAAGAAACTATTCAAATAGAACTGATGATGATTGAATTTACTTACTTCAACAGTAAAACAGTGAGACCTAGCTTCCAATCTAGTAGCACATTTAAATTCAGTTGGGGTACTAAAGACAAAAGCTCATCAGAATAATTGCCATGAAAATATTTGTAAAAAAAGACAGAGAGAAGCCATGTCTGTATTTATCTATCCACCCACGAGGATAAAATGTGGCACAAGGCCGGTTTAATGTGGGTATCTCCGAGCCCATAGGCTCAGCCAAAAATATAGCCTTTTTGAACCCGCCTAGACGGGTTCAAGGCCTGTCTACCTCCCCGGTTGAAACCTTGCCCTTCGGCAATGCCTCGTCCGGGTTCCTCTCTGCTAATGCAGAGAGTTCGACAGTCGCCGAGAGAAAGCCATTTCACAGTAGTGAGAATGTCACTGAAGCTTAGATACCAGGTCAAGATCAATTACATTACAGACCCTTTTATGAATTTTGTCAAGAATCTCGAGATATGTAGTAAAGGGTGTTCCAATAACTTGGACAGATTTTAAATGTGAATTAAGTTTAAGCATCTAATTATTTTTCCTTTTTCTTTCATATTTAGTAAAAGTCTTTTATCGAAGCCTATTACGAAAATGGATGTTCAAACAGAAATGCAATGAGAAGTTCCCAGGTTAAATCATCTCTCAAAACAGCAAAGTCAATTGGCCACCACGATCATGTGACTTGACACCTTTAGATTTTTTCTTTTAGGGTTGTCTCAAAAGTAAGGTCTATGACAACAAGCCAACAACAATTCAACAGCTGAAGGGTAAGATAATAAGGTATACTGGTGAGATTGAGGAGCAACTATGCAGAGGCGTCATCAAAAATTTTGACCATCAAGTGGAGGTGTGCCACTGAAGCCTTGGCAGACATTTGGGCGATATTATTTTTCACACAACTGACATGACTTAAATAACATGATCCAATAGAGAAATAAATAAATTTTCACCAATAACACTGATTTATTTACTGTTGACTTTGATCTGTCTTAATGAAACAGTCTTTAGAAGCACAAGACCAGATATCACAGCAGTATTCAATGCATAGATGAATAGTAGATTTATAAATGTGCAAGAGAGATTCTGGCAAGAAAATTTGTTTGGTACAACACAGTGAATCAACTTTCTTAGTAGTAGACCTAGAAATTGATTCAATATAATTGTTCCATATCATGTCAGGGGGAAATCTGAGTCCAAGAAGGTTCAAAGTGTTGCTCTCCTGCAGTTTAGCATTAGACAGGCTGATGGAAAGCAGAAATAGTTCTATGGTGATTAAATGACAGCAATTTTGTTTTGCAGGTGTTAAAATTCACAAGCTATTCCTTGCCACAGTTAACGGAAATCCTTTTCAAGAGTAGTAGCCAGTTTTTACTTTGTTGGATCTGTTGGACTTGCTACTAAGACAAGAGTAAATAGTTTCATCTGCATAGATACCTAATTTGGAAATGATGATGTTGGGGAGGTCTTTGATGAAGATGAGAAACAGTGTAGATATAAGGATAGGGACCTGAGGGACCCCTGCATTAATATGAAATAATCTAGAAGTATGACCTTCAACACAACCTTCATTACATAATTTGTTACAGAACAATTGGATTAAGCCAAATATTGCTTTAGACATGCTTTAAAAGACTTGGCTATGGAGAGTGTCACATTCAAGCAAGTTTCTATTTGCTTTAAAGCACATCTACTTGTTCAGATTTTCTTAAGAGCCCATATCTGTTCAGTTTTGTATCCAAAATGTAAACAAAGCAACTTCCAAAGAGCTAATAAATTTTTATTTTTTTAGTTTTTAAACCAACATATTTTTATTACTTCAATATATATATATATATATATATATATATATATATATATATATATGTATGTATATTAAAAACAATTTTTTATTGAAATGTCATTAATGATAATTTCACAATAAACACCTTCAGCAAGTTTTGCAAACAACCAATTATCAATTTTGATGTTTTCGTAATCACAAAAGTAAACAAAATATAATTTTTTTCTCATTTTTTGCTATTTCTTTTTCACAAGTTTTGGTCATTTCCTTTGCTCTAAAATCAAGTGTGTTTTGTAAATGAAAATAAACTTTTTTTCCCTGAATTTCTATACAAAAAGGATATTTTTTCCACCCATTAAAATGGATAAGTGGAATTTATTTCTATTTTTTGTGATATTGAACGGCTTCATTTGTCACTTTTGTTGTTAAATGAAAGCTCGTTATCACTTCAAAAAATGCTCGTTGTAGCCGTTCTAGATGCCAGTACTAGTAGTAGCCCCTTCCAATAATACCTGCACTAGTAATACTTGTTCAAGTAGTAATTGTCAAATAATATAATGATCAGAAGCAATCGTAATCTGTATAGTAGTAAAGTAGAGAGAGTGAATGTATAGCAATAGTGGATAGACAAGAAGAGTGAACAGTGATCAGCTAGTCATCAAGCTACTTCATATTTATTCACTTCCTTTATGATCACATGATCTATCTAATAATGGAATCACCCATGTTACTCACTGGCAATCTAGTTTCAAACCACAGTGTCGGTAATGACACTTTCTCTTATACAATATTATTAAATCAATTTTTTTCTATTTTCAATGCAAATTTAGTTATTATGCATCTGTGTACAGTTAATTATATGAAAAGTATGTTCATTCACCAGTTGGAAATACAATAAATTAAAAAATTGTATAAGTACAAATATTTGTTACCCCCACTGTATATATATATATATATATATATATATATATATATATATATAAGATTTAAGATTTAAAATAGAGCAGATATTTTTATATATTGTGCTCAAAATTAAAAATATTAAAATAATATTAAAAACAGAGGATTAATATTATATAAAAAAAATTACTTAACTGTAAATATCAATTTAAACAACAACAAAAAACTGATATTTAAAGTTATGTAATTATTTATATATATATATATATATATATATATATATATATATATATATATATATTAGGAAAATTAATGACTATCTATAAAAAATGTCATTAATTTTTTTCCTAACTTTGATCTGGTATATAAAAATTTATATATCATTTTTCCTCATAAATATATATATATATATATATATATATATATATATATATATATATATATATATTCTCTTCGTGTTTGGATATGAATCAGTATACAGATATGAAAAACCTTGAGAAATCTATGACAGGTGAAATTTCACTTGAAAGCATGAAATTGGTTTTGCCTGACCATGTTTCTTTGTGGCCAAGTGGTAAGGTGTAATGGACTAAACAGTTGTTCCCTCTAACCTGCCAATGTGTGCCAATTTTTCTTTAATAAGATTTCTCAAATATTCAGGCTTGTAAGTGAAAATAAATGAATATACTGTTTAATATATAAACAGAGAGGTTACTGAAATACAAGTATCCACTAATAATAACTGAATGAAAAATGCACACACACACATACATGCACAAACACAATTTTAAAACCCATGCCAAATTCACTATAATGGAGAAAATAGAAAAGTTCAGAGCAGATAATGTTATGCAGATTTTAGAAGGACATGAAAATATGTGCATTCAATGCCAGACGGACTTGATCACAAATTTAAAAACATAGTTAGAATTAATATATAACCCCACAAATCAGGACCTACCCACATTTCCCACCCACACAAGACAGACATACTTGCCAAGGCATTGAGGCCTCACACTTATACTCACACCCATACTAATATACACACTTACACACATCATACTCACTCACTCCCTAAGAATTAAATAACACACACACTTAACAGAGACATGTCTCCTTTCCAGGGACTAATAAAACTGTCAAAATGACCAAGGGAATTCAGACCAACATTAATCCATCCAGCTCTTATCTCAAATAACAACTTAAAAGAGTTTGACCACACAAGGACTGACCAAAATTCATGTTAAAAAAATAAAAAAAAACAAATGCAAACTAGACAAAAGTTCATTTTCTCCATCAAGACATTCATTTCTGTAGTTCACTGCTACCAGCAAGCAGAAAATTATTTTTCTCCTGATGATGGCCATGTTGGCCGAAACTAGTTGAGGAATCTAAATGAAATAATAATAAAAAGGAAAAAATATTATTATACAACCCAATGTGTCTGAAGATTTTAATTTTTTAATACTTTTTATTGTTCAAAACATATATATATATATATTTATATATATATATATATATATATATATATATATATATATATATATAGTGTGTGTGTGTGTGTGTGTGTGTGTAATTTTACTTGCAATGTATTTCTATAGCGAAACCGTTAGGAACTAAGAATTATTTAAATTTAACCATATCATAATATTTCTTACTTCACTGAATACCAATACATTACCGACTTGAATATTTACATATTATTCTGGTACTAATATATGAAATAGTATTTGAATTATTAAAAGAAGTATCGTTCACTATTAATAAATTCTAACAAGTATTTCTGTCAGTGTAAGTTCGGTTGCTTTTTATAGCAGCACTCAAATCATGATTCTGTGATTATTACTAAGCAATATTGACTGGAAGCAAAGAATAAGTCTCTGGTTTTATTTCCTATCTTCTTTTATGTACCATGTCTCTTTAGGACGTTCGCAATCATGGTCCTCCACAACTTCTGGTCCTTTGTAGTTCTTAATAAATTTGATCTTTTTGTTATCTCTCTTAAACCCTTTTCAAGCTCCTTGATAAATACTTTATGTGTTATTTTCCTCTATCCCTTTTCCCTTCACTCTGTCTTGGGAGTATCAAATTTTCCAAGCCCTCTTTTCTCATTATGCACCCTGGAAAGTTTAGCTGTCTCTTTCTGATGTTAAGTATGTTGTAAGTGACCATGTGTGTATGTTTGTGTGCGTGTGTGCATGTATAATTTTGGATGAATAACTCTGTGATCAATACTACTGCTTGTTATTAGCTGCTACAACCTAAGCTAATGGAGCAAGGCAGCAATTGATTGATTTATGGGTTTAACATTTTACAACAAGCCAATCAGTAACATGGGACATGAGACTGAAGAGTCAATTAAGATCCTTCATGAAAGAGAGACTCAAATATAGACACTTAGCAATAAAATACACATGAAAAAAAAAAGAAGAAAACAGAAAAAGATTGAAAAAATCCTGCAAATGTGTTACTTGAATAGCGGTTCATTTTGAGATGTATAGACAAGTTCATTGAAGATGGCGATTTTGTGTCAATCAACAGTCTGTCCTTTGCCATTCAGTCACTCTTTAGGTTCTGATTATACAAGAAATTTGCATCAGTAGCTGTACGCAACCCATAATACCATTCCCAAATCAATTTAAGTGAAAAGAAGAAAGTGTGCATACAATGATGTATTACGATCATTATTACTAAACATGATAATCTTAAATCGGACTTACAAGACACTTGAGTAGGTATAAGAAATTCTACAGCAACCAATTATGACCAATTGTCACAATTTGTATGCCAGCTCCTCCTGCTTGCTGCACACACATTATAAAACTATCATTTACAATTTCTTTCATAGCTGATGATACTATTCACTACTTTTTTCTACTTTTTTTCAAGAGAGTTCTACAACTTTTTACAGAATAAACATTTTCTTTAAGCATAAAATTTAAGATATTTTAAAAGGTGTTCAGAAAAAAAGTGTGCAATTGATAACTCTCTTTTGGATTTCAAGATTTTTAAGGAACACTTTGAATCCAGAATATTTACTAGTATAACAAGAAAGGACCATGGTAAAAAGATTTATTCTCCCATTTATGCTTTCCCCATTATGGGCATTATTATATCCTTGATATAATAACAATGTATTTCAAGGACGGAACGGAATGGCTGAAAGGAAAAGGAATGACAAACATGCTTTGTTCTCAGAGAGACTTTTATGCCACATACACAAATCTATATATACATATTTACACGTATCCCATGCAGGGAACTATATATCATATAAAGGGTGTTCTATACATTTCCCCCATTATTGGCATTACTATATTTGTAATATAATAAGACAATAGTTCAAAAACAGAACGGAATGGCTGAAAGAAAAAAGAATAAAAAACACGCTTTATTCTCAGAGAGACTTTTATAGTAGTAAGATATACACAAAACTATAAAATATTTTAAAATGTACATATATTTTAAAATATGTATAATAGATAGTATTTAAATGTTAGCGCTCGGCATTAATAGTCTTTCCTTTATCTAGCAACTACTCAAGTCCGAAAGTTTTCTACAGCATGCCTAGTTACCTACATCCCTCAGTTCCAGCAGTTCTAACCTTCACGGCTAAGACCCCCCATGTCACACACATTGATGCAAACCACCTTTATTTCCTTCATATTCCATTGGTGAGTTATATATTACTCTCAAACAGCTTCTTCCAACGAACCTCTGCTCTGTCAAACAGACTCTGAAGAGGATACATCCTCAATCAGTACAATTTTAACCTGTTCAAGTCTAGGGTTAATCTTCCCTACATATACACATAAATTGTACCCCTTACATATTTCTCTGTAACCCACTACCTTGAGGGGCTCTTAGGCCTTGTTCAAGAAACAAAATTCAGCATTAAATAACCTGAAAAATTTATATGTCATAAAATAGGCTATAATGAGAGAGGGTTATGGTAGAAAGATTTATTTTCCCATTTACGTTTCTCCCATTATTGGTATTACTATATTTGTAATATAATAACGCAATAGTTCAAAAAGAGAATGGAATGTCTAAAAGGAAAAGGAATGACCAACATGCTTTGTTCTCAGACAGACTTTTATATCACTAAGACATAGACAAAACTATATATACATATATACACATATCCCATGCAGAGAATAAATATATCACATATATCTACACAGAAAAGCAGAGTGTAAGAAGAAACATAAAGGAAGGTTCTTACATATATTATGCAGATACTCCTGTGTCTGAAGAAGCCATTTCTAGGATTCCAGATTCAAACATGCATGATACATCTATGTCCCAGGTGAGGACATATACCATGAATGGGAAACAGTATGTCTTGGGTTTTCCCAAATTGAGGATTGCGAGATGGAGTTTCATTCTATATCTGGGAAAGATATATTCTCAAAGGGAAACAGCATCATGGACTTGTAAGCTGCCATTGAAGACAGATCTAGCCTCAGACACATAGGCCTAGACTAAAAAGAAAGCAGCCTTTTGGTTTGCTGCTGTAAAACAAACAGAATTTGGCTACTGCTTTCGTCATTGTATAGAGTGATGTCACTGAGAAGCTGTCAAGTGACCCACATGACTTATCTCCACCAAACTGAGATAATCGCCTTCTGTATTCTTACCCTGAGAACACACCACCTGCCTATAAGCAAAAAATGAATTGAGCAAGTATACAAAAATTGAAAGCTACATAAAACATGGATATGTCTTCTCACCATGTTATACTCTGCTTCAAATTAGATCTCATCTTATTCACTATACATGTCAACTGGACATTAACACTAAGAAAGCAAAGCCAAAATGGATTGATATTACATAGCAGTTTAGCACTTTTTGTTTTAATTTCTATCTGGAAAAGTTTTAAAATAGGCAATGTGACACAAACATAAGATTTCGCATTGAAGTGTCAAAAGATGCCTTCCAAAAGCTAAACAAAGTATGAAGAAACAGAAAAAAAAACTTCATTGAAAACAAGGTAAACAGTGTATTAAGAAATGGAAAAATTTCATTTGCAATAAAGCAAAGATTTCTAAACTGCAATGTAATATGAACCCTCCTGTATGGTGTTATGGGGTACTAGTACACTTCGATAGAAACCTGTCTACTGGAATATTTATTCTGCAACAATTGTTGTGGACTCAGTATGAGTCCAAGTAAAAAAAATGAAAAAAAAAAAACAACCAATATAAAAAAAATGACAACTAATTGAGTGTATTGACAAAAAAGAATTACATGAATATACAATTACAATAAACGAAGAAAAGATTTAAACTAGTTGCACAGAAAAACATTTAAACTAGCTATAAAAGAATGTATTTGTGTGTGTGAAATATGTGTATGTGATACACACATCTGTATGTGAGTGTGTAAGAAATAAATGTGTGCAATAGACATGTGTGAAAGACTGTCTATATTTCTGAGATGAGGTATTATGTACATTATTTACATTATTTGGACGATTGTCCTCATCTTTGTCGCCATATTTATCACAACATTTCGTCCGTTGTATGCTCCCGCCTTCTTCAGGTGGTTGGAATTTTGAACTGAACCCTTTATTTCACTCACTGGACACATGGCACAGTGGATAAAGGTGTTGGTTAGATCCAGTGAGAGGACCCAAAGAGTTTGAGTTTAATACCCAGTTAAGGCAATGGAGAACTTTCAGAGGGAAATTAGCAGGAGATAACTGATAACTGACATCCATTAAACATGGCAGGTGGAACTAGAACAGTCTATCCCAGTGAGTGAAAGAAAGGGCTCAGTTCGACATTCCAACCACCTGAAGAAGGCTGGAGCGTTCAACGGCCGAAATGTTGTAATAAATGTGGCAAAAAAGATGAGGACAATAGTCCGAATAATGTATGAGAGAGTTCATCAGTCAAAAAAAGAGAAAAAAAACACACGCAAACCTAGCGGACACGTTCCAGCTACACATCTGGCTACATCTAAAAGCCTGTGTAGAAAAAAGTGAAAAAAAATGGTTAGGGAGAGAAATGCATGTCTTTTTATAGGTTTAAGAAGCACTCAATAGTGAAGGTATTTTGGGAAAAGTCAAGTTGGATAACCCACAATGGCAATAAATGCTGTATAGTTCCTTTGCAGATGAAAAGAAGACTTGAGTTCACAGAGATGTTGTTCTGCAGAAGGATACTGAGAATACCATAGATAGTGCACATGAGCACCTGAACGGACACAGCATGTAAAAGAAGAAGACGAATAATATTTCAACTTCTCAGTGCTTAGATAAAACAACAATAAAACAATAATTTTTACCAACCAGTTTTCATTTGTACCTCTTTGTTTCTCATTAGCCACAAGTAGACACCTATGGTTCCAACCAAATTCCACACTCTCTTTTGTCTTAGCTTCATCAACCCGCACCTTCCATACAAAATATCCAGATCTAGATAAACTCTGACATAGTTTTGTTAACCCCAAACTACTACTATACATTGTGCTGACCTTATCAATTCATAAATCTACCACAAACTCTAACAAAAAATTATCTGGCACAACACAGTGAATCAACTTTCTTAGTAGTAGACCTAGAAATTGATTCAATATAATTGTTCCATATCATGTCAGGGGGAAATGTGAGCCCAAGAAGGTGCATAGTTTTGTTAACCCAAAACTGCTACAATACATTGTGCTGACCTATGATTGAACTCTTACTAACATTATCAATGCATAAATCTACCACAAACTCTAACAATGTTATTGTCACACAGCCTCCTCCAAAAACAGTATTGTAATTTAAACAAAATCAATAAATCAATTCATCGTTATTATCTTAACTTCTTTTATACCAACGACACATTATCATTTCAGTTGCAAGAGGTTCTTACTTGCTACTTAAATGGACAAAACTCTTTCTTCCTCATTATAAATTCAAATCTCTGTACAGAGATTATAAATTTTATTAGCACAGAAAGTGAAATTAGGGAACCGTGTTCAATTCCCAGCCTTTTCAGTTACATTCACTTTCATACTAATTCTCTTGAGAAAATTCTGTATCCATCATGTTTCCTCTTGCTATGGGTTAAATAGCAGAGTACACTCAAAAATCTATCCTTTGCGGCCAACCAGTCTAAGAGAAAATTAATGGAGAAGACATCGGGGAACTACTCCACTATCTTTCCCAAGAAGTTATGGCAATCTCACAGATAATGTACTTATTCAGTGGTTAATTTCCTTATCTCCTATACTAAATGTGTTATAACTGAGCCATACACCGAGGTTTTAGTTTTTTGAAGTGATCTATTTATTTAACACTTTTTCCGTTTTTAGCTTGAAACATTTAATAAAAATACAGTTCAATTTATACCTAATTAATCCATGCCCTCCTGGAATCAGTTTTAATTGTTATTTTTTAACACATGTCTAAACTACAAAAATATAAACTTTATTTTTTTAAATCTCAAGAAATATATTGAAAAATTTCACCTTACATGAAGAAAATAGGAACTTTAAATAAAATGGTCATGATATATGTAAAAATTAGATATCAGTTCAAACATAGAGCAGGAGAATATAGGTAAAGACTGATAATTGGTAATTATCTACAAATGAAAAGAGGTTAGCATATTTGATAATATACAAGGCCTACTTTTTTCACCAAATATTAGAATTTCATAAATTTATTACAAATGCCAGAAAAAAAAAAATTAAACTGGGCAATATTGGTGAAATGGAGGAATTGCCAATAAAATTCAATGTTCTAGACAACTATAATTTTCTATTCACTGTTAAAATTGGTTGCAGGAGGTTCTTACATAGCATCAAATATAGCATATTTAATAGGTGATTTTTTTTTTACCTTTTTTTTGAGAAAGAGAGAAAGAGAGAAATGATGACAAACCACTTCAACTTGAGTTTATTCATGATGATTGAGGAATCTATCCTAGTGTGATTTTAAATGAAAACCATAAAAAAAATCAATAAGCATCTAAGTTCCATTGGCAGTACTTGGTCAATAATGGTTCATTAAGCTTATCTTGGAAAAGGAATTTTTTTTTCTGATTTTTAAGCTTATAAAATAAGTCACCTCATAAAAAATATAAACTATATCCACTATGAATGCCTCAGTTTTTAGTGAGTTTACTTTTAAGCCAAACTTAAAATGTTTATATTTAATTATGAAATACAAACAAAAGAATATCTCAAATTTATAATAAATCTTTTCCATGAAAGCTTATATCCAGAAAATTCTCAGTTATTTGCAGTGACTTTCATAGTAAAAATAAAAGCAATGTTCTTAATTAAATATATATCTTCAGTAAAAGTCTAACTACAAGACTACAAGAGACCATATTCATCATAGTATGTCTTATATTTTTACTGCCATTCTCTGCCTCTATTATGAGTCTTTTAATTTTCTTCCTTTACTTTGATGTTTTCTTAATAAAATACCTTAGAAAGGTTATTAGTGAAAAATCAGTCCTCTTACATTTTAGTGTTTTTATAAATATCTTATTAATTGCACATATAATGACCATGTAATGTTTGCCATGATTTATAATGCATTGCTATAACACAATTATTTGTAATGCATTTCTATTGTAAAATTATTTGTAGTGCATTTCAATTGCAAAATTATTTTCAATAATAACCCTATAATATCAGCATTGTTTCTTGACCATGATCAATACATTTTCTTGATTTATAATGTATTGCTATAATAAAATTACTTGTAATGCATTCTTATAGTAAAATAATTTTTAATAGCTTGTTTGATTAACAGCATGTCAACACCTTAGAGGCCATTTAATGCTGAAATTTAATTTTGGGAGGAGCATTTACAGAAATATATTGCTGGTAATTTTTTTTTTTACAAAATTGTATTGCTGGTAATTTTTATTTTTTAAGATGAATGTATTGCAGGAAATATTTTCTTTTTTTAAAAAATTGTATTGCTGGTATTAATTTTTTTATGTATTGCTGGTAATATTTTTTTAAATGAACTGCAGTTAATTTTTTTTACTATGAAAATGTATTGCTAGTATTTTTTCTATAAAAATGTATTTTTATACTTTCATAGTGTTTTGATACCAGTTTGGGAGTTAACTATTTGCCCATAGTTGGAACCCTAACAGGTGCTACCACCCTGGATCAAGATGGACCTATGAACAACAGCAATTAAAAGATGGTTCCATACTCCTCAAAACCTCCTGATCAAAGGTCTTGTTGCTGGATATAGTTTATCATTATACCCAGAAGTGAATTATTTGCAATAATGTCCATGCAAAGCCTCATTACAACCATAATGAAAAGAAATATGAGTAAACAAAAAACTACCTACCCACCTCAACCAATATTCATGGTGTCTGCTCCAATTTGAACAGTATAGAATCTTCTCATCTTTGCACTTTACAAAACAAACTTAAGCACTGCCATTTCTACCAATGAATTTGTGTTCCAGGCTATTTTCCCCTTTACCAAAAAGATTCCAGCATTCACATGCATGGCCTTGGTGTTTACATCCAAGATAATTTTCTGAGGGAATTGTCTCTTGAGTCCCCAGACAATTCATTCATGTACTTTTGTCTTTCATTATTACACTGTTAGCTATCTTTTTTTCTTTTACTGCTCCCCTTCATCTCAGGTCTGCAGAATGTTAGAAATAATCTCTGACAGTATAGAAAAGGCAATTTCTCTCCATCCATCTGCAAACATCTTTGTCTTCAGTGATTTTTAATGCACACCATGACACGAGGCATAAGCATTCTAATGATACTGATATTGTTAGTATTCAGACGTTAAATTAGATATCACTGTAAATTTTATGCTTACAGTTCTTTTCACACACTTCTATCTTCTAGAACTTTCTTCTGCTTCCATACTTTCCAGTCAACTTTAATCTTCAAAAATTTAAATGCAATGTCAGTTGCTATCTACTGTCCTCTTGATTGCTCTTCTTTTGTTATTACTCCTTAGTAATCTTTCTGTTTCTCATTCTTCCACACCCAGTAAACCCTTGTCTCTTAGTGGCTTTACTGCCTTCTTTGGAGTGAACTTGATTAAAAAAAATAGTAAAATTATTTGAAATAATGGTCATAATTAATTTATAAACTCTTATAAAATATTTCATTATTCATAATACAGTGTAACCCGGATATAAGAGAGTTGTCGGGACCGGAATCGAAGTCTCTTATATCCAGGTTTCTCTTATATCCGGGTTTGATCTATTTTGTTTAGGTAAGTATGGCTTTGTTTTGGGACCAGATAAAATCTATCTTATATCCGGGTTTCTCTTATATCCGGGTCTATTATATCCGGGTTACACTGTACAATTCTATAATAATATTATTTGTAATGCATTTTTATATTAAAATTACTTGCAATGTATTTCTATAGGAAAACCATTAACAAAATATGTAAATATATATATGTATATATGTCACTATCAATATAAAGCAAACTGCCGGGCAATCAATCTCTCACAAATCCTTCCGTATTCATTGATGGTACGACATTAAAAACTGTTGAGGCATTTACATATCTTGGATCAACAGTCTCTTCTGATGGAAAAATGGACAAAGAAATCCAATCCACAATAGCCAAAGCCAGCACAGTATTCGGTAATCTTACACATAAGTTATGGAATACCAAAAACATGTCTCTCAGAATCAAGATCGATATATACAGATCAGCCGTTCTCTCAACTCTTCTCTATGGTGTTGAAACATGGACCCTGTATGGCAAGCACATAAATCAACTTGATGTCTTTTATATGTGCTGTCTTCATGTCATATGTGATATAAAATGGGGTGACAATACTGAAGAGATGTAACAACATCACAGGCATTGAAACCAATTCTTGCAAACATACAACTTAGGTGGGCTGGTCAAAAAGGGTGCTGTATGGACAACTACCAAACTCTACCAAAGTGTTCAGTTGGACATCCACTCTTACCCTACAAAGACAGTTTGAAAGAGAATTTGAAAGACAACTTGAAACATCTCAATCTTGATCAGAAAACCTAGGAAGCCCAAGCATCAAACCAAAAGGAGTGGTCTAAGACATGTTTCATTAAGTTAAAGGGTTTTGAAGACACCAGACTGAAGCACTGTGATCAACATTCATCAAAATCTGAAGCAAAGACACCATCAAAATCCTGCTTTAACAAATTTTATCTGCAGTGTGGCTTTGTTGCCTACAGCATGGCTGGGCTAGTATCACACTTAAGAAAGCACAAATGAAATATGTCTTTCCCTAAGCTGATTTTCTCCACAATAACCCCCTGCTAGCATGCATAAGTGTAAAATGAAAGGCAACATCCAATGCTGACCCTCATTTATCATTCACGAGAGTCCACCATATATATATATATACGTGTGCATGTGTGTGTGTGTGTATAATTTGAAATTAGCTTCACCTAACCGTCTCTCTCTTCATGGACAAGTTGTAAGGCACACTGGACAAAACAGTGGCTCCCTCTAACCTGAGGGACACAGGTTCAATTCCTGCTGAAGTGTGCCAATTTTTCTTTAATTTCTCGAATATTTAGGCTTGTGGGTGAAAATAAATGAATATACAGCTTAAAATATGAATGGAGAGGTTATTGAAATAGAAGTATCCACTAATAATGTTTATAGTGCTGAAAAATGCACACACACACACACATATATATATATATATATATATATATATATATATATATATATAGCATGTATGCATATATATGTGTGTGGGTGCGTGAAATTTTAGTTGTGATGTGTTTCTAATAACAAAGCCATTAGGAACCAAGAAGAGTTATTTAAATTTAACCATATCATGATATTTCTTATTTCTCTAAATACCAGTACACGATCGACTTGAATATTTACATACTACTCAGGTACTAATAAATGCAATAGCATTCGAAGTATTAAAAGAAGTATTGCTAGCTATTATTAAATTCTGGCAAGTATTTCTGTCAGTGTAAGTTTGGTTTCTTTTTATAGCAGCATGATTCTATGATTATTACTAAGTAATATTGACTGGAAGAAAAGAATAGGTCTCTGGTTTTATTCTTCTATGTGCCATGCCCTTTAAGACGTTTGCGGTCATGGCTATCCACATCTTCCGGTCCTTTTGGTATTGGAGAGAATGGAAACAAAAAGGAAACTTTTACTTAACATCAGGAAGAGACAGTTAAAATTTCTTAGGCACGTAATGTGGATGGAGGGTTTGGAAATAGAAAAAAAGGACAGAGGAATGTGGCGCCTAACATACTTGATGGGCTTGAGTAAATGGATTGCAGAACAGGGTTTAGGAGAAATAACAAAAAGTCAAAACTTATTAAGGGACAGGAAAATGTAGAGGGCCATGATCGCCTACTTCCTGATAGGACAGAGCACATAAAAGAAGAAGAAATTCTTTTGCTGTTGCAATTAAAACACCAAAAAATTGAGACAAAAATGTTCCTGAAATACCAAATCCACAAAATTCAAAATGCTTGATTAATTATTTCCTTGGATCAACACAGATTTTGACAGGACATGACACGTTTTCCTTGAGTTAGTTCCTCCCTAATTAATACTGACAGATTTCTCAAAGAATTTTTTTTAAAAATCAATGAAAATGGTCCTGGATGTCTGCTGTCATCTGGACCTTATTTTACAGAATGCCTGCCATTTGTTGTCTTAGCATTATTGGTTCCTTATCAGAATGGACAGTTTTTTTTTTTTTTTCCTTTCCTTTTTTTAAACACACTAAATTACAAGGCTTTAGGATTTGAAAATAATCCTCACATTTCTAAAAGAAATAATAATAGTTCCCAAATAATAATACTACTCAAAGAATCACAACCTTTTTATCTAACCTTATAAATGATCGGGAGATAAGCTTACTGTTGACACCATAAAATTAATTTTGTTTGTTATTAATTTATAATAATATTTCTTACATATTATTTCTGTAGAATTGCTCAAACATGTCATATGTTAGTCAATTCTGATAGATGAAAGGACTTAAAAGGTTTTCACATGCAAGTGTTTAAATATATTTTCCTATGTTATTTCATGAGGTTTACACTTCATCCCCGTCTTTTGAACAAGGGCAGAGGTTTATCCTTTGTTTCCAGCTTAAGAGTGTGTTTCTGGTTTCATCTAAAGTCTTTTCATTCTTTTTCACACCCAGCAGCCCCTTATGTTTTGGTGGCATTATTATTAGTTTGGTGCAAAAATAATGTCGTTTTCTCACATAGTAACATATGTGAGAAAACGATATTATTTTTGCAACAACCTAATACTTTGCCTGTGGTGAATTGATTTAAAAAAAAGTCAGCTTTTCACCTGCCCATTTTGCAAATATCTTGGAACAGTTTGCTGTTATAACAACAAAGATATTGAGACCTGGCGCCAATTCATGCAAAGAAGGTTTGCTGATTCCCAAACTTTTGGTGGCGCTCCGAACTACATGCGTAACATTTCCTTACACACATAAAAAACTGACTTTTTTTTTTTTACTAGTATTAGGTCTACTGTAAAAACAACTTTTTAAATAATTAAACATTAAATTTATGATCATACCTACCTTGAGGCTTGAATGTTGCAGATATGAAAATATTATTGTGGCAAGTGCACTTTAGCTTAAAAAATAGTTTAATGAGAAAAATGAACATTTTTATTCAATGCAGCAAGCTCAAATTCACACACTTTATAGAAAGTCTACCACTAAATATAATTATAGCAACTCTATATTTCTGAGATGAGGTATTATCTCCATCATTTACATTATTCAGACTATTTTCCTCATCTTTGTCGCCATATTTATTACAACATTTCAGCCGTTGTACGCTCTGGCCTTCTTCAGGTGGTTGGAATGTCAAACTGAACCCTTTATTTTGCTCACTGAGGTAGACTGTTCTAGTTCCACATGCCATGTTTAATGGATGTCAGTTATCAGTTATCTCCTTTTTTACATCATTGCTCACTTTCACATAGAAAAATTTTCCCTCACCCACCTGTTTAGTTAATATTCAAAAGCATAGCAAAATTGTTTGGTAAAAAGCAAAATTGTTTGGTAAAAGTTTGTTACTAGTTCATAAACTGATTTAATGATGTAGTAAAAAATATCAAAGGAGGTAACAAATAATACTGACTTATGTGGCTACTGTCACTGCTGCTACCACTGAATTAAAGAACAAATAAAACCAAACTTGACTATTGAAAACTTTTTGTCACCCCAAGCAAGGCGGGAAGCCCCTAGGATGCAAGGGGTTACAGAAAATTTAGAGCAAGATCAGATAGGAGTGATAGAAGAAAGGATGAGGGTAGTGGATAGATCAAGGCAACTGGAGATGTCAGTTGACATTACACTTAAATAGCTGGAGATTATAGCTCACAGGGAAACAGGAAAAGGGAAGGGAGTTCCACAGGTGAGAGGTGCAAGACATGAAGCTATTAGAGTAAAAGAGACGGCTACATTTAGGAGTTTTGACAGTGAAGGGGTGAGAGTGGGATGCCAGCCTCGTAAGGCGCTGGAACTCATGACGTCTGGGAACCAGAGCAATTTCCATGAAAGTATTTGTAGAACAGACAGAGGGAGGCGACGACGTATCTGTGAGAAAGTGACTGTAGATGAGATGCCAGGGCAGAGCCAACTACATTGCATATCTGCCTCTGGAGCCTATCAAGAACCCCAAGGCAAACAGAAGGGGCACCAGACCATATATGGCAGCAATACTCCATGAAAGGGCGAATTGTTGATTTGTAGATCTGGAGGATCGACTCCGGGGAGAAAAACTTCCTGGCGCGGCTCAGGGAGCCAACTTTCCTTGCAGTGGATGAGGCAATTGACTCAATGTATTTATTCCATCTCAGGTCAGCCGCAGAGAGTTGCTCTCGAGAAGTTGAGCGTCAGACATTCTAATGGAGGGAAGGGAAGGATCTCTGTGGTGATTAATAGAGAGCAGTTTTGTCTTAGAAGCGTTGAAGTTGACCAGCCAAATTATGCCCCAGTTCACAATCGATTGGAGGTCCTTTTCGAGACGCACGGCCAGGCGAGTTTTGTCAGCGAGACTAGATATGTTTTTGAGGCAGGAATAAATTGTGGTGTCATCTGCGTATATGCCAACTTGGGAAGTTATTGCGTCAGGAAGGTCATTTATGTAGATAAGGAATAGAGTGGAGCCTAGGATGGAGCCTCAAGGAACACCTAAGTTCGTGGGATAGGAACTGGAGGAGAATCCATTGAGAACGACCTTCAATTTACAGTTTGACAGGAATGATCGTATTAGGTTATATAATCAACCCGTAATGCCATAACCCTGGAGCTTGCAAAGAAGGCCGGCATGCCAAACCCTATCAAATGCTTTGGAGATGTCTAGTGCCACGGCTATGCTTCCCCGTTATTTTGAAGAGCTCGGTAGACTGTTTTAGTGATGGCCGTAAGCACATCAGCTGTAGATCAGGCAAAGCAGAAACCATATTGCTTGTCTGAGAGCAGATTATGGGATGTGAGGTGGTTAACCACCCCGGTATTGATTAGGGGCTTCAAAGACTTTGCCGAAGAGAGGAAGGAGACTGATAGGACGGTAGTTGGAAGGGTCAGAGGGGTTGGCGGAGTTCTTGAAGACAGGAACGATTGAAGAGGACTTCCAGCAGTCAGGAAAACAAGATTCCTTGAAGCAGTAGTTGTATAGTTTAGAAAGGGCGGGCGCCAGTTCAGGTGCACATTTCTTCAAGACAATGGCTGGTATCCCGTCGCCACCATTAGCCTTGTTGGGGTCTAAATTGGAGATAACGCCCAGTACCAAAGATGGGGTTATGTTTAACCCACTCAATATGGCCTCAGTTCTAAGAGGGAAGTCGGGTATCGGTACACCGGAAGAGTCAAGCGTCGAGTTGAATGAAAATTTCTGAGCAAAGCATTCAGCCTTGTCGGTAGAGGAGGTCAGGACTTCGAACTGGTTGAATAAAGGGGGTATAGAGGGTTTGAAATTGTTCAATACGCTCTTGCAGAGACGCCAATAAACTTTGGAGACAAATTTGCAGGATGCAATACGTTCCTTCATCTGAGCCGCAAATAGTGACTTAGCATCGTTGAGGACACGCTTACATTCGTTACGGGCGGAGGCAAAGAGACGTCTATTGCAGTCAGACAGACATGTCGCTAGTTTTATGGTCAAGATTAGTTTTATGACTAGGGTTAGTGTTGCAAGTGTTGACAAAAATTTACTACTAGCAACTAAAAAGATTTCAGTGGATATTTTTTGTCGTTTTTGATCTTCCCTTATATGTTATTTCATCTGCAGAACTATTTATGATCACTCTCAAAACTATAGTAAATACTAAAATATTCTTTGTTTGCAGGGATATTTATATCTTATCTAAGAATGGGACCCAGTTATTACCATTTAGCTTCCTAGGTTTTTTTTTATTTTTGCTTTTATGCAGGTTCTTTGCATATCTCCTTTGAATAACTTTTTGGACTGCATCTGTTGAAATGTTTTTTTAATAGTCAAAATCCTATATCACCCACCAAAATTTCCAATCGTCTACAATTTTCTGTTCAGTTGGTCATCACCAACCCAACAGTTGAAATCACCCACCAATAGGTGATATTGCCCTGGTTGGGAAACCCTGATATATGCCGTCAAAAACGTTTTCAGCAAAACAATATAGAATAAAAGAAAATAGGTGGAAACCCAGATATATTTATTCCATAAAAAAAATAGAAATAACACAATTTTGGTTTTTGGGAAACATACAGTTCTCATTAAAAACAGAGTCAGAATTCAAATGTCTACATTTTTTAAAGATAAAAATATTGCTGATTTTTCTTTTGATTTTATCAAGAATCTCTAGTTAAAAAGCAGGAGCACCAGACCATATGTGACAGCAATATTCAAAGGATGGATGAAAGACTTATAGATATGCAAGATAGATTCTATAGAGAAATATTGTCTAACACAATAGTGAACAAACTTTCTTAGCAACTGATCCATCAGTCAGTTATATGCCATGCATGATACATGCTTAGGCAATCATGTATCTTTCGATACATGACCGATGAGGCAGATTTTTTCCCACAGTAGGTTGCCGCCATTTCTTTCTGTGGTAGACCAGTTGCCATACAAGTCTATAGAACCTGGTCTGTCCTGCTATTTACCCATAGCTAGGGAGAGAAGTAGAGGATTCAAACATTTCCCATGGGTATTAGCACATAAGTGAACATAATGGATTTGACTGGAATTCGAACTCGGCTCTCCAATTCCTCAATGGATTCGATATAGTCTTTCCACTTCATGTCAGTCAAGAATGTGAACCCAAGAAAGCATAATGAGTCACTTTCATCAAGGTTAGCAGCCATGCTGATGGAACATAGAGAATGGTCTCTCAGATGATTAATAAAGAGCAGTTTAGTTTTAGCAGCATTAAAATTAACAAGCCATCCTTTGCCCCAGTTAACAACAGACTGAAGTTACTATAAAATCTTACACTTTGCCTCACAATTAGACAAAGCAGAAAAAATTTACCACTATTAAATAACAATGATATTCTTTTCTATTTTTTTTTTTTTTTTTATATTTCTGGGATCATACATACTGAATAATTGTTGTATTGTTGCTTTGTTTTTTCCATAAGAAGGGATTGATAATCTGCCTTTAATCTGGATTCCATCTTGATTCATTCATCCAATATTTGACTGCAGATCCCATTATCATCATGACAAGCCAGAGTCATCTCCAGGATTTCTTTCCAGTTTGCAACCAACTAAATTGGATCAGACAGATAAAGGGATCCTACCAAACACTGACTTGACCAGTTAGTATCATTCTGAAAATTTTTAGCACCAGACTTTGAGCAACACCAGTAGAATTGGTCATCTTTACTTTCTTTGAATCAAAAAATATCAAAGGGAATCTTTTTGGCTTTAATTTTTTTCATTTTCTTTTAATGTCTGGGAAGACATCTAAAAGGAAAATCATAAGATTTTTTTTCTTTTTTTTCATTACAAAAATATTTTGGAGGGATTGGTGTCTTCTCTCTTTTAAGATAATGATCCTTTCTTTCATGTTTTTCCTTTTGTACTTATCAATATTTTGTCTTCCTTATAATTTTCTTTCTTTTTCTTTATTTTTGTAAAAGGTTTGTTCTAAAATTGATGGGACATATTGAGTTTTAAAGAAAGAAAAAAAAAGAAAAAATGGAAAAAAAACTTAGTTTTCTTTGAAGGTTTTTTTTTACCTTTTTAGTTGTTTTTCAATTTTTATCCTTTTTTTGCTATCAGTCTTTGTTATGATATAAAATTATTTGCATCCATGGAAAATACATCAATAAAAAATTGAGACATTCTCAAAAATATCAGTGCACCTCTATAAATTTAATATTTAAAAAGGAATATATATTGAAATATATACAACAATATATTGTAGATATTCAAGATTTGTAAATACAAAAATTGCTTATTCTTTAGGTTAGCAATTTTTTATTTGAAATCCTAATTTTATCTTATAAGGTTATTGTAATTGTGAAAAAAAAACTATAAAAATCTGTTTAAATTTAGAATAACACATTCAAATTATATTAAAATGAACAAATTAAACAGATTCAAATTATATACAAAATAAAAAAACAATTTTATTGAAAGTTACTGATAAGATACAATATCCCTACTGAGTGGATACCAACTTAAAATAAAATTTAATTCAAATATAATTCATAGAGAAAAATAAAATCTAAACAGTGTTTAAAATATTATTTACACTATTTATATTCAGAGTATTGTCCTTATCTTTGTTGTTATCACAATATTTCGGCCTTCCTCGGGTTTATATCAATCTGGGTAACCTACAAGGAATTCTGAACTGAACCCTGCTTATATCTAGAGATATCGTCTGGTTCTTATTTGTATTTAATACGGCTCAGTTATTGCACACCTGCTTCCACTGAGTGCAAGTACACCGCCCAACCGAGGGATTGAACACCAAATTCCCAAACCAATCCTTTAATCCACTAGGCCAATTTGCTGTAGTGAACTTGGAGCCTTAAACATTCCCTGCCTGCTCATTAGAGTTTCAACTCTAAAATATATAAAGAGATGCATGGAGTTAATTTGCAATGTTAATTTTGGCGACACAGGCTGGAGGCAGGCAGAGCACCATTTGAGTTTCGGAGGCCTGGGCCTTTGATCAGCAGCAGATTTGGCCCTTCCAGCATATCTTTCTTCCAGTTGCAAATTAATTGATGAGATACTCGAGTAGTTCTTTCGAACAAGTTTGCAGCGTCTGGGCCCAAGAATTACTTTCTATCCCACTAGACACATCAAAACAAAAAAGCTGGGATAAAATAAAATGCAAGACCAATTTTAGTAATTTGAGGCTCTCTCTGGATCAGCATCACCTCACCTGTCTACTATCTGCTTCACAACCAAATAGTAGCACCTGGCTCAACACAGTGCCCTGTTCATCTACCAGTACCCTTCTAGATGAGTGTACTCGGGTCAGAGTCACAATCTGTCAAATTATGTGAGCATCACAGATGCATATGTGGGGCTTCTATTGACAAGTTTGGTTTTCATCCTCTCTTCTTTCGTCGTAGTGCAGATGCCTTCCACGGCAAGCAGCAATAAACGACATCATCAGAAGAGGTTTGGATACAGCTGGGCTCCTTTCCCAAATTGAACCTATAGGCCTTGACCGTGGAGATGGAAAGTGCCCGGATAGCATTACCATTTTCCCTTTTAAAATGTGGAAGTCATTGATTTGGGATTGTGTGGATACATTTTCAACCGTTAATTTGATCAGGTCCATGGCTGAGCCGGGGTCTGTCGCTCGGGACGCAGAGATGAAAAAAATAGTTGAACATTCTTCTCTTCCTGCTCCTGTGGCAGTGGAGATTACTGGGGTTATTGGCCCTCTTTTGATGATATTCCTTCAGAGGATTGGTGCAATGGCGTCTCAATTAAGGGACAAACCCCATGAAACAGAGTGTCTCTTGCCTCATGTCTCACTGGCGATGGTTTGAGGTAATGATTTCTCCATCATTGTGGCTGGCAAAGGATAGCAAAAAAAAAAAACATTTTGTTCAAACTTTTTCAATAAATAATTGTCATTCAAAAAAAAATTTATCGAGTAAAAACAAAAAAAAAAAATATATATATATATATATATACATATTTATTAAAGACATTTTTATGTTTAACGTTCTTTTTATAGATACAAGTATTTAAGTAAATGCTCTGTTTATAATAAACAGTATTAAATAACATTTACCGGCCTGAATGTCCGAGAAATTTTCATAGAAAATATTCGTCCTTTGACAGGATTCGAACCTGCATCCTATATGGAACCGTCATTTACGCTGACGTGCCTTAACCGACTCGGCCACAAAGGAGCGTTCGGTAGTTTATTATAAACAGAGCATTTACTTAAATAATTGTATCTATAAAAAGAACGTTAAACATAAAAATGTCTTTAATAAATTGTCAGACTTTGTCCATTTCTTAATGTATATATATATATATATATATATATATATATATATATATATATATATATATATATATAAATGCATTGATACCAGACTGGCAAAAAGGTCTTATCAATTTGCAGTTGAATTGGCTAGATATAACCATAAGTTCTAAGCTAACATTTTCTTTTCTCACACTTCTCACTTGTGGAAATCTCTTCCAGTTCCATGCTTTCCAGTCACCTTCAATCTTCAAAAATTTCAAAACAATGTTAATTGCTATTTACTATCTTCCTGCTATTCTTTTATTGTTTCCACTTCTTAGAAATGTTTCTGTTTACTAATTCTTCCACACCCATTAAGCCCTTGTGTCTTAGTGGCTTTACTGCTTTGCTTTGGGGGAACTTAATTTAAAAATATACTAAAATTGTTAATCTGCAAATTTTGAGCCTTTAAACAGATATAGTTATAAGAAAATTGTATACACTTAGAGTAACACATTCAAATAGATATTTTGTTAAATATCTGTTTGTAGTCTTGTGTTTACTACTATGTCCCCACACTAGATATAAATAAAAACAATGTATCAAGCCTGAGTAAATGTCTGAGTCAAAGTAGTTAAAAGAGTCATTAAGAAATCATCCTTCATCTGGTCAATTTCCAGCCATACAAATCTGTCTTTATATAAAGAAATGAGACTAAAAATAAAAGAAAATTGTATAAAGCGCATAAAAAATTTCTTGATTATATATATATTTTTTATTTTCCCATTATCTACTATCTTATTTTCTATTACTTTTTCTTTGTGGATGAATTAAATATTGAATGTTTGCAAGGCCAAATTTCCACCCACTCAAACTCCCACTGAGTAAACTTTAGACATGAAACCTTAAAAATATAATATATTATTTTATCTTTTATCTATGCTGTAACACTGAAAAATACTAACAAAGAATTACATTAATTTATATTGTTATAAAGAAAACCCACTAAAAATTAAAAAAAAATTTTTACCTAGAGTATATTCATATCCACTATACATATATAATGGGGCCTCCCCTTGGCGCTATCCTTTGAGTTGTGTTATTTCTTATCTTCATCGATGACCTTCGAAATGTCATCACTTCTCAACAAGGTATTCACAAATATTTACACCTGTCTTAGTAGCAAAACTGATAGGTATGACAAAGTAAAACTGGGAGCTGCTCTCAAAAATGACTTCCGATTAATAGTTAACTTGGGCCAGGAATAGTTAAAAAGTTAAATAGCTGAGTAGACTGTGCTATCTAGCCTTGGTTAACTTCAATTTAAGAAGAAGGAAAATAATTGTGAAGGCATGAATCCATCTTTCCTATCCACCTCCAAATAGTAGTTAAATAGCAGGGTAGATTGGGCCTTCTAGCCTTGGATAGCATCAGTTTAAGAGAAGGAAAATAGGAAAATTGTGAAAGCATGAATCCATCTTTCCTATCCACCTCCAGATAGAGGTTAAATAGCAGAGTAGATTGGGCCTTCTAGCCTTGGATAGCATCAGTTTAAGAGAAGGAAAATGGCAAAATTGTGAAGGCATGAATCCATCTTTCCTATCCACCTCCAGATAGAGGTTAAATAGCAGAGTAGATTGGGCCTTCTAGCCTTGGATAGCATCAGTTTAAAAGAAGGAAAATGGGAAAATTGTGAAGGCATGAATCCATCTTTCCTATCCACCTCCAGATAGAAGTTAAATAGCAGAGTAGATTGGGCCTTCTAGCCTTGGATAGCATCAGTTTAAGAGAAGGAAAATGGGAAAATGGTGAAGGCATGAATCCATCTTTCCTACCTACCTTACCTAGATGTTAAATAGTAGGGTAGATTGGTCTCTGTAGACATGGATAGGATCAATTTAATAGAAGGAAAATGGGAAAATTTTGAAGGCATGAATCCATCTCTCTTACATCCCAGATGATGGTTAAATAGCAAGATAGATGGGTCTCTCTAGCTTTGGATATCAGCAGTTCAAGAGAAGGAGAATGGGAAGATTTTGATAGCATGAATTCATCTTTTCTTACCACTGTGAGAGGGAGAAAAAATTAGAAATTTTGAAATTGCTATATATGATGGTACATAAGACCCAAATCTTTGCACAAATATTAGAATTTGTCATTAATGCTTGACAAGAAATAGGTTTTAAACTAAATTAAATTGGTAAAAGGAACAAATTAAAGTAACATTCAATGTTCAATATAATTTTTTTTTCTTACCATTCCCTACAGAAATGGTGGGAACTACATATACATATGTTGCATTTGACATGAGATTCTTTGCATTTTTATGCAATGATGACAAGCCACTTCAAATTCAGTTTAATCATGATGATTGCAAATTCTATTTTCGTGCGATTTTGAATAAAAAACCATATAAAATTCTATAAGCCATCTCAGTTTGTAGAGGTTCTTACTATGTAAGAACCTCTACAAACTGAGATGGCATCAAATATAGAATATTTAATAGGTGATTTTTTTTACCTTTTTTTTTTTACAAAAGAGAGAAATGATGACAAACCACTTCAACTTGAGTTTATTCATGATGATTGAGGAATCTATCCTAGTGTGATTTTAAATGAAAACCATAAAAAAAATCAATAAGCATCTAAGTTCCATTGGCAGTACTTGGTCAATAATGGTTCATTAAGCTTATCTTGGAAAAGGAATTTTTTTTTCTGATTTTCAAGCTTATAAAATAAGTCACCTCATAAAAAATATAAACTATATCCACTATGAATGCCTCAGTTTTTAGTGAGTTCACTTTTAAGCCAAACTTAAAATGTTTATATTTAATTATGAAATACAAACAAAAGAATATCTCAAATTTATAATAAATCTTTTCCATGAAAGCTTATATCCAGAAAATTCTCAGTTATTTGCAGTGACTTTCATAGTAAAAATAAAAGCAATGTTCTTAATTAAATATATATCTTCAGTAAAAGTCTAACTACAAGACAAGAGACCATATTCATCATAGTATGTCTTATATTTTTACTGCCATTCTCTGCCTCCATTATGAGTCTTTTAATTTTCTTCCTTTACTTTGATGTTTTCTTAATAAAATACCTTAGAAAGGTTATTAGCGAAAAATCAGTCCTCTTACATTTTAGTGTTTTTATAAATATCTTATTAATTGCACATATAATGACCATGTAATGTTTGCCATGATTTATACTGCATTGCTATAACACAATTATTTGTAATGCATTTCTATTGTAAAATTATTTTCAATAATAACCCTATAATATCAGCATTGTTTTTTGACCATGATCAATACATTTTCTTGATTTATAATGTATTGCTATAATAAAATTATTTGTAATGTATTCTTATAGTAAAATAATTTTAATAGCTTGTTTGATTAACAGCATGTCAACACCTTAGAAACCATGTAATGTTTGCTATGATTTATAATGCATTGCTATAACACAATTATTTGTAATGTATTTCTATTGTAAAATTATTTGTAGTGCATTTCTATTGTAAAATTATTTGTAATGCATTTCTATTTTAAAATTATTTGTAGTGCACTTCTATTGTAAAATTATTGTAATGCATTTCTATTTTAAAATTATTTGTAGTGCATTTCTATTGTAAAATTATTTGTAATGCATTTCTATTTTAAAATTATTTGTAGTGCATTTCTATTGTAAAATTATTTGTAATGCATTTCTATTTTTAAATTATTTGTAGTGCATTTCTATTGTAAAATTATTTGTAATGCATTTCTATTTTAAAATTATTTGTAGTGCATTTCTATTGTAAAATTATTTTTAATGCATTTCTATTTTTAAATTATTTGTAATGCATTTCTATTCTAACATTATTTTCAATAATGGTCATGTAACATCTGTACTGATTTCTGACCATAAACAATCCATTTTCTTGACTTACAATATATTTCTATAATAATATTCATTCCTACACTAAAATAATTTTTAATACATTTCTATATTAAAATTATTTACAACAATAGCCATGCTATGTCTATCTTGATTTATAATGCATTGCTATAGTAAAATCATTTTGATTAATAGCCATAACACATTTCTGGCCTCTGACAAACTATTTTTACTTTATTCATAATGCAAATTTTATAATAATATTATGTGTATTGATTTTCTATATTAAAATTACTTGCAATGCATTTCTATTTTACAGTTATTTTCAATAATATTTTTTTAATCCCTTCTTGGTTGGGATGAGGAATTTTCAGCATTCCTTTATACAAAAATAATATGAAGATTATGGTAATGCCTATAATAGCTGTTGTAATTGGAACTATTTTGTTTGACGAATTATAAATATGAGGTGTTTTAAGATACCGAGGAAGGTGCTGGAAATTTGAGAAGACTTGCTGTCAATCTGACACTTGGGATAACCACCAGATGCTTGGTGTGAGCATGCAAATATATCAATATAATATCAGCCTAAATTTTCAGTCATATTAAGATCATGCAATGATCTCTGTAGAAAAAAATTACAAATTGAAATTTATTTCAATAATGTCACTTCATGTACTGATTACCATCGATAAAATCTTGTTAGGTTAGATTGGTCAATTTATTGACATATCAACACGTGTTGGGTTAGTTGATATCAAATATAAGTCTTTGGAGACAGAAATCAGAATTAATTCTTAGATAAGTAGTCATAAGTCTGGTTTTACACTAGAGTTAAAAAGTTAGATATAGATCTGTTTTTCTTTTTTTTTTTAATCATTTCACTGAAAGCAAGGCAATAAAGTCACTAAGACACCAAAGTTACTGAGTTTGAAAGAATATGAGAAGAAAAACGCTATTAACCTTTATTACTCTGTATGTGACTTCATTTGCTGTACAAAAATTTATCCTGCCACTGAAGGTGACTCTGATCCCTGAACAACAGTGAGTTTGAATTTCATAGTTGTGTTGTCATATCGTGCTATGGCAACAGAAAACAACTTTGAGTGAAATTAACAATATGGATACTGCAATTGAGAGGCCTTAAAAAGAATGCAGTGGAAAGGGAAGTAACATTAATAATGCAGAGTTCTAAAGGTTTTAAGGAGAGCGAACAATAAAAGAACAGGAATTAAGAAGACATAAAATTGCATTTAAATTTTTTAGGACCAAAGTTGATTGGGAAGCAAGAAACTGAAAATGAGTTCCACAAGTTGATGGTAATTTTTTCCTTTTTTATTTTTTATAAAAAAGTATTGCTGCTAATTTTTTACTATGAAAATGTATTGCTGGTATTTTTACTATAAAAATTTATTTTTATATTCTGATACTATTTAACCTCAGTTTGGTGGGGGATAACTATTTGCCTGTAGTTAGGACCCTAACAGGTATTACCACCCTGGTTCAAGACAGACCTGGTAACAACAGAAATTAAGAGATGGATCCACACTCCTCAAAACCTCCAATCTCCAATCAGAGGCCTCGTTGCTGGACATAGGTATGGTTTTACACCAATACAAAAAAGGTAAACATAGGACACAGGTCAGGTTTAGGCTGATGTCTACAAGTATCTATGCAGAAGGAGACCCTTAAGTGGGAAGTCTTAAAATTCTGCAGAGTTTGCAGTCAGCAAATTCCAAGCTCAGCTCACAGGATAAAAGTAGAATCAAAACAAAAAATCCAGCTAAATAAAAATGGCACTTCCCTTTTATTACCCAAAATACAAATTGAAAAGTATAACATGAATAATTTAGTACCCAAAAACCTGGCAAATTTATCAAGGATAGACCAAATATTTTTCTCATTTTTTGCTATTTCTTCTTTGCTTATTGTTTGTATGTTTACATTATCTGAAAGGTTTTTTTCATCTGTAATGCATTAATATACATATTCTTCAGCTGCTTATGTTATCATAATCCACATATTAACATCATTACAAGCACAGTCACTGTGTATTTAAACTGGATTCAAATCTCATAGTAGATGTTCCTGGGTATGACGATAAGCTACATCCGGCAGCAATGCATCGGATCAGGAGATTGGAGGTCTTGAGAAGTGTGGAACCAACTCTTAATTGCTGTTGTTCTCAGGTTCATCCTGACCCAGCATGGTAGCAACTGTTAGGGCAAAGTTAAACCCACCCCTCCAAACTGTGGTTAAAACAATATAAAAGTATAAAAATACATTTTTATAGTAAAATTACCAGCCATAGAGTTAAATAGTAAAAAAAAAAATTGGTAATAGATTTTAATAGTAAAAAAAATAAAATTACCAAACCTCCCAAGAAAATTAAATTTCACCATTAAATTATCCATAAGGAGTTGATATGCCATTAAATAAACTAAACCTATCGCAATAGATGAATCTTTCACAGCTGAAAAGCTATTGTTTTTAACATCAGAGATTGTAAAATTTGAATTTTTTAAAGCCATTTTTGCAAATTTCACAAAAACTATAGCCTCCAACTTTTAAAACTCATCTCAAGATTTTAATATTCAAAGAAAATTAATTAAATTTTAATGAACATGTAAAATTTATGTTTTGGCTCAATGGAAAATAAAGAAATTGTTTTATAAAAGCAAATTTTAACTTCAAGACTGAAAATATTAGAAATTTATGAACCTGTTGCGAATTTTAAACAGAATAGAAACAAAAAGTGAAATTTGATAAAGTCTGGAACTCTTAAATCAATTCCTTAAATCATTTTTTCTCAAAGACGGTACAACATTACATAGCAAATTAAAACCAATGTCTATGATTAGTGAGAGAAAAATACAAAGTCAAAAAATTCTACAAATGACCTTGGATTAATTTTCTATCCTTTCTGTCTTGTTATTTATGAAAACTTTTTTGAATGAAGTACTTTTTATTATTAGTAGTAAAATTTTAATGCTAGTGTTTCTCTATCTTACTATTGTTGACTTTATTAAAAGTTGCTTCTTTATAATTTTAACTTCAATATTTGAAGTGTGTCTCAAGCAAGACTGTTGTAATAAGAAGCAACAGTAATAAGATAGATTAAAACAATTTTTTAATTTGTTTTTAATAATTTAACCCTAAGACAATAATGCCACTAAAATGCAAGGTGTTCACTGAGAGTTTACATAAAAAGAGAAAGAGATGACTTCAGTGAGAAGAAAGGACAGTAAAAGAACAGGTTGCAGGATGACAGAAAGATTTAAATTTTTGAAGTTTGTAGATAGCAAGGAAGCAAGAAACCAGGAGAGAGTTCTACAGGTGAAAAGTGCATGAAAAGAAACTATTAGAATAGAACATATGGTTGCATCTACCTATTTCTACAGTAAAAGAATGAGACCTAACAGCCAATCTAGTAGTACACTTCATGCAGCCAAGGTACCAAGGAGGAGAGCTCATTAGAACAACTGCCATGAAAATATTTATAGAAGAGGCCCAGGGAAGTCATATCATGGCAGCGGGAAAGTAACTGAAGTCGAGATGCCAGATCAGGATTGATAACATTACAGACCCTTTTTGGGATTTTGTTGAGCATCTCCAGATATATAGCCAGAGCACCAGACCAGATATGACAACAATATTCAATGTACGGACAAATAATAGATTTATAAATGTGCAAGATGGATTGTCTGGTACAATGTTGTGAACCAAACTTCTTAGCATCAGACTTGGTAATTGATTCAATATAATCACTCCACTTCATGTCAGTAGAAAATGTGAGACCAATAAGGCACAATGAGTTTCTCTCCTGGGGGTTACCTTCAACCATGTTGATGGAGGGCAAAAATGGTTCTCTATGATGATTAAACAATAACAGTTTCATTTTGGAGGCATTCAAATTTACAAGCTATTTCTCTTGACAGAAATATTTATAGTAGTAAGTTAATGAATATACAGGGGTTAGACAAAATAATGTGAACACCTGGCTTAAACATTTATTGATTGACTTTGGACCTCCATTAGCTTCTAAAACTGCTTTGATTCTTCATAGAATGGAATCAAATAAGTTTTGAATTGTTTCCAGTGGAATTTTATCTCGTTCTTCAATCAAAATCTCAAAAAGTTGCTTCATTGATGACGGGGCAGGAAATCTGTTCTTCACTTTCTTCTCTAGAACTCCCCATAATCATTCAATTATGTTGAGATCAGGTGATTGTGCTGGCCATAGAAGATGTTTAATTACATTATGATGGTCATCAAACCATGACTTCACTTTTTTGCCGTGTGCATGGGTACATTATCATCTTGAAATATGGCACTTTCTCGCAACAATATGGTAGTCATTGTAAGGACTTTGTCATTGAGAATGTTGAGATATTTATCTGCAGGAATTCCACCATCAAGAGTGATGTTAGGACCAAAAGAATACCAGGAAATTTCTGCCCAAATCATTACTGAGTCACCTCCATGTTTGACTCTAGGAACTATGCAATCTTGATCAAAGGCTTCTCACATGTCTTCTCCATACATAAATAAGCCTGTTTGTAGGAAATGATAAGAAAGACTTGTAACATTTTTCCTTCCCTCAAGTGTCCAATTTTTGTTATCATCACATTATTCTTTTGCAACTTGACGTTCGACTTTGTCATCAGAGGTTTAACAATTGCAGCCCTTCCGTGGATACCAGCTTTATGGAGCTTCTGACATACTGTGCATGTAGAAACTGTATTGGTTAGGTGAGCAATAGGTTCTTATGTCACTTTTGCTGCAGTAGTTTCATGATTTTTTGCCACAATTTGTTTTAAAGCTTATTGGTCACTTTTGGTCAACTTTGGTTTCCGTGCACAATTACAATTTGCTGGCGATGTTTTGTGTAAGCTGTCATAACTGTGGACACTACAGCTCATGACAAATTCAATAATTCAGACATTTTGGTCACAGATGTACCAACTATTTGTCCTCTTTGAAAATCCAACTGGTCATGCATTTTTATATGTAACTCTTTTTCCTAAAGATAAATAATGACTTAATTAAGTGGAAAACAAGGTAAAGGATTAAAGTACTGAAGAGTTACCTTTTATGCCAGTTTGATGTTTACAAATACTCAGAAATGCCAGAATTGAAAAAATTTCTCTAACACCTGTATGTATCTATCTACATCAATTTGTTCATATCTCTCTATCTATCTATTTATCTATGTCACTTATTTGACCTCCTCTTTATGTTACAATGATTGTCAATGCAGAAAGAGGGCGTGTGAGCATTTTGACCCACCAGTATCATGCAATAAATTTACTTCCCCAGGCAACAGAAAAAAGGCTCTTACTACCATTGTAAACCTTTGCAAAAACCAATCATGATCATTAATCTTTGAAGTAATTCTGAGAGTTTTATACTTTTGTATTTTCAAGTAGCCAAGTACTTTCAAGATGTGGGTGATCATAATTCTCCACAAATTCCTTTTTTGTTCTAACTAACTTTAAAGTTTTACCATCCCTCTTCTTCCCTGTTCTGCCATCCATTCAAACAAACACATAAAAATACTAACTACACTGACTCCTTCTACCAGAGAACTGATCTCCTAATGTGAATCATTAGCTTCCTTATTGAAAAATTAGACTCGCTGGAACTAATCAGTTCGAAGACTAATGAAAATGGCATCCTGTGCACAGCTCTGATCCTTGTACTTTTTCTCCTTGCTTCTCTTGCTTTCAGTATGTCCTTTGTGTATTAAACTTTCTAGGCCATCTTTCTTCATTATATTTTCCAGGAATTTCATCTATCTCTTTCTAATTGTAAAATAGACAGATGTAAACAAATATATAGATAGAAGATAGCCACACACATAAACACACTCATTCACTATATACACTGTATTTCCCAAATAGATAAATAGACAGATAAGAACAGACTGAGATAGATAGATAGATAGATAGATAGATAGATAGATAGATAGATAAATAGATCATCACATGCACACACTCATTCGCTTTATAGTATACACTGTATTTCGAAAATAGATAGATAGATAGATAAGAACAGACTGAGATAGATAGATAGATAGATAGATAGATAGGAACAGATTGAGATAGATAGTCACACACACACACTAACTTTATGTGCTGTATTTCCCAGATAGATAGGTAGAAAGATAGATAGATATATGAAAACAGGCTGAGATAGATAGATAGATAGATAGATAGATAGATAGATAGATAGATAGATAAATAGATCATCACATGCGCACACTCATTCGCTTTATAGTATACACTGTATTTCGAAAATAGATAGATAGATAGATAAGAACAGACTGAGATAGATAGATAGATAGATAGGAACAGATTGAGATAGATAGTCACACACACACACTAACTTTATGTGCTGTATTTCCCAGATAGATAGGTAGAAAGATAGATAGATATATAAAAACAGGCTGAGATAGATAGATAGATAGATAGATAGATAGATAGATAGATAGATAGATAGTCTCATAAACATACACACACACACACTGTATTTCCCAAGTGTTACAGACTGACAGACTCGATACTAGGACACACATTAATTTGTTCAGATCTATATCTGTTATTTAATACAGTTGTTGTAAAAAAAAAAACAAGCGTGAGAAAGGCTTTATTGATTGAAATAAATCATATTCCATCAAATAAAGAATAATTAATCTGAAAAAGCATAATTTCATTCAGACTTGAATAAGCGAATATAACCAGAAACAACAATCATTTATTATGTTTATGCAAATGGAATTTGCCAGTCTTTCTTTACAAGTTCAATATTTATCTGAACTGAAGTACTTTTAACAGTTTGCCATGTTACATTATACTGAAAGACTTGTTCTATGTGCTGCATCCCTTCAGGTCATAGGTGATCATGGCTCTCCACAACTATCTCCTGTGGATCTTAGTAGTTTTACTTCATTTGCTAAGGCCTCTGCTCCACCCCATTCCACCATCTTATTCACACAAGCTCATCAGGTAAAAGGTTTGCTACCTTCCTCCATCTCTCTTACCTTCAAAATGTCCTATGAGGGTTGTTTTCCAAGCCCTCCTTCCTCATGAGTTCAAGGAATTTCAACTATCTTTTCCTGATTCAGAGTAGATAATAATTGACATTGCATTTAAATTTTTGAAGATCAAAGTTGACTGGAAAGCATGGAGCCAGAAGTAAGTTCCACAAGCAAGAAGTACGAGAAAAGGAATTGTTAGCATAGAGCTCATGGTTATATCTAGCCAATTCAATAGTACATTGATGAGACTTTGTTTCCAATCTAGTACTGTCCTTAAATTTGTAAAGTCTAGGGAACACAGCGAAGAGATCATCCAAAAAATTACCATGAAAGTATTTATAGAAAATGCACAGGGAAGCAACTTTATGACAGTGGGAAAGTGACTGGAGCTGAGACACCAGGTCAGGAACAATTCTTCTTTGGATTTTATCAAGAATCTGTAGATATATAGCAGGGGCACTGGACCATATTTTGGTAGCAATATTCTAAGCATAGATGAATGGTGGACTTATAGACATGTCAAATAGATTCTGGAGAGAAAAATTGTTTTGCACAAGACAGTGAACCAAGTATCTTAGCAGCAGACCTAGCAATGGATTCAATATAGTCTTTCCATTTCATGTCAGCTAAAAATGTTAGCCCATGAAAGCACAATGAGTCACTCTCCTGGTGGTTAGCATCAGCCATGCTAATTAAAAGGCAGAAAGGGTTCTCAGATGATTGATAGAGGATAGTTTTGTTTTGGAGATGTTGGACTTCTCTTTTTTTTTCCTCTTGCTACTTTTTATCAATCCTTCTAACTCCATTCTAACAGTTTCTTTTTTTTTTTTTTCTTTTTTTTTTTTACATATATCTTTACTGTCTTTTTTAATTATTCTTCATAATTCCTGTCATTTACTTTCCCTCTTCAAAAATTCTCCTTCCCTTGCATAAAAGGAAGGAGAATTACTTGCTCTTTCTCCTTTCTGGTTCTCATCCCTATTTTTTTTTTTAACTTCTTCCCCCTCTTGCTTTGTTTGCTTTATCTGTCCCTCCTTAATATCTTATCTTTCTATTATACCAAACCCTCTTTCTTCTCTTTCCATATTCACATCCCTTTCCTTTTTCCAAACTTGTCTTATCTCCTCCCCTACATGTCATATCTCTCACTCTCTTATTTGCTTAATGTTTAAAACATTTCTTCCTCTTTCTGCACCTGTCATTTCAAAAGATTCAATCGGAGACAGTTATTTCGATCATGAAAAATTTTCTAAAAAATCAAGAATTTTCAAACACAAACATTTTAAATTTAAATTTAAAATAATTCAACATTAATTTTGTTTTAAGATCTGGGAAAAGTCCAAAATTAAGTGTAGGTGAACTAAACTTTTGAAATTTAAAATTAAATCATATTTTTAAAAAGGATTAAATGGAAAAACTAAGCATCAGTATTTGCTGGCATCAATATTTTTTTTCTATTTTTGTATTTGCAAGATAGATATTCATTTTATCCAACCCTCCTTGATAAGATAGTTAGCATTAAACATTTAAACAGAAAACTCATATATAGAGTTCCACCAAAAAATGTATACACACTTCAGGAAAAGAAGAACTTGTCATTCATAGTTTTATCAAATTGTGATAACACTGTTTATTACGAGGGACCCTAAAGGATATTGTGCATTGCAGAAAACCCACTACATTGGCAGAACTTAGACAAGAAATTAAAAATGCATGTGCAGCAAACCCACTGGACACTATGGTAAACACTGTCCAAGATGTACTTCACCGTGCTAAGAAATATTACTAATAAATATCTGGAAGCAAAAGGCCACCATTTTGAGCATCTCTTGTCATTGTAGAGTTCAAAGGAAACTTGTATTAATCTTGTGATGTCTGAATAAATTTAGTATGTAGTTCACTGCTACCAGCAAGCAGAAAATTATTTTTCTCCTGATGATGGCCATGTTGGCCGAAACTAGTTGAGGAATCTAAATGAAATAATAATAAAAAGGAAAAAATATTATTATACAACCCAATGTGTCTGAAGATTTTAATTTTTTAATACGTTTTATTGTTCAAAACATATATATATATATATATATATATATATAACTATATATACACACACACACACACACACACACACACACACACAATAAAAAATATACATATATTTGCATATACTATATATTTCTTTCTCAGGTGTTATAAATCCAGTGCTTAATGTTATATAACAAAGCTATTAATTATATATTAGTGAATATACATAATATCCAACGTCGATAACATAACAGGAGGATTTGAGATAATAATAATAAAGTAATTCACCGAATCTTGAAGAAACCTCAACAGAATGTTTCGTCCTTTATTTGGGACTCATCAGCAGTGCATATCCACTACCGAGAATTGAAACTTAGACAGTTATGTTATCAGGCAAACGTCATACCAACTGTTCCAATGGGCCTCAGTGATGAAGAGGTAGTGAATTAGACTCAATATAGTGCCACTCAATCACATATTCCGTGGTGGAACTCATCTGAGTTTCCCTTACCCAGAGGACTGTGCCCTGATGAGCCACGACTACTATCCCCAATCCTCTCCATCCAAAGCATTAGAAGCCAGTTCAAGCAAGGATATACAAGTGATAGAAATTATTAGAAGGATCTGAGATAATTATAATTAATTCACCGAGTCTAGAAGAAAGCTCAACAGAATGCAGAAAGCACTGGATGGCCATTTCATCCTATATTTGTGACTCATCAGCAGGTGTTATATATATATATATATATATATATATATATATATATATATATATATATATATATATATATATATATATATATATATTATTATTATTATTATTTTATCATATGAGATTAAAACAAAAATTTGTCGAAATTGCTACACAATAGCTTTCATGTTTTGGCACTGTTTCAAAAAAGAGGTAACACTTTGCTTTAGAAATTTTCTTAAAAATCATTTAATTAGCAGTTACTCATCATCACCTGAAAAAACACAAAGTGCGGATACATGAAAGCTATTGCATAGCGATTTCAACATGTTTTTGTTTTAATCTCTTTTAATAAAAATAATAATAACATATTGCTCTACTTTGTATTGAGCACTTTTTTAAAAGTAAATGCTATGAATAGTGGAATTTTTACTCCATTTGTTCTTTCTATCTTTTGTATATACATATATATATATATATATATATATATATATATATTATAAATTAACTGATTTAAAATGTGGCTTCTTCACTACACAGGAATTATCATATTTCAAAAACTGAAGCTGAAAACTTCAAATTTAATTAAATAATTAAATTAAAAGCATTAGTTCTGTTTCATCTTCAAGAAAATTTTGGAATATGTTTCAGAAACCAAAGCTAATATCTTACTATTCTTTCTTTTAATTATAATATATATATATATATATATATATATATATATATATATATATATATATGACCATGGAATATTAGTGTTTAAGCCTTTTTATTATACCCTTACTCTGTCCAGACATTGAGTTCTACCTGGATTCTATCCTCTTGGATTTATTTTTTATACAAATATATATGAATGTGTATGTATGTATGTATGTATGTATGTATATATATATATATATATATATATATATATATATATATATATACACTGCATGCCAAATTATTATCGAGATAACTTTTTTTCTAATATTTCAAAAACCATCCAATCAATTCACACAAAATTTTCACACAATGTTGACAATACTGATCTGCACAATCACTGAAGTTTTTGTACTGATCTGCACAATGTAAACAAACTGGCGCCACATTTGTTATCAGCACGGTGATTTGAGCATGCCAAATTATTAGAAAAGTCTAAGAATTTAGTGAAATGATGGGCCGTAAAAGCAGTTTAAGTGATGCTGAAAAGAAAATTATCACCTCAGAACTCTCAAAAGGTAAATCTACCCTAGAAATTTCTAAAATGATAGGGAGGTGTCATCAAGCAGTGAAAAAGTTCACCGCTGACCCTACACAAGTACACAATAGGGTAGATACAGGCAAGCCGAGGGTTATTTCACATCGTCTCATGTCATGACTTAAACGAGAGGCCACGAATAACCCTGGACTTACCAATCAAGTGCTTGTCAGTCGCACTGGGGATCCTACTGTGTCTAAAAGTACTTGGTGTCGGTATCTGAGGGAAATAGCAACAACAGTTATACCTGTATTGAAGCCTCCGTTGACGAGAAATCACATTCAAAATCAACTGAAATGGACCGAGGACAATATGAAGATTGACTTCTCTAAAGTTTTGTTCACAGACGAAACTCGAGCAACACTTGATAGGCCAGATAGATGGTGCAAAGGCTGGGTATTGAACGGACAGAATCGCCATCAGCATTTCAGACTCCAACAAGGTGGTGGAGGCATAATGATCTGGGGTGGTATTATTGGAAAAACATTAGTGGGCCCATGGAGAGTACAAGATGGCGTCAAAATGACTGCTGATTCATCCATAGCGTTTATGAAGGAGCATCTTGAGCCATGGATGAAAAGGCAAAGAGTTGCCTTCAGAAGGGCTATTGATTTTATGCAAGATAATGCTCCCTCACATGCTGCTGACAAGACTACTGAATATTTGAAACAGTTAGACTTCGATGGACCTCAAAAAATGAAGTGGCCAACAAATTGTTTGGATTTGAACCCAATCAAAAACCTTTGGAGCATCATGAAGCAAAGACTGTATGCCATTGGACGACAATTCAGGAGCAACGCTGAGTTGTGGGAAGCAATTCTTGACATATCTCGTGGCATTACAGCAGATGACATCCTACAATTAACAAATTCTATGGATCGTCGACTTCTTCAAGTAATTTCAAAATAGGGAAAGCACATTCCCTATTAATTTCTTTAAAACTGTGCCTTTGTTTGTATCTGTTATTATTTGTTTGATTATCTTATTTATTAGGTTCTTTTGATCATAAAAATTCACGTGCAACATTAACGTTTTGTTTGCTCAATTCTGGGAATTTTACTGAACCTTTCTAATAATTTGGCACGCTCAAATCACTGTGCTGATAACAAATATGGCGCCAGTTTGTTTACCTTGTGCAGATCAGTACGAAAATTTCAGTGATTGCGCAGGTCAGTGTTGCCAACATTGTGTGAAAATTTTGTGTGAATTGATTTGACGGTTTTTGAAATATTAGAAAAAAGTTATCTCGATAATAATTTGGCACGCAGTGTATATATTTTAGATATATGATTGCATATGTATGTGTATATTTACCACTAATATTATCTATCTATCTATATATATATATATATATATATATATACAAAACTATTGTTCCCAAGGCTTAAGAGCCACTCAAGAGAGAGGGATACTGAACAAGTTTATTGAAAGTAAATAACAATTGATTCTAGGCTTGAACAGGTTAAGATTGTAGTGATTGGGGAAGCATCTACTCAGGAAGTAGCTCTTCTTCGGAAGAAAGTGTCTAAATGGTATTTCTTTTTGTACCAATGGAATATAAAGGAAATGAGGATGGTTTACCCATTTGTACAGGGTGCGCTGGGTCTTAACCGTAAAGGTCTGAACTGATGGAACTAAGGAATGTAGCTCATAAGAATATTTGCCATGGAGTATCAAGATGCTTGCAAAGTTTCTCTGGCAGTAAAGGAGTTGTAAGGTGGGAAATAATTAATCCCCCACAAAGCCATATGTAGACACTTTTGAACTCTATCCAGGTTGAAAAGTGAGGATAGACCAGCTACAGCAGAGATATGATGGCAATACTCCAATTCTGATCTGCTCTAAATCTTAACAAAATGGAGTATGGCAAAAAGTAGCAGATACTTTCTGGAGCATTAGAAGGAACCAATCATTTTTCCAGCATCTTTAGCTATGGGTTGTATATATGAGTTCTACTTGAGGTCTGGGGTGAACTTGAGGCTAAATGATATTCAAAACAAGGAGCCACTTTCATTAAATATGACAGACAAGGAAAATTTGAATAATTTTCTATTTAGTTTTTCCAGCATTCTTACGTCTTTCTGTTTGGCAGGGGTGAGCGATTACAAAAACTATCCATATCATTGATTGTCCCAAGTGCTTTCAGCCACTTCTTTAGCAATTTTGAAGGGGGGTGTTAGTTTATTTTCATGTTTTTGACTGTGTGAGATGTATTATTCATGTATTATTAGTGAATTATAGTAGGAGCGATTGTGTGCCGGGTATGGCTAAAATTCAAGTGAGTGACTTTCTATTTTTAAAAGACTTTCAGTACTGCATTAACATTGTTAAACAAGATAAGGTTGGTAGTGGGGGAGATCTGTTTGATGTACAGAGCCTCTTTTATAATGAGATGTTTCCTGAAATTTGATTTACAAAGGTTTCTACTGTTTCTGACCAGTATCTTTCTGAAGGGGTCCACACAATTAAAAACATGAAAATAAACTAACAACACCAAAAGCAATCCCCTTGAAAATGGCTAAAGAAGTGACCAAAAGCACTTGGGAAAATCAATGATATGGAAAGTTTTTGTACTTGCTCACTTACCACTAAACAGAAAAATGTAAGAACACTAGAAAAGCTAAAAAAGAATTAATCAAGTTTTTCCTTGACCATCATATTTAACAATATAAATATATATATATATATATATATATATATATATATATATATATATATATATATATATAATATTGCACAATGAGTGTTGGTTGTAATAAAAGTGCGCAGTGTAAAATAAGAGCTAAAATTTATACTATTAATAATAAATATACATTTATTCCTCATCGTCTAGTACAACTGAGTTTCACATATGCAGCAATCTTCAGGTATGAATTGAAAAGTCAAGATTGGTTCATGCATGAAACTTGGATTTTTATTAAATGGTAAGGAATAAAATGTATATTTATTATTCGTTGTGTGTGTGTGTGTGTGTGTGTGTGTGTGTGTGTGTGTGTATATGTATGTGTGTGTGTGTACATATATGCAATGGATTAAATCCAACATATTGTTATTTTTAATTTGCTTTGTTTAAACATTATTTTTGATGGATACTCATATTCAAGTAGAAGCTCAGTTTTTTATCCAACTTTATCTTCCAGCCTAAATATTTGAGAAATCTTGTCAGAAAAATATCCCAGAGGACACATATTTTTCTGACAATATTTCTCAAATATTCAGGCCAGTAGATGTAGTTGGTTAAAAAATACTGTTTAATAAAATAAAAAAAAAACAGCTTCTACTCAAATATGAGTATCTATCAAAAATAACATTTAAACAAAATAAATAAAAAAAAAACAAACATATATCTTTCATTAAATATGACAAACAAAGCAAATTTAATTTATTTTTTAATAAGAATTTAATATTTTCCTTTTCCATCATATTTAACAAAAGATATATATATATATACATATTCCATTAAGTATGATGGACAATGACAATTTAATTAATTTTTTATTTAGTTTTCCAGCATTCTTACATTTTCCAGAGTACAAAAATGTTACATATTGTCCATTGTCCCAAGCAGTTTCAGCCACTTCTTTAGTCATTTTCAAGGGCGTCTGTTTTAGATGTTATTAATTTCTCTTCATGTTTTGACAGTTAAAGTTGTATTTTATTTTTTATCAGACTTTGATCTGATAAATGACATGTGAGGTGTCTACTCAAGGAGGTGGTAGTATTTCCAATAGAGGCAATTAATTTGTGACAAGAAACACAGACTTGTACTGGGCAGTAAAATTGATACATTATATAGGTCATTGTTAGTTTATTTTTGTACTCACTTACTTGCACCAAACAGAAAAATTGTAAGAATGCTAGATAAACAAAATAAAATTTCCACTGTCTGTTATGTTTAATAAAAGATGTTTAAAAAAAAGGCTTCTACCCAAATATATATGTATATAATAATAAATTAAATTGGTAATTCATATGAAATTTCCAAGAGGATAAAGATCCAAGGAGAGCCCTATGTCCAAGACAGAGCAAAATTATTAATTGTGGTATTTTAAGTGTTTGATATTCATTAATTAATATATATATATATATATATATATATATATATATATATATAAATATATATATATATATATATATATATAGGTACTATACTCGACTCAAAAAAACTTCGAATTTTTGATTTGCCAATAATCAAATCAATCTTGAAGGAAAAAAAGGTTTTAAAAAAAGAAAGAGCTAGAAACATAAAAGTCTGTCGAAAAAAATCACACATATACAGGTTCAAAGCCCAAAGAAAAAACCCCGAAACGAGTAAACAACTAACTAACAAAAGAGCTCAATACAACTGTAGAGCAGACCTAAATATGCGTTTCCCTTTGCCTCTTTAGCCAGCTTTCCCTGGTGAAACCTGGGTAGGTTTGTCTGGTTCACTAGGTTTGACTATATATATATATATATATATATATGTGTGTATATATATATATATATATATATATATATCCTAGTGTTACAAACCTTATTTTTAGTGTTCACACATATTTGAGTAGACATCTTTGTTATTTTTAAACGGTGAAATTAATGTCAACCAGCCTAGAAATCGATATGCTTCCTGATAAGAATCAAGTATTTCCCTTAAAAATACTTCTTTAACTAAAGTGGACCCAACCTGTGTTTCCTACAGCCTAATTGCTAGGACACAATGTTGAGCACATGGGACATTTTTAAAAAATTCTATTTCTATTTTTTATTATTTAATCTTTTTTTTAAATTTCTATTAATTTTTTTAAATTCTGTATATTAATACGCTTGTACTTGTGTATGGTTTGAGCCACTCTTGGTATCACATATACTGAAAGGGAAACAGAAAGAGAGATATTCTTTCACACTCAGTAACCTCCCCCACTGTATGTTAGTGGCTTTGTTGCCTTGCTTGAGGTGAAAAGTTTTAAAAAAATAAAAATAAAGAAATATTTGCTTCTAAGTGGAAAGTCAGCCAAAGGTAATTCAGATGAGTCAAGAGTAGAATTGGAAGAGAATTTACAAGCAAAGCATTCTGCTTTATCAGCAGAAGATGTTAACACCTCAAATTGAGTGACAAGAGGAGAGACAGAAGATTTATTCTTATTTAACACACTATTACAGAGCTGCCAGTAGTCACATGATGGGAAAGTGACTGAAGATTAGATACCAAGTCAGGACTGATAACATTGTTGATTCTTCTTTGGATTTTTGCCAAGAATCTCCAGACACATAGCAGAATGACCAGACCAACTGTGGCAGCAATATTCAATACGTAGACAAATACTAGTCTTATTATTATAGTGGAACACACCTATTCTATAGTTAATAGTCTCTTCCACCTATAATAAGTATGAGTCATTGAGAAGAGTCGCTCAGGGAGTCGGTCAGTCAGTCGATGCCGTACAACTGTTAATCGAATACTAAAGTGTCAGCAGCCACAACTAAATTACTCTGCATTATACTTATTATATCAAGTTCCTAACGTTTTGTACGTTGAACCTATTTTAGGACCGACTTAGTACAAATACAAGCCTCCACTGTGAAATCACTCCACAACACTTATAAATGTGTAAAATATATACTGGTGTTTTAGTATACCTATGGGTGATAATGGTATGCCCACATTTCCATAAATACAGTAGTGAATACTGTATGTGTTGGTCTGCAGTCTGCAGTTGGAAATTCATTGTGGAATTCACTTGACTTAATTCTAGCAGGTGACTACTACTTCTACACACTGCTGACAAATCTTATGTGTGCTGTTCTTGTCCTAAGTATTATCATTCATTGCCAACCTTCATGTGATTATTCTATTCAGTAACCTTGTCTAGGTTACAGCAACTGGCAAGAAAAATTGTCTAGCACAGCATAGTGAACTAATTTTACTGGTAGCAGACTTAGCAATTGATTCAATAGAATAATTCCACTTCATGTCATTGAAAACATTAGTCCAATAAGGTACAAGTCACTCTCCTGTAGGTTAGCATTAGCCATGCTGATGGAAGCCAGAAAACTTCTTTAGGTTGATTAATAGAGAGCTGTTTATTTTATAGACATTAAAATTAACAAAACACTTCTGAAGATCAGCTGCCAATTTGATGTTCTCAAACCTATAAGACTTACTATTAAGACAAGAATAAATTAGTTGTATTATATCGACATAGATACAAAATTGGAAACTGATGATATCATGAAGATCATTAGTGAAAATAAGAAACAAAGTGGGTGTAAAATTATTAAAGATACATGTCAGAAATATAAATATTCACATTAGTTTGGAAAGTGACCAGTATTATACAATCAATTGTTAATCACCAACACTGATTGGGGATCCACATAATGAAAGATTGGGATCATGGTTGTGTCATTACTGTTTGCACATTGGATGCACATAATGAAGGATTGGGATCATGGTGTGTCATCATTGTGTGCACATTGGATGAATATAATGAAGGATTGGGATCAGGGTGTGTCATCATTGTGCAAGTACTTTTTAAACAAAGTGTAAATACACCAAATGTTCTGCTACTCCAGAGCCTGTAAGACTTTTCAGCAATTTGCATGTGATTAACATTTTTCTTTACATAAATAATCTTCTGAGTATTTTTAAACAGAATATGAAACAGATGAGAAACAATTTTTTTAATATGATCGACATTGAAAACTCAGGCTTTTGTTTTTGTAAAATTGGAAAGAATATGTTTTTAACAAATATTTTTTTTTTTTTCTAAAAATATTTGGAGAGATTCCAAAAAAGTAATTCTTTTTCATCAAGTTTTAAGTTCTAAATGTAAATTTTAATGGATATTGTTTGATACTTTTCCCAAATGTTCAAACTGAAATAAATTTCAAACAACCAATATTTACAAGAAATGACTTCAAATTTTTCCAATAAACAAATCTTTGGAAACATTATTTTAAATGTTATGTTTGTTTATTTTTTTACTTTTTCGTAAATTGTCTGTCCTAATCCCTGTTTTTCCAAACATTTACACAAGCTCATTAGATAGGGTATATGCTGCTTTCCTTTGTCCCTTTTGCTTTTAATGTCCTGTGAGTGTCAAATTTTCAATGCTCTCTTTCCTCATTATGTACACTAGAAATTTCAACTGTCCATTTCTAATGCTAAGTAGTATTCTTCTTCAGAATGTGGAAAATCATGGCTCTCCACAACTTTCTGTCCTTTGTTCTATTAGTTTAAAAGGAAGTTCCATTTGGATAGCATCTTTCAAGAACCACTACAGTGTGAAAAAAACTCACTCACAAGAGGATGTTTTCCCAGTCATTACAATCCTAACCTCTTCAAGTCTAAAGTTAACAATTATCTCTCCTACATGAGCCCATAAACTGTACTTCTTACCTCCTCCTCCTCTTGCACTCATATAATATTATTCAATAACCCTCTACATTGAGTGACTTTTGAGCCTTATATTTAGTGAACATGAGTAAAAAAAATAAAGAATGCTCTTAATATGGTTTGTCTTTTTACTATCTCTCCTAATCCCTGTTCTACCAACCATTTGCACAAGATCATTAGGTAGGTTATGTACTGCTTTTCTTTGTCCCTCTTGCCATCAATATGTCCTGTGAGTGTCTAATTTTCTAAGCCCACTTTCCTCATTATGTGACCTAGAAATTTCAAACATCCATTTCTAATGTTAAATATTCTTCTTCTTTGATGTGCTGTTTTCTTTCAGGATGTGGGCAATAATGGTTCTCCACAACTTCCTGTACTTTGTAGCCCTTTTTGCTATCTCTCCTAATCCCTGGCCTGTCAACCATTTGTATAAACTCGTTAGGTAGGTTATGCAGTGCCTTCCTTTGTCACTCTTGCCATAAATATGTCCTGTGAGTGTTAAATTTTTTAAGCCCTTATTCCTAAGTAATTATCTCCATAGGTGAGTGAAACAAAAAACTTAGACACATAGATCTGATTAATAACAGTGCCTTCATTTTTATTCTCTTTTCATCACTTTTTCTTTAAAGGTACCATTTCAGTTGGTTTTACTGAGTATATTTCATTGAGAAGATTTTTTTAAATGTGTTTATGAAAGGTACTGATTAGAGGGCAGAAGATTCTGTAGAAAAAAGAAAACATGAAATGGTTGGTTATGATGTTGCAATCAGATGATTCTCTCTGGGTAAAGCTGACATGATTCCTGGGCAGCTCTAGAATCTGGTAGTGAAATCTGGTGCCTATATTGAATTTTAAATAAAACCTCATGCTAAACGTTTTCCTCTCATATCTATTTCTTGTAAAAAATTATAGTTAATAAATAGATTATAAATATTTTAAAATGAGGATTTACTATCTCCCTGTATATCTATCTTCTTCGGGACGGTGGGCGAGCAAGGCTCTCCATAATTTCTGTTTCTTTGTTCCATTAGTGACTCTTGAGACTTGAGTGAACATGAGTAAAAAAACAAAAACAAACTATTAGTAAGATCTTTTTGTTATCTCTCCTAATCCCTGTTTTTCCAAACATTTACACAAGCTCATTAGATAGGGTATATGCTGCTTTCCTCTGTCCCTTTTGCTTTTAATGTCCTGTGAGTGTCAAATTTTCTATGCTCTCTTTCCTCATTATGTACACTAGAAATTTCAACTGTCCATTTCTGATGCTAAGTAGTATTCTTCTTCAGAATGTGGAAAATCATGGCTCTCCACAACTTTCTGTCCTTTGTTCTATTAGTTTAAAAGGAAGTTCCACTTGGATAGCATCTTTCAAGAACCACTACAGTGTGAAAAAAACTCACTCACAAGAGGATGTTTTCCCAATCATTACAATCCTAACCTCATCAAGTCTAAAGTTAACAATTATCTCTCCTACATGAGCCCATAAACTGTACTTCTTACCTCCTATAATGGTTGGTTATAATGTTGCAGTCAAATGATTCTCTCTGGGTAAAGATTTCTTATTTATTAGGTTGGTGCAAAAATAATGACGTAATAATGTCGTTTTTTGACGTAACGTCAAAAATAATGACGTAATAATGTCGTTTTTTGACGTTATGTCAAAAAACGACGTTATTACGTCATTATTTTTGATGTTACGTCAAAAAACGACATTATTACATCATTATTTTTGCGCCAACCTAATAAAAGAGATTTTTGTATTCTCTTTCAGTCCCTAAATATATTGACTCAATCATTTGGAAAAATCATATATTATTTGTAAAAACTGATATCTTGGCTTTGGAAGCTGTTGCATTATCCATTTAAACAATCATCATCAACTGCATGCAGAATCAAGTTAGCTTGTCAGCTACATGAGTCTGTTCAACTATCACAGCCTGTTCATATTGATCTATATTTATATTTCAATATATCTATCTCAGTCTGCTCATATCTCTCTCCCTCTCTCTCTCTCTCTCTCTCTCTCTATATATATATATATATATATATATATATATATATTTATATATTTTTATATATATATATATATATATATATATATATATACATATGTATATATCAAAGTGTAGGAGAACAAACAGTAGGATTACGATTACAGTGTTCAAAACATTAAGTTAAAAATAATGCTCAATACATAAAGTAGAGCCATAAATATTTATTTATCTTATGCAGTGTTACATTAGAACATGTACATATCCACTACAAAATTGTACATTTTTGTTTCAATGTCAAAAAAAGAGGAAAACCTTTTTTAGATATCTCATCAGGTGGGGAATTACAGTGTTACTAAAAAAATTTATTCAGAAATACAGTTATGGAAGCAAATATACGCCACTTCCGTTCTTTGGAAATTTTCATAAAATGTTTTCTAAAATTTACATGTAGAGATTGAAGGGAATCTAATGCGTTATGTAGTTGTGGGTGAACAGAAAGGAAGGAGAAAGGAAGGGAAAACGAAAAAACAGGGAAGGGAAAAAAAAGAAAGAGGCTATGGGAAGAGCTTGAGGTGATAAGCGCTAAGAGGAGATAAAATCTGGCCATAGAATTTCATTAAGATGTAGAATTTGAACTTCAATGGTCTCCTAGGTTGCTTAGGTAGGTGTTTCAAGTAAAAAATAATTTGCAGCTAGATACAGTTAAAGTAAAGGTTAGAATGTTAGATGAATATATATATATATATATATATATATCCTCCTCCCGTCAAATTTGACATTGAGGGTCAAGCAGATCAGTTCCCAGGAAACTGACAGCCCGACAACAGCACTTGAGAATTGATAATGGTGGTGATGGTTTCGTGCAGGACCATCTACACTTTTTGAAGGGCCGAATACAGAGACATCGTACACTACGTGCCACAAGGTCCCCAAACGACCATCCGCAGGTTTTGAATTCAGAGTTGTCCTTCTCCTAGACCAGTTGCCATCCAAGGCTATAGAATCCAGTCTGTCCTGCTATTTACCCATAGTTGGAGGGAGAAGTAGAGGATTCATACTTTTCCCAAGGGTATTAGCACGTAAGTGAATATAATGGATTCGATATTATATATATATATTTATATATATATATATATATATAGTCTATTCATATCTATCTAGCTATCTCAGTCTGTTCATATCTACCTAGCTATCTATCTGTTTACACATACAATTCTATCATTTGTCCATGCATTGAATATTTCTGCTATATCTAGTTTGTCCTAAAATTCTTAACAAAATCCAAAGAAAGGTCTGTAATTTTATTAGTCCTAACCTGGCATCTCAACTTCAGTCACTTTCTCTTCTACCATGATGTGGCCTCTTTCTTGCTTCAGGACAAATGATTAAAAATCAAAATATCTATCACAGCTTATATAAATAATCTGAGATAGATCTTTTGATTTTTAAGCAGTTAATCAATTTTACTATTGCAGTCTATTCATATCTATCTCTCTATCTCAGTGTATCTATCTATGTTCATCCATTTGTATCTATGTTCATCTGTTTATATCTATACAGGAGGCCCTCAGGTTACATCAGACCCAACGTATAGTTTCATGGTTTCATAGTTATCTCTTATAATATATGTCGTCACGCGGTGCGATATGAGGAAGACGGCGTTGTTTCTTCACCAGATGTACACCATATTAGATTGTTCTACATTCACTATCTCTTCTTTTGGGGGAACTTTATGCTATTGATTATGGAACCCAAGCATCTGGTAGACAGACTCATGGATGCTTATGTAGGTGAATTCTGACCTACATTGAAAATCAGGCTACGTTGTGCCATAGGAACGGATCTCTGACATAAGTTGAGGACCCCCTGTATATGCATGTGGGTGTATGCTCATTTGCCATGCACCTTTTTTCTCCACCTTCATTATAAATTCTTATTATGACAGACCCACCACCATGCTTCAAAAGAAGACTGTTATAGGGTAAAAAAAAAGCATAAGTACTGAACATTGAAAAAGTGGCAAAATGTATTGTGGATAGACGAGACCAAATTTGAACTTTTACTTGTAAGAGGAGAGCGTATGCAAAAAGAAAGCCAGTAGAAAGACTGAATGATGAATTTGTGATTCCAGTAATTAAGCATAGTGGTGAGTCTGTTAGGGTGTAGGGGTGTTTTGGGGGAAAGAGGGCTAGAGATTGGATTCAGGTCAAGGGAATTATGAAAAAAGAACAATATAATTCAAGATTTTTCAAAGACATGCTATACTGTCTGGTTTATGCATAACTGGAAAAAGTTCACCTTTCAACAAGACAATGATCCAAGATAGTTTTCTAAATTATGTCAAAATTACCTAGAGTCAAAAAAAGAAAGTAAAGGAACAAAATTTTGGAAATTATGACTTGCGTCTTGACCTATTTCTCCTTGAATTAATATGGAATGAATTGGATAGAGTTCAAAGAGAATACCCAAAGAGTGAGCTTTTTCAGTGCTTGAAGAATGCTTGGGAATGTCTGCCATATAATTTTTACAAAAAATTTTGAAAAGAATGCCAAGAATTTGTAAAACGGTAATTAAGACAGATGGTGGTTTTATTGACAAAAACAAAATATGATGCTGTTGTATGATAATTGTTTATAGCTAAGTTGTTATTTTATGTCAAAATCAAAACCAAATACTCTGTAGGTACTGAAATTTTATCTTTTACTCTAAAAAAAATACAAAAATATCTCATTTTAAGGTGTTTTTTAAAGAAATCTGTCCCAAAACTTTTTGCTTGTAGTGTATGTATCACCACCCAGACTGAATGATGTTTCCTTTCAAGGAACCAGTGTGTGCATAAGAACTTGTTCAGGTGATTATTCCTCTACTTGACATCTCCTCCAGAATCCAATGGCAGCACGATATCGTAGATGGATAATTAAGGATAAATTGCAAGAATAACCACCAGTCTAACCTTCAATACAAGAAATACTCATCACACTTCTTGGAATATATCTTCTTTCTTTTATATCCAATATCCTTTCGAGATGTGGGTGATCATGGCTCTCCACAACTTCCTCTCCTTTGTCGCAGTTAGCAATGTTTGCCTTTTTACTACTACACCTATCCATCGTCCATTTATCCAAGCTTATTAATTAGGTCAAAAAGCAATGGGAATACATGTTGGGTTTCTGTTGAGAAGCACTTGTTTCTATAGAAAGACTTCTAAATCTCTAGGCCGGTTGACATTAATCTCACAGTTTAAAATAAGAAAGATATCAACTTAAAAATGTATACCCACTAAATATATTATTTACAATAATAAGAAATATACACACACACACACACTCACACACTCATACTCACACACTCACATACATATACACACACACATATATGTGTGTGTATATATTTGTGTATTTAAGCATGTCTGATTAAATAAATTACAAACATTATGTCTGCTTATTTTTATCATAAAACTTTGATATTCACAAATATTTTTCCATATATTATTTAATTGTAATATATGAAAAATATTTGTGAATATGAAAGGATTATGATAAAAATAAGTAAATATGATGTTTGTAATTTATGCAGACATATATATATATATATATATATATATATATATATATATATATATATATATATATATATATTAGGTTGGTGCAAAAATAATGAAGTAATAATGTTGTTTTTTTACGTTAAAAAATATGTCAAAAAATGACATTATTACGTCATTATTTTTGCACCAACCTAATATATATATATATATATTTAGGCAGCATATCTTCATTCAAACATGTTTCATTGAATAATATAAACATATTATGTCTAGATATTTTTAGACTGATCCTTTCCAGTTGTCTAATCAGTTTCTTGAAATTAAGTTGAAATTCATCATGGAAGGTGCCATAGTACTTTCAACCTTTTCAAAGATCATCTTCAGTGATTTTTTTAAACATGCATATATGCACTGTTATAGTTATTTTGTCGTAGTTACAATAAGTTTTGCCTTTGTAGTTTATCCCTGAAGATGATCTTAGAAAAGCACAAAAGTACTTGAGTTAAAAAAGAAAACTTACATTTTTTTGTTTGGTGAGAGTGAGAGAATGTAAAAACTGTATATATTGCCATTGTTCCAAACGTTTTCGGCCATTTTGTTAGTTTTATTCTCCTTCACTCCCACCAAATGGAAAAATGTAAGAACACTGGAAAAGAACAGGAATTAAAAAAACAGAGGATAACGATGGACATTGCATTTAAAATTGTAAAAATCAAATTTAACTGGAAAGCAAGAAGCTGGAAGAGAATTCTTCAAGTGAGACCTGTAAGAGAAGAAGCTGTTAGCATAGAACTTATGGCTATATCAAGCCATTTCAATTGTAAAGTGATGGGATGTTGCTGCCAATCTAGTGCTGCACTTAAATGCATAAAGAGGAAAGAAAAATTAGAACAATACCATGAAAGTATTTATAGGAAATGCACAGGAAAACTACATCATGGTGCTGGGAAAGTGACTGAAGTTGAGATGTCATGTCAGGACCAATAACATTGCAGATTCTTTGTTGGTTCTTATATTGTAGCCATACCATTTCTACATCTAATTATTGATGGTGGTTATAACATCTTGGATTTGTTTCATGTTTGATGTTTTGCACTGCATTATTTCTGTTGTGGTCTACATGGGAATGCCAAAGAATGGTTCTGTAGAATCTTATTTCTAATGTTTGTATTCTTTGCTGTAGTTCTGCTGTTCAAAAAATGTCTAAAATTTGCAGAAATGCAGAAACAATGAGAAAGCCAATGCACACAACTGTCTGATCTTTGATTTAGAGAAAATGTTCTTGTTTTTCCTGATGGTTCTTAGTTGCCATTGTTTGTGCTGCTCTTGGAAATTATATCTATTTTAGGCATTCTTCACTGATATTTGAGCCAAGATATTTGAAATGTCTCACTACTTTAAGTTCCTGGCCACCAATTTATATTCTGGTTGAAAATTGTTGCATTTAGAAAATTTTTATTTGATCACAAAATTAAGTGAGGTACTGCAAAGCCTAAAAGAAATCAGTTAATCACTGAAAATGCAATCCTGAATCTAATTTCCTTTTATAAAATATTTAAGAATATAAAATATCTTAAAATAAAAACTTGAATCCTTAAATATGCAAACTATTTTTGCCATTGATCAACACTTCTGCTTGAAAAGAATTATTTTTAATTTCAACTGAATATAAAATTGGAAGCTATTTGGATTATTTAAGATGAAGAAGTGACTTGAATCAACAGAAATGAGGTTCTACAGAAGGATGCTGAGGATACCATGAACTGAACATGTGAGCAACAGTAAAGTTTTGATGAAAATGGAAACAAAAAGGAAACTTATACTTAACATCAAAAAGAGGCAGCTGAAATTTCTGAAGCATATAATGGGGAAGGAAGGCTTGGAAAATCTGATACTCACAGGATAGATTGGCTGAGACAGAGGAAAGCATTATGTAACATACTTGATGGGCTTGAGCAAATGGATGGTTGAATAGGATTTGGGAGAAATAACAGAAATACAAAACTTATTAAGACCTACAAGAGACAGAAAGATGTGGAGAGCCATGATCATCTATGTCCTGAAGGGACATGTCACATAAAAGAAGAAAGTCTTCTGAAGCAAAGAATTCTTTGTGGTCATTACACAGGAATAGGTACTCTTAGTCAGGCCAAGATTCCTTGAGGCAAGTTTTGTTACCATTGCTGCCAGCCTGTCCAAATCTTTGAAAATGGCAACAGCTTTGAGAAGAGCAATATCAATGTAAACATGGCCACCTGCTTGGTTCTCACAAAAAAACTGTGTCATGTAAATTTCACTTCAGAATCATCAAAGGAATTTTATTTTTAATGGTTTTCATATTATTAATCTAATGAACTACCATAGGCTTAAAGAAGATTATAATTCCTAAAAACCCCAAAAGTTTCATTTCTATAGACTTACTATAGTTTTAAGTTTGTATATAGATGCATCAATAATTTGGTAGTCTTCATCTATTATTTCAGTGTCTCTTCAGAACATCATTAATCTCTCCACAACAGATTAAGAGGCACAGTTCATGCAGTTATGTGGGTAAGATAACCATAGACTTGAACACGTTAAGATTGTAATGATCAGGAAAACATCCTATTGGGAGTTGGTTCCACAAAGCAGTGGTTCATGGAAAGAAGATGCTCAAGTGGAACCTAGATTTCACCAATGGAATATGAAAGGAATGATGGTGGTTTACTACAATGTTCACAGCAATATAGGTCTTAGCTGTGAATATTAGAACTGATGGAACTAAGAAATGTAGTTTGTCTGAGCACTTTCCATGGAAATTGTGATAAAGCAGCATGTGGTTTGTGATATTTCTTCTTTGAGAAATGGATTTGCCACCAACAATATATATATTTATGCATAGTATGGCTGGTCTTAACTATGCATATTGTAACTGGTAGAACTAAGGAATATAGTTTATCTGAGCACTTTCTATGGGAATATTAGGTTGGTGCAAAAATAATGACGTAATAATGTCGTTTTTGACGTATTTTTTAACGTCAAAAAACGACATTATTACGTCATTATTTTTGCACCAACCTAATAGCAATAGAGCAGCTAGGGGCTTGTGACATTTGATCTTTGGGGTAGGGGTTGTAGGGGGAAAAACAATTTGTCACCAGCAAGGACGCAGAGACACTTTTGAACTCTAACAACACTGGGAAGTGAAGACTGGGCAACTCCTGCTGAATATATTTCTGCTTGGGCAACTTTTCGACTCTTTGATGCTTTTTATTTCTCTGCACTAATTTTATCTGATTTTTGACATTTCATTCGTTTTGTGCTAATTGACCATTTGAGAAATCTTTGTTGTTTGTCTTGATTAGCAAGATATTCAATATCCAGTATTGCTTTTGTTTGTTGCACTCAGCACAACATCTGTGAAAGGCAACCCACTGATCACAACGTCTCAAAAGGGGAAACTTTAATGAATAAGCAAAATTAATCTGATTTTGTGAACTTGTTGCCCCCAAAAAATGTTATATTTTTTTATTTTCTTTCTATAAAGATATTTTGCTTTACTTTCTGTCTTCTCTTTTATTAATTTTTTTTAAATTTTTTAATAAATCTGTCATCTGATCTAAAATTATTTTTTATATCATTTAGAGATTTGCTTGGCCTGCAAATTGGGTGCTTTGAGCAAAGTGCATTTGCTACTACACAACTGATTAAGTACTTGCACATGATGGAGTGGCTTGCATGCTCCTGTGAGGAGTTACAACCACTAGTACTGGATTATACTTATACTGTAACTGCAAAAATAATTGAGAAAAAGCATATTCAAGTTCACTCAAAATAGAAGAATATACACATATATACAATGAAATGGGCTAAGTCCAACAATTATTTAATATATTTTCTGTTTATACATTATTTTTAATAGATTCAATTTATTTAAGTAAATGCTCTGATTTTTTTCCTAATTAAACAGCTGAATCTACGAGTTGAACTCAACTCTCCATGGATAAAGTCATTGGTTAGATACAGTGACTAAACCCAAAGAGTTATGAGTTCTACAGCAGTGGCAAACCAAAAAACTTGGAGAGTGGAGTTAAAGAGAAATAACTGAGACATCCAGAAGAGGCATGGCATGTGGAACTAGAAAAATCTACCCTGGTGGACAAAATAAAGGGTTTGGTTTGAAATTCCATTCACTTGAAGAAGGCTAGAGCATACAACAGCCGAAATATTGTGAATATGGTATTGAAGATGAGGATTACAATCCAAATAATGTAAATACTGTTTTGAATAGGTTTGAGTAAATTCAAATATTTTATCAGATTTTTATTACTTATTACTTATTGTAATTTTTATAGTCCACAAAAAGCTGTAACTTTAGAGGTGTGTGGATATAAGGCATTTCTCAAAAATATCGTAGACCTAGAATCATATCTAATTGCTAGCTTCTGAGTACAACTATCAACTAGAGGGGCTAAACAATCCCTGTTGTAGACATCTGCTCAAGCACATTTACATTTCCTCAACACTGAAAGAGCTTACCTGTGATTTATACTGCCACAAGTTTAAACAGACATTAGTTACAGTTTCTAGAGAAGAGTACATAAACTGGCATGGTCTGGAGTTTGAACAATGCTAGTAAGATCAAACCCTCAATTACAATGACTTGTGACTTTGCACTAGCACAACCATTAATGGCTTCTGAATAGTTCCATCTAACCAATTTCTCTAACAAATCTATCATGGTGAGATTTGAACATAGGTCTCAGCTCAATATATATAAACATATATGCATGTCAGGAGGAAGATTTTAGTTTGGATCCAGCATAAAGCAATGGAGAATTATATGTTTGTACCCCATAAACTAAGAAATGCAAGTTGAAATCATTCAGCTTCAGTGGAAGCTCCAATTTAAATGCAAAATTATTATGCCAGAATTTTACAAATATTTTTTTTTTTAAACTTCAGGTCACATTGAAGAAAGCCAACCTTTTGTTAACAAAAGATTTCAAGCTCACCTAAAAATAAAATGTATTCTAGCAGGTGTTGATTGTTTGCTTCACAGTATTATTCTACTTTTGGTTCAAAATGAAGTAGCAGATCACACTAAAAATAATTTCACAATTCAAAATGTCCACCACATTTAATTCAACATTTTTTTCTTCTTTTACTTAAAAAGTTCAATTTTATCTCCGGAACATCAGAATTCACTTGGATATTTTGAGCCAAGGACCAAGTTTCTTTTTATATCTTAATGCACACATCTTTTCCTTTTCTGTTTTTTTTTTTAATTCTTGCATGAGAATTTAATAAATTGTGTTGGGCTCATGTGTGCATCTGTTTAAATTGCATGTTTGCTAATTGCAGTAGAAGATTATTGTGAAAACATGCACTCAATAAAAAGTTTTATTTCTCTCTCATCAAATTAGAAAGTCAAAAACTTTATATTGACAAAATGCTGAAAATTGCACAACAACACTTTGTAATTTAAAATATTAATGCTTCTACAATATAAATAGAGAAAAATATCAAAAATGTAAAAAACAATGGGATACTGTTTACCTGTAAGAATATAACCACAAAGAAAATGGCCCAATTTTCAATTAATTTTATATTTTAAATTGAATTTTACCTCAACCTGAAATAATTTGTTAATTTTTTTTCTTTTACTGAAATAATTCTAACATTTACTGGTGTGCTTGTCAAAATAGGGAAAGATATTTTTTAATAATTTTTATAAATCAGCATTTAATAATAGTAGGTTAAAAAAAAATCAAAATTTAACTAGTTGACAAGGCCCATCTATTCTGAACATGAGGAAATAATATTGTTTTGGAGTATTTAATTTTTTAATCAATTCACCTCAAGCAAGGCAATAAAGCCACTAGGATGCAAGAGGTTACTGAGTGTTAGAGAATATGAGAAAAACTACTATTGAGAAGAGAGGTCAATAAAAGAACAAGAATTAAGAAGACTGAAGATAAAGATTGACATTGAATTTAAAGTTCTGAAGATCAAAGTTGAGCAAGAAACAGGAAGAGAGTTCCACAAGTGAGAAGTGTGATAGAAGAAACTGTTAGCATAGAATTTATGGTAACATCTAGCCATTCAACTGTAAAATAATGAGGCCTTGCCACCAATCTAGTACTCCGCTTAAATTCATAAAGTCTCAGTACCATAGAGGAAAGTAATATTTATTTTGAGTAATACAAAAATGTGGCACAAGGCCAAAAGGGGGGATAGGGAAATGCTGACCTTAAATCTGTCTTATCTTAAACGTAGCAGCCACAATTATTAACCCAAACATACCACAGTATTCCTTATACCAAAACAACATATTTTTACTTACCAGTCTTACTACAGCCACCATAATACCTCAGAATCTTTGTAATGTCCTAACTAGTTCCCAAATGTACAATTTGTCTGTGGGGGGAGGGAGAATAAAAAAATAACAGTAGCAGAAAATTCATTAGAACAATTAACATGAAAGTAAAGAGTATTCCAATAATTTGGAACAATTTTAAACGTGAATTAATTTTAAGTGTCTAATGATTTTTTCTTTTTCTTTCAAATTTAACAACTTAAGTCTTTGGCAATTTCAACCATGGAAAGATTAACAATCAAACAATGTGTTAAAGTTTCAACAGTGCAATTAGAAAAATTGTTTGCAAATTCAAACAAACTGGGTTGGTAGCAAATGTGAAAACACTACTGCGTGCTCATTTATGCTGTTCAGCTGAAAACATTGCTGCAGTGCATGAGAATGTGGTTGAAAATCCACACGCCTCTATTGATTATCGCACACAGGAATTGAACCTCTCCCCACACCAACATTACATCATTTCCAATTGCACTCTCAGTTATGCTGACCAAAAAATCGCGAAGTGCTCGAAATGCATTTCTGTTTGAATGTCTATTTTCGTAATTGGTTTCAATAACTTTAACACTGTTTTTTGATTGTTAATCTTTCCATGGTTGAAATTGCCAAAGACTTAAGTTGTTAAATCAGAAAGAAAAAGAAAAAAATCATTAAAGGCTTAAGCTTAATTCACATTTAAAATTGGTCCATGTTATTGGGACACCCTTTATTTATAGAAAAAGGAAGCTATGTTTTTAATGGTGGGAGAAAGGAACTGAAGCCAAAATGCCAGGTCAAGACCAATAACAAGAAATCTAGAAAATAATGGTTTTCCGAATGTTGAAAGTTAATGCCAAATGCAAATCTAATAGTGTGGGCATGAATTTAATGATTTCACAAAGAAGCAATCAGCATTTCGTCATATCCTTTCAAGCTGAACACATGTCTTGAGGCAAACTTGCAAAATTAAGTAATTTCCTTACTCTTGTTTTAAGGAGAACATTACAAGAGTATTGTCTTGACATAATCAATTTTTAACAAGTAGATTAATGTCTGAAAAATTTTTGATATTCTTTGAATATGACTGAAAGCTAATTAAGAAAAAAATTAAAATTTCTTAATTAGCAACTTTCAAAAATATCAGATGTGTTTTTATATCTAAATAAAGATAACTTTTATATTTTCAATCGCTCAATGATTATGAATATTTACAAATATACATATACGAGATCTGTGTGAAAAGTAATGAGACTGGCTGTGCTATGTGAGCTATGAGGGATAAGGGGATTGTGTTATCATCTAACATGATATCTTGGGATTATATAACTGTAATCTTAGCTTTCTGCAACCATTGCTTTTTTTTCACATGCTCTTGTGGCAGGATAAATCATGGCTGCTTCACCACAACAATGCACCATCTCACAATGACCTGAGTATCCTGCAGTTCCTGGTCAAGAAGAACATTGCCCTTCTGGAAAAATCTCCCTAATAGAGTAGCAAAAGGCTTGTGATGTTTCATCTGTGGAAAAAGGTTCTTATTATAGAGACCATTTTTACATGTGAGATTATTGTGTCAGTTGTGAGTTTTGGCTCATCTTTACCATAAATTCTCAACAGGGCTCAGATCCAGAAAAGTGAGTTGGAAACTTCAGACTAGTTTCGTGGTATGTTTCAAACTGTTATCATGCTCAAGTTATCCATAGCCAACCATTATTTTTTATGATCATTTCATCCTAAGCAAGGCAATAATGCTACTTAGAACCAAGGGATTTTCATGAGTGGAAGAAATGAGAAAAAATTAGGTAGGAGAGAGAAGAATAAAAGTACAGAATTCAGGAAGATGGCAACTGACATTGCATTCAAGTATTTGAAGATCATAGGTTACTGGGATGCAAGAAACCAGAAGAGAGTTCTACAGGTGAGAAGTGCTAGGAAAAAAACTATTAGAAAAGAAATTACAGTTATATCAACAGTAAAACAATGAGACCTAGTTGCCAATCAAGTAATATGCTTAAATTCATGTAATTGAAGTACTAAGGAGGAGAGCTATTCAGAACAATTGCCATGAAAGTATTTATAGAAAAGATACAGAGAAGCCATGTTATGGTGATGGCAAAGTGACTGAAATTGAAATGCCAAATCAAGACTGATAACATTGCAGACCATTCTTTATAGCAGGAGTACCAAAACAAATATGGCAGAAATATTCAATGGAAATGGTAGATCTATAAATGTACATGAAGCATTCTGACAAGAAAAATAGTCTGGTACAACCTATATGTTTTCATATGTATTATAAGTTTATCCAATATTTCCTGGCAAGGCCTACTATCCATTATATTATTATTATATTATTATATCATTATTATTGAATCATTATTACATTATGATATTATATCATTATTAACCTATCATTACTATTATACCATTACATTATTATTAAATCATTATTACCTTATTATATCACTGTGAATATACTATTATCATATCATTATAATACTATATCATTATTATGTCATTTTATTATATCCATTATATCATTATTATTATTATATCATTATTATATTATTATTATATCATTATTACATTATTTTATTTAATGATTATTTTCTAATAACTTTCCTTCTTCTAATGTGCCTTCAGCTATCAGAGAGCAAAAGTTATTAAATTTTCATTCAACACTCCATATTAATTTTGATCATTCTTCCAAGCTTCAATATTGGATACATGTTTGCCTATTCTTTAAGGAAATATGTTTGTCATTTTCAGAGCCATGCATGTTATGAACTCAAATTCTTCTTCTTACATTCCACATCCATTCAGGACAAGGGTGATCAGGACTCTCCAAGACTTCCTATCCCTTGTGACCCATAGCAATTTTTCTGCCTTTGCTAAAAGTTCCTGCCTTCTGTTATACCATCTGTTCACACAAACTTGTCAGGTAGGTTGCTCACTGTTTTTCCCTCTCTGGCCCTCAATATTCCCTGTGAGGGTTAAGTTTTCCAAGCCTTCCTTCCTCGTTATGTGTCCAAGGAATTTCAGCTTGTGGCTCTTGGCATAAGAGTTTTCTTTGTTGCCATTTTTTATAGTAGTTCCACCCAATATCTGTCTATATTTCTGAGATGAGTTTGAAGTAATCCAAAAAGTGACATGACCAAAGGAGTTGCGAGTTCAATATCAGGTAACAGCAGAGGAAACAAAAACTTAGAGAGTTGACTTACTAACTATTTACACTATTTACATCATATGAACTGTCGTCCTCATCTTTATTGCCATATTCATGATGCTTTCGGCCGTTGTATGCTCCGACCATCTTCAGGTGATACATGTTTGAATTCCAAACCAAACCCTTTATTTAGTCCACAGAGGTAGATTGTTCTAATTCCACATACCATGCTATGGCCCAATGGATAAAAGTATTGTTTGAACGAATCCAAAATGTGACATGACCCATGGAGTTATGAGTTCAATACCAGGTCACAGCAGTGGAAACAAAAACTTGAAGAGTTGAGTTACTAAAGGGAATTAACTGAATCTGAGATATCCAAAAAAGGCATGGCACTTGAAATTAGAACACTCTAACCCCATGGACTAAATAAAGGGATCGGTTTGAAATTTCAATGTATATCACCTGAAGAAGGTCGGAACGTACAACGGCCGAAACGTCGTGATTATGACAATAAAGATGTCAACAACAGTTTACACAATGTAAATAGTGTAAATAGTTTCACCTATTTTCAAAAGATTTTTGGCTTACATTATTTATATTATTATAACATTATTATATATTGATGCTAGTCATTTTCCTATTCCTCATCAAAGGTCAATGAGAGTACAGGTTTATATATATATATATATATATATATATATATATATATATATATATATGAGAGTACAGGTTCATATATAGGCAAAGTTCACATTTGTTTTATCCAAATAGCCAATAGTTGTGTTGGTTATCTATATATAGTATTGCAAAAATCATACAAATTAACATCATACACAAAGACTATTTTTCTATCTCCACTACAAAAGATTTTCAACTTTTGCTAGGAAGAATTAAGTCTGAATTTTAACAAGTATATGAAGAATCCTCTAAGCTTCTATTCTTTAACTGTTTCTATTTAACTGATTTTTTTAATTCCTTATCTATGGTTTTTCAAATTTGCTATCATTTTAAATGACTCTTATATTAATCTATCCAATTTTTATTCTTTAAAAAGATTTGTCAAGATTGTTGCAATGAAATGAACAGAAGAAAAAAAATGGTGATAAAATAATCCTTTTTTTTCATATATGAATGGTACTTGAAACATTCAAATAAAAGAGAAAACTACAAAACAGTATAATTAGAAATGTTGTATGATATCAAGATGTTAACAATAAAGACAGAAAGCAAACTAAAATGATCTTTTTTTTTTTAAATAGAAATCTTTCATTTCCACTCTATAATCTGCAATTGGCTGAAGCCAATCATCCTGTAAGAGAAACTATAGGACTTCATTTTCAAAAACAAAGAATTCCTTCAGCTATGGGGCTTTATTATTATTTTTTTTAAATAAAGTATTCCTGGGATTGAATTAAAATATGCAAAAAGTTCAAATTTACATTGGAGATTTTTTAAATCTAAAAAGAAAAACAAGAAAATATATACAATGAAAAAAGAGTTTTTGAAAGTAATGGAAGCTATATTGAAAGAAAAAATTCAATTTGATATTAACTTAGAGTCTGTATTCATACCTATTATGCATAACACTATTAAATTATAAAAAAATGTGAAATGGTTTGGTCTGGAAACCTTTCAACTGTCAATCTACAAGGGTCATTCAATAAATAAGGTGAATTTTTCGGTATAAGGACTTCTAATACAGATAGAAGCTTACTTTTTTTTTTATTTTTCAACGTAGTCTCCCAGCACTGTCACACACTTTTCCCATCTGTGCACAAGCTTCCGTATTCCCTCAGAGTAAAAATCTTTGGACTGATGTCACAGCCAGTCATTCACAACACTTTTGACTTCATCGTCACTTTTAAACTTTGTGCCTCTCGTGAATGCTTTCAAGGGACCAAACAGGTGAAAGTCTGGGCTGTAAGGGGGATGAGGGAGCAGTTCTCAGCCCAGCTCGTTGATGGTCTGCACCGTTTGGGCCGCTGTGTGAGGCCTTGCGTTGTCATGATGCAAGATGACTCCTTCTGACTGATGACCCCTGCGTTTGTTCTTTATGTCTTTCTTGACCCGCCTCAGCAGTTCACAGTAGTTCTTCAGTCAGACTGAATGAGGCCATTGACTGATTCGATCACCTCAGGAGACCTCACTTCTGTAGGCCTCCCAGGCCTGCCTGTCTTCATCCTCAATACAGCTCTGTCCTTCTTTAAACAATTTAGCCCACTTGTAGACATTTTTTTTTGCTGAAACATGTGGCACCAGACACAGTTTACATTCTCCTATGAATTTCAACTGGTTTGCACCCTTCAGCAACCAAAAACTTGATAACTGACCACTGTTCAATCCTGGAGCATGCTTCTTGGTCAGCCATCTTTGTTAATCGCCAAAACTCTCAAAGTTTTTTTTTAATCTGCAAAAGAAATTAAATCCATGTGAAAAAGAAGTAAAACAAAAAAAAATTAAAAAAGTAAGCTTCTATCTGTATTAGAAGTCCTTATACTGAAAAATTCACCTTTTTTATTGAATGGCCCTTGTACCAACCAAAGACAAAGCTGATCACATATGACTTTGTGTTAACACAACCATCAATTTTTTCATAGTTTTATCTAACCAATTCCACTTTCTTTTAATCATTCCACTCCAAATAAGGCAATAAAGCCACTAAGAAACAAGGGGATACTGAGAGTGAAAGAAACTGAGAAAAATCATTATAAAGGCGAGAGAGGACAATAAAAGAACAGGGTCATTACAAAGTCTTACATTTACATTTGTCAAGATTTTTATTTGTTCTAAATTTTACGATGCATTCTGGACAAGAAATCTATTTCCTTTTATTATGATGATGACTAGTTCTGATTTTCTATCTTCGAGATATGTGTCCTGGAGTGTGTGTTCTGTTGAAAGCCTCAATGTATTATTATTATTATTATTATTATTATTATTATTATTATTATTTCCATTAAGATTTTTGTTGTAGTCTTGTTAGGTCCAGAAATAAAGACACAAGAGAGGAACTGAGTTAAACAAATATATTACCAGAAACAGTAATACAAACATATACAAACGAGGGTGTTACTGCGAGAATGTTCGGTCCAACTGTCAGAGCTGACTGCTGGAAACTTCCCTCTCCAAAAAGCAGTACCTGCTCCTATTTATAGCTGGCAGAGTCCATGTGTGCATGGCTAAATTACCATAACAGTTTTCATACCAAAAAATCAATGGCAGTCCAATTGACAGTAAATCTCATTGATAATCCAAGCTTCCCTGAGGATTATGCTCTGGTATGGATTGTCCTAATTCTCCTTGTTTCTCTAACTTTTCATCCATCTTTTGGGAAATATTTCCAGTACCATGGTCTCTTTATTTGTTACCATACCCCACCTGGTGACAAAAATATAATTGAGTTGGAAGAGATATAACTTTCTCATACCAGCTGAAAGACCAGAGAGTGACACATTGATTACATACAGTGTACACAGATACTACACAGATCCAGTGCAGAGGACTGGAGAGTAATGCATTGATTTTAGGCATTACACACAGATACTACCCTGATCCAAGGCAGAAGGCTGGAGAGTGACACATTGATTTTAGGTAATGCCCACAGATCAAGGGCAATGGGCTAAAGAGTAACTCATTTATTTTAGGCACTGCACACAGATACTACACTGATCCAAGGCATGGAGCTGGAGAGTAACACATTGATTTTAGCCAACACACACAGATACAACACAGATCCACCACAGAGGACTAAAGAGTGACTAATTTATTTCAGGCACTGCACACAGATACTACACAGATCCAGGGCAGAGGGCTAAAGAGTGACTTTATTTTAGGCACTGCACACAGATACTATACTGATCCAAGGCAGAGGGCTGGAGAGTGACACATTGATTTTAGGCAGATCACTGAACCTAGGAAGAATTGCCAATGCATACATAAATAATTTTTGACAGGTACTATTCTAGATGTACAATATTATATATGCCAACATATTAAACAAATTTATAAATGCACATATGTAAATAGAAAAATAATACATAAACTGATGCATACACATATGTGTAAAAAGTATTTACACCCACTCAAGAAACAATTCAATGTACACATACACACATAAAAGTATTTGGATGCATGTGTGCATATTCACATGTCTGTTCATGCATGTCTATGTGTGTGTGTGTGTGTGCATTAACAAGACCTGTAGGAATTCTAATGTTGCTATTTTAATTGAATGATAAAACAGAAAAAGAACATGTATAATACATTTTGTTCTTCCAAATGGATGTTTTCAAAACTAAAAAAAATGCTGAAAAATTCCTTGTGAAAGACAAAACAGATTACATAGGACTTTCTCCATTTTGTCATTCAGTTACCTATATATGGTCATGCTGAAAAGTACTCAACCTGACCAAGTAACTCTTTCAGCTGAAATGTTCTTGGGCAAACTCATTTCCTAAAATCTGACCACATGACTAATCATTAATATTTAGTAACTGTCTCATATATATATATATATATATATATATATATATATATATATATATATATCTCAGTGAATATACATAATATCTAACATTGATAGCATGACTGGGAGTTACATGCAGTCTTACAATCTTCTGGTGTAATATCATGCCAATACATATATATATATATATATATATATATATATATATATATATATATATATATATATCGTCGTAGGTGGTACCTGTTCCGTTTCCAAGTATTGTGTTGCACATCAACATTTTCTTCTGTGTGAAATGACTCTTATGATGGAGATCTGAAGAGACGTCCGCAGTCACCACAATGGTAGAGTTCAGAAGGGCTCAGGGGATGGAGATCTGAAGAGACGTCCACAGTCACCACAATGGTAGGGTTCAGAAGGATTCAGGGGATGGAGATCTGAAGAGACGTCCACAGTAACCACAATGGTAGGGTTCAGAAGGGTTCAGGGGATGGAGATCTGAAGAGACGTCCACAATCACCACAATGGTAGGGTTCAGAAGGGTTCAGGGGATGGAGATCTCTGTCCTTTCTTTGGTCTCTCCTAATCTCATCCATTTCTATCTGTCACCTGGTCTTTTCGAAGGACCTGCTCGAATAGCAGAACAAACTGGGTTCTATAGCCTTGGTTGGCAATCAGTCTAGGAGTAGGACAACTCTGAATTCAAAACCTTAGGAGGATCACTTAGAAACCTTGTGCTACAGTATGTAAAGTTAGTCAGGTTTTGAATTCAGAGTTGTCCTACTCTTATACTTATATATATATATATATATATATATATATATATATATAATACAAAAGGCTCAAACACTAATATTCCATGTATATAATTTCTTACATTGCAATCATAATCATGATCCAGTTCATCTGACCTAAGTCTGATGAATTCGATTGTGATTACAATTCCAGTATAATAAATTATAACCATGGAATATGAGTGTTTGATCCTTTTATATTATATTCTTAATCTCTCTTGTACATAGAGCTATACCTGGATTTTATCCTCTTGAAAATATATATATATATATATATATATATTGACCACTAATAGTATATATATATATATATATATATATATATATATATATATATATATATATATATATATATACATATATGTGTGTGTGTGTGTACGTGTATATATATATATATATATATATATATATATATATACATATTAAGGTTATACCTTTTTGTAGCCGTATATTCCTGTGTCATAAACTGGTGAACTTTTGTTGAAAAGTAATGAAAAAGATATTCATTTTTTTAGATTTGAAAAAGGTCACCCCTACCCCCCCCAAAAAAAGTTCAATTTTACCATATATGCAATAAGGGTAAAAAAAATCAAAATATTTCCGAACCTTTATTTTGAATTTGCTAATGATGTAATTGAATCGTACTTATGTATTTTTTAACACATTTAACAGTTTATAGCTATAGCATAAGATACAAACTTACAAATAAACAGAAACAAGTTCTACAAGGCTCCAGAAAGTACAACTATATATACAATTTTAGAAAATTCATGTTGGAGTGACATTTGTTTTAAAATAAACAGAGTTAAACCTGTCTTTATTATTTTTAACAAATGTTCATCAAATTATGAAAAAGGAATTCAATTATTTTGCAAAGTCATAACCCTAAATATATATATATATATATATATATATATATATATATATATATATATATATTAGGTTGGTGCAAAAATAATGACAGTTTTTGACGTATCTTTAATGTCAAAAACCGTCATTATTTTTGCACCAACCTAATATATATATATATATATATATATATATATATACACACTTTTGTGAAGAGATGGAAATTGATCATTTAAGCATTCTATACAACATCCCAAATGAATCTACCAAAAGAAGACAATCGTTCTGCTTTCCCTCCCAAGGCTAATGTACGGATGATGAGAGGGGCTATGTTGATGATATATTAGGTTGGTGCAAAAATAATGACGTAATAATGTCGTTTTTTGACGTCAAAAAACGACATTATTACGTCATTATTTTTGCACCAACCTAATAGGTATTCATAGGTGGGATAAGAAAGATCTTGAACAGAAAATCAGCATCTTCTACCAAGTCTTCCAAGAAATAGGAAGGAAGAAATAGGAACGTACAGATCAGTTATAACAAATTTAGTATAGGAGAAAAGGAAATTGAGCATAGAATAAGCTACACCAGAGTTAGTTTCACACAATACTGCAAATTGCTACAAAACCAAAACATCAACCTGAAACCTTGAGTCATATTCTCAAATAACCTCATCAAATCAAAATGTTCACACAGATATCAAGTATAGCACCACACCTGTTCAGAAATATCTAAAGTATCAGTTGTATACAACCATTTTCTAAGATCAATGTTTAAAAATGGCTTTGAGTGTGTGAAACCAGTGGGTCTTGGCAATGATCAATCTTCTTTGAACATTATGGATTGGCACTACAGAATCACAAACAATGAACTGTACCATATAACAGAAACCACATTAGGACCAACAGCAGCAACAACTAAAATGGATAGCACATGTAACTCATAGAGAAAATAATGACATAATCAAGATGTTAGCATTACACCCTACTTTAAATAAAAGGTTAGGAAGGAAACTCCCCTTCAGTTCGGGAAAGAGCAATAACAACTACTGGACATGAGAAACCTATTTTCCTGAGAAATTGTTTTATGAGGAAGATTTTATAAATTATGACAAATGATCACTTATATGGAAACAGCTAATATTACCATTACCATACATGCTTTTATGTATGTGTGTGTGTGTGTGTGTGTGTGTGTGTGGCTATACTTTACATGATAAGGTGTCCAATGTTGATCTTTTCATAAAATGCAACATTGGTGAAATTGAGACTTTCTTGATGCAGCCATAACTTTGCTTGGCTGGTCATGTTGCAATGATGAGTGATGACAGAATACCAAAGGTCCTCATGTATTACAAGGTGACAGTGGACTGTTGGACGGCCATGACCAAGGTATAAAGACAAGCTGAAGATTAACCTCGAAGCTGTCAGTGTGCCACATACTAACTTCAAGTGAGTTGCCCTGAATAGAAATAATTGGTCATATTTGTGCCAGGTCAGTATCAGAAATTTTGAAATCAGTTGGCTAAGAGATGAAAGTCAATGGCAAAAAGTATCAGCAAATATTCCTATGGCTATGTCCTGAGATCTTCGCTATCGCAAGATATGTGGACTTGTCTGCAAGTCACTATTAGGACTGAAGTTTCACGTATGATACAAGCATAAAAACTGAATGAGGTTGTTGGATCCTTATTCAGCAAAATCAACAAGAGAGTCCATTATATTTGATATGTCTGTTTCTTTTAGTATGACATAATTTATTGATAGAAAAACAAAAAGACATACAAGAAACATCGGCTTATTCAATTTTACATACCAGTTATAACCTGTGAAAAAAATACAGATATATTTGGATTTCTCTGAAATTATTGTTTTTAAAAAATATATATATAAGAAATTTATATGTTGTTATATGTTGTTATGGTGAACATATTTTCTGCTTGATCATATTTGAGTATTTGTATTTGTATTAAAATTTAATTAATATCATTAAAAGTTTTTTTAGTGTTTTTGGAACACAGGATTCCATTTCATGAATAATCCAAAAGTAATAAGACAATAATTAAAATTATTTTGAATTTAAAATAAAAAAATTAAGCTTAATTTAAATTTTCATACAAGTTTATTTTTATTTCTTCTATGTGTCATGTCCCTTCATGACATAGGTGACCAAGGTTTGAATCCTGCTAGGGGGCACATTTTCTTTAGTAAGTTCTGGCAGCTTATCCTACTAAAATTAATGAGAGCAGTTTGCTAAATATTACCCAGTAGATGAGTCTATTGTTATGGACTGAGAAAGAAAATGTCAAATATTCATTATTACATATGATGAGAATTTCTTTTCATTTATAAATCACTCACATGTACAATTCTTTATTTGAGTATTTGTATTTAAAGTGGTTCTGGTCAAAACAATATACAGGACTATTACATTATTTTAAAAATCAGACGAGCTTATTTTCTATTTAGATAAGATACATATAGGTTTCTTATCAATTTTATTTCAAGGTAAGTTCTTTTTAGTCATGTCTCAGACATTTGACCTCTCGGAGCAGTTAATCCCTAATTTATTGAGAGTTATATACTGATCCTGGTTCACATCCAGACATCATCAGATTCTTAATTCCATACGGATTTGTTTCTGTATATAAAATCTGTTTATAAAAACTTATCATTCTTAGTCACTGTCTTTATATTTCTGTAAGTATGTTTCTCTCTGTTTTGTGGTCATAATAGTAATGGGTTTGCCTGTGACAATGTCTTCTCTGATGTTTGCAGATATAAACAAAGAGAAAAGAAACAATATTTGACCAATATCCTCTTGATATTTTCTGTTTCAACAATTTTTTTATATATTGTGCTTATTTTGCTAAAAGTTTATATCTTCTTTTTTTCCAATATGTATATACAAGCACAGAGAGACTCTCCACACACACACACACACATACATACACACACAGATATATATATATATATATATATATATATATATATAATTAAGTAATGAAAATCTTGGTAATCTGTATGGATAATCCCAAGGAGGATGAAATCCAGAGAGCTCAATGTTAAATCAAAGTGATTAATTTAATGAAAACAGACAACTTTAAGGGTCTATTGGTTATATAATTTACTTCCCTAAGGAATTTCTTTTTCCCTGGCTCATCAGACCACACTTCCAAGGGTGAAAAAAAAAAAAATATATATATATATATATATATAAAGAAAAAAAATATATATGTATAAAGAAAGAGACAGAAAGACAGATACATCTCATCACATCTCTTTCAACATCGGTCAGAAATGCATCACAAATATACATCATAATTCATGATTTCCGATAGGTTTAGTCTATTTCCAGAAGCTCCATCAGTTGGTCAATGTATGTTTGGCAACCACAGCTCCATTGGCCATGGAGTATGTGTATAATTTCCTGTTCCAAAAGAGTCTTGAGAAACATTGCATCCTCTCTGTAATAGTTCTCATTATTTTTGTCACTTCACCATAGAGGTTTGCATAGGTGATATCATCTGATATTCTGTGCTGCTATAAGCATTTTTGTTTATGCATCGTCTATCTAGCTATTGAAGGCAACAGTGAGAATCCATGAGTCTCAGCTGTACAGTTTCATGTTCCTATGCAGTGATGACATTCACACTACCCACAGACATACTTTTCAAAGCTATCTTTGGTAGAGATGTCTTAAAATCTTTAGAGAGACAAGAATTAAATTAGTGTAGCTTGCTATTTAGAAAACTCAAGTAAGTCTTTTACAGCTCTATGGACTGATCACTGATATTTCTATAATCTTACACAAATGCAGAATGTGCATTACAGGACACTGCTGGCGAGCAAAACAAGAACTCATGAGTGATCTACTGTTCTGGACACCTAACTACAGATCAAGATAGGTTGGTTGTCCAGCAAATACCAACATTGACCAGCTATGTTATGACACAGAATGCTTCCATAATGATCTTCTGACTTTGATGCAGGACTGTGAGGGTTGGTTTAATAGACTCATAGCTAGCTCAACTGAATAAAAAAAATTGTGTATGCATCATCTAATTTGCTACTGAGTTCAACAGGGAGGGTGTCCATGAGACTGATGTGTACAATGAAACTGTTTCTACAGTTGCTCGAAAAATCTTTGATGTTCCTCTGCAGTGATTAATTCTACCCAATATTCATCTTTTCAAGTGCTTTTACAGTCCTGACTTTAATAAACTCGCTAAAGCTTAATCACATCCCAAAATACAGAAAAGTTTGTTTGGAAGTTTCTTTATTTTTTGTGCTGTGCTTCTTTTACTTTTTCTTTTTTTTTCTTTTTCTCTCATTCTTATTTGATTTATTTATTTGCTTTTAAAATTTAATTAATATCATTAAAATTTCTTTTAGTGTTTTTGGAACACAGGATTCCATTTCATGAATAATCCAAAAGTGATAAGACAATAATTAAAATTATTTTGAATTTAAAATAAAAAAATTAAGCTTAATTTAAATTTTCATACAAGTTTATTTTTATTTCTTCTATGTGCCATGTCCCTTCATGACATAGGTGACCAAGGTTTGAATCCTGCTAGGGGGCACATTTTCTTTAGTAAGTTCTGGCAGCTACTCTTGAAAAGGACCCCCAGTCAATAAATTTTAACACCTTCGAAACCTTTTCTGCCTTCCTGCATGAGACAATCACACAGCACCTTCTTGGCCTCATGTTTTCAAATGACTTGAAGTAGAGTGACTACATCTATTCAATAGATGCAAGGAATGTTGGGTCACTGTGTTGTGCCAGAAATTTTTCTCATCAGAGCCCATCTTACACATTTACAAATTCTATCATTTGTCTGTGCATTGAATATTACTGCCATTACTGGTCTTGTGCTTCTGTTGTACTTTTTTAAGATTATTAACAAAATCCAAAGAATGATCTGAAATGTAATCAATCCTGACCAGGTATCTCAACTGCAGTCATTTTCTCACCAACATAACATGGCTTCCTTCTACCTGTTCTAGAAATATTTTCATGACAACTGCTCTTACAAGTTTTTTTCCCTGGTGCCCTGACTACATGAATTTAAGCATGCTTCTAGATTGGCATCTCAGTCCCACCCATTTACTGTTGAAATAGCTAAATCCAAACACCACTTCTATTCCAACAGTTTCTTTTCTCGCACTTCCCACTTGTAGAAATCCATTCTGATTTCTTGCTTCCCTGATAACTACAATTTTCAAAAATTTAAATGCAATGTCAATTGCCATGATTTATCTTCTTGAATCCCATTCAGCTTTTGTCCTTTCCTCAATCTTCACTATATTCAGTCTTTTCTCTCACTTTCACTCCAAATAAACCCCTGCTTACTAATGGGATTCCTGCCTTGCTTGGAGTGGAATGTTTAAAAAAAAGAAAATGTTTTCTCAAATGCACAGGCCAATAGATGAAATAAATGCTGTTTAAAATAAACAAAGCATCTACTCAAATACAAGTATCCACTAAAAATAACATTTGAAATAATATATATGTATATGTGTGTGTGTATGTTGGTGGGAATAAAGCATTAAATAGATATACTTGTGCAAAGCAATGATGACAAGTACTTTTTTATCCTTCATATTTCTAGCATGACTCATATTGGGATATATCTGATCATTGCATCTCTCTATTTGCTTGAAGCATTGATTCCAAAATAATTTCAAATTCATTATGATACTTAATATAATCAAAGGATGCTGGCAAAATAAAATCATATGAGATCCTCCAAACACTTGCATGCATATATTTTGCCACCATGATATTATCATAAAAGCATACATTAACCTATTTTCTTCATCAACATTTACAAATTTCCTCCCTTGCTTAAATATGCTTAACATATGCAAAATACCTTTTAAAATTATTTTGACAGCATTAAGCCTTTCAAAGATTGTCAAAATCAAATATGAAGACCACCCACAATTTTTTTCTGTTTTATTTTTTGTTTTATTTCTTTTATAGTTTTTTTTCTAATGTGCCTCATAATGTGTTTTAGAATAATTTATAATAACCATGAACTGATTTTTATTTCTATTTTTTTGTTATTTTCTCTGTCTCTCTCTCTCTCTATATATATATGTGTGTATATATATATATATATATATGTGTGTGTGTGTGTGTGTGTGTGTTAATGTATGTATAGTAATTGCACTATGGCACTTGACCTCAGCATAAATGAAAGAAATGCTTTAATGACTGTTTAAAAGAGTCTCCTGCAGTCTGCCATATAACTGATCCTGAACGGGAACCTATTGCTTGTGATCAATATAAGTGGAGGTATGCAATTCATGAAGGTCCTAAGATCTTCCAAGAATATTCAATGAGTTGGGCAAATGTCAAGCATTCAGCTAGGAAATGGGGAAATTGTTGACATAGCAGTCCATCAATTTACATGTAACAAATGTGGCAGAGCATGTCTCTCCATTGCAGGCCTCAGAAGATTCCCATTGGTAGACATTTCACAGATTATGATCAGTACTGTACTGGAAATATCTGAACATACAGATGTGTCAGAAAACATGTAGAAACTGCTCTAGTCTCACCTGTCACACATGCAGGCTAAACAGAGATTACAAAACAGGCCAGGCCCTGTACAAAACAACTTAGTTTGACACATTTGCAATAAGTATTGAAAGCCATTTTCAGGCTTCAAATATATTGTCATTCTTATGAGAACTAAAAATATTGACTATACTTGTCAGCAATAGTTACAGTTGGGAAAATAAGTATTTCATCTCCCGCTGATTTTTTGAGTTTGCCACTAAAATAGAAACAGTCTATAATTTTCAGGGTAGGTCTATCTCGAAAGTGAAAGATAAAAATATAAAAAAATTCTAGAAAATCATATTATATTAATTTTTGAACATTTATTTCTTTTTTATTGAAAAGATAAATATTCCACCCTATAACAACCAGCAATGATTCAGGCTCCACTGACCAGTTATGTGACCAGGAGGCATATAGACTAGTCCTATTACTCAATTATTACTCCTAATCAAGTATTCATTACCTGTATAAAAGACACTAGTTCACAGAATCCTTCAATGAATCAAAGGTAGTTTCAATATGAATTTATTATAAAAACTTCAGATGGACTATAGATCTACTCAGCAGGAAGCTTAATTATAAAAAATTGAATTTTTACCTGAAACGAGAAATTTCATGGTTGATCATTTTCTTCTTGTTTTTGCTTGTAGTTTTTGTTTTAATTGTTCTGATGAACTTTTCTCCATCGTACCTAGACTTTATGAAATTAAGCTCAGTACTAAATTGGCAGCAACTTATCACCATTTTACAGTTGAAATGACTAAATATAACTGTAAGTTCTATGATAACAGTTTTTTCTCTCATACTTCTCACTTGTAGAAATCTCTTCCAGCATCTTGCTTTCCAGTCAACCTCGATCTTCAAAAACTTAAATCCAATGTCAATCATGATCTTCTGTCTTCTTAATTCCTGTTCATTTATTGTTCTCTCTCTTTAATAATGTTTTTCTTTTTCTTAATGGCTTCACTGTCTTACTTGAGGTGAAATTATTAATATATATATATATATATGTGTGTGTGTGTGTGTCCTGATGAATGGACAGAGGAATTGCTGTGCTGGAAGGTCTGTCTACAAAACTCTACAATTAGGATGCTAAAGGTAACACTAATCAGCTAAGTGACAAATTTTATATTGGTATTAATTCTCCCTCTCTCCCTATATATATATATATATATATATATATATAATAGGATTAATATGGGTGAAAGTGTTTCACCTTCACCATCCCAACTCCAGGGTTTTGCAGGTGGGCCTTTTTGTTCACTCTTCAGGGGTTACCAGTAAAAAAGAGAGAGAGAGAAGAGAGACAGGGCAAGAGATACCAAATATTGCTCCATTATAACTGCTTATGAATTTAAATATTTGGATGACACCAGTTCTGTAAAGTTTTTTTTTTTTATCACACAACCAAGAAACACCCTGAAAAAAATATATGTGAATATATACAGCCATTTTCTTAGAAAAGCAATATAAACTCAAACCAAATTTTCTCTTGAATTTAATGCATGCTTTGGTGATTAATCTACCTCCAGAAGTTCAATGCTCCTACTGCTCCAACATCAAAGAGAATGACTTGCAATCCAAATGTCATGTAGAAAAGAATAAGAAATTATCACTTGTTCAGCAGTCAAAGTAGAAGAGCAGAGAAAAGAACAAAAAGCAGAGTGAAGAAGAAGAAAAAGAGCAGAGAGAAGAACAAAAAGCAGAGAGAAGAAAAATAAAAAGGGCAGAGTGAAGAAGAAGAAGATGAAGAAGAAGAAGAGCAGAAGAAGAAGAAGAAGAGCAGAAGAAGAGGAAGAAGAAGAAGAAGAAGAAGAAGAAGTAGTTTGTGTCAGATCCTGTCTTGTGATAAACGATAACTTTTTATTTATTTATTTTAGAAAAATTCACCTATCAGTCTACAGGGACCTGGTGCTTAAATTTATTAATCTTGGTGCTTAATTCATTAATCTCTTTCAGTAACAGTTTTAGAAAAAAAATCAATCATTATCACTTCTAAATGTATTTGTGTATATGTGTTTGCATGTGTAGATATGTTTACATAGTTATGTTTGTGTATATATATATATATATATATATATATATATATATATAGATAGATAGATAGATAGATAGATTGATAGATAAATAGATAGATAGATATAGATATATATATATATAGATATATATATATATATTAGGTTGGTGCAAAAATAATGTCGTTTTTTGACGATTTTTTTGATTATCGTTCACCCATTTATCCAACTTTTTTGACTTCCCTATTTGCTTTAAATGGCAAACGACTGTTGAGTGGTCAACCTCGAGTTCAACAGCAACTTCTCGTGTGGTTTTGCGAGGATCAGCTTCAATTAAGGCTTTCAAATGTTCGTTATCAACCGCAGTCGGACGGCCGCGACCGTCTTCATCTTCGACGCTCTCGTCACCATTGCGAAATTTCTTGAACCACCGTTGTGCCACACGTTCGTTAGTGGTTCCTGGGCCAAACGCATCATTGATATCACGAGCTGTCTTGGCAGCTCTTCGGCCTAGTTTGAACTGGAACAAGAAAATCGTACAGATTTGAATTTTGTCCATGTTGTCGAAAAGCCTGCAAAAAAATGAATGAAGAGATTGAGAACGGTAACGAATAACACGATTCGATAGAGCGAAAAATGCGCTTTAAAATGATATATAACATGGCTATATATATCAATGAATTAATTCAGAAATCATATATAAAAGTAACATATGTGTGAAAACGGCATTATTTTTGCACCAACCTAATACTTCCATTAAGTACTTACCTCCCTTTCATTATTTCATTATATTCATAAGCATTATTATATATTATGCCTATCCAAGTTCTTAAATATTCATCTTCTATGATTGATGACTTTGATTTTGTCTATTAACATATAAACCCTGTCTGAAGTTATTAAGCAAATCATATAAACTTCAATAAATCAAATTTGCTTTGAAAAAATTGTCAAATTTTAAACAATCAATTTAAAAGCCAAAACAAAGCCTGAGTTAAAATTTTATGTAATATCAATATGTTTTATTGAAGTCATTGAAGTTATTTTATGTATTGTAAAAAAATTGCTGTCTGAAGTTCTTAGGCAAAACCAAATAATCTCATTTTACTTCAATAAAAATGTAATAAAATCATCAAAAACTAATCAACACTTATAATAGAACAAATAACAAAGGTGAAAATTCTTTGAATC